>JAECXF010000001.1:13555000-14107500 GCA_018151655.1 Drosophila bocqueti
CAGGATGCGCCTTTCTAAAAACGTTAGATTGGCCAGCTGCAATTAGGCCGTAGTACGTTGTCCGTAGATTCTGCCTTTCGACAGCTGAATTACTTTCCGACTGGCCAGAATCGAATTGTGCGGGCCAACTACTACAAATTGCTTTTCCAGCAGCCGCCGCCAATGAATGCGAGTTTGTAAGGACTGCAAGGAGGCTGCAGCAGTGTCGGCTCTCGGAATTCTGTGACGCAAATCCTTTGACGACATTCCCAGCATGGCTCTCGACTCGACTCGATCCCGGACATGGCTTGGGGGGGACCTGCGAGGAAGGAAGGACTCTCATGGTAAGTGGTTCCTCGTCGGCTGTGCAAACAGAATGCAATGGCAGCAGAGTGCAGCTAGGACCAGCGGATCCCCATCTGGCCATAGGGGGGTGTGGAGCAAATACACAACACGCACACTCCATAAACAAACTTATAAAACTTACAAAATGAAGACCGAAAAGCCAGCTAGCGCATTTCCTTTTCCGAAAACTTGGCAGACTTTACACCAAACTATTTTTGTACGTTAGGATATCTGCCGTTGCAGGTCTTATACGTACATATATGTATGCACACCACAGTACTCCTTATGTCGGCTTTGGCTTTGGGCAAATTGCTGCAATAAAATAGAGACCTCCCTCTAATTCCACTTAACAATCAAGTGGTGTTTTGCCTCCACAAGGCCCAAGTTGAATACCACGCAGCCATCCATATGCAGTTTGTTGGCCAGGTTATGGTGAAGACCATAAACCAACGTGTTTTTTCACTTGTGAAAGCTTGGAAAGCCTATAAATGGTTCAAGCCTTTAAACTTGAATAGGTGTTTGCTCTAGATGAAAACATAAATAAAGCAGAAACCTTCAGGTTATCAATTTGTCCTAAATAGTAAGACATACTTCAAGCTACATTTTACTTAACGTGTAATAACTTGTAAGTTTTATATACTCGAAGGGATAAGCTGTACGAAAGTACACAATTTCCTTTGTATGCCTTCTGCCTTCTGAAGCCATACAATCGCATTTTGATTTATGAAATTCCAGTCAACAGGATGCAATTGCAGATATCTTTTGGAGCGCTGCTTTATTGAAAATGCCTTGCCTCAAACCCGATTTTGTTGTGTTTAGTAAAGTCTCTGCATTCTCTGCTTCCAGCTGGGAAACTTACAATAATCTCTTTCGCAAAGTGAAAGCTATGGAACTATCAATATGCACACACATACTACCTTGCGTGTAGGTTGTGCTAAAACGTGTTGGAAAATCCCCACTTGATTGCCGAGAATCTCATGTTTCGACTGTTTGCCCAAAAAACCCTGTGGCAAACAAAAACGTCGTGTAGCTAGGGTAGGGCGCTTCTTTATGCCGATCTCACGGCATCCTTGCCACACGTGGCGTATACGTAATGCATGATGGGAACTGAACCTGAACACCATCCAGTGGGAACGTAGATACACACCCCAAATATTGTTGTCTCTCGAAAGGCAAACAAAACAAACAAGGAAGAATAATGTGAACAGGTCTTTAGACTATGAGTTACCCAATGTGTTTTAAATGGGGAAGATAATCGATAGCTATCGATCATAAAAAAAACAATATCAATGAAATTTTTAATTTTGTATAAAAATATATTAATAAAAGTCTGTACCTATTATTATGCTTTTCATGAGAGTTACCCTTATTAGATGTATTTTTTAATTTTAACACAAAAGTATAACTTTTTGAGGGACAAACAATTATTAACTAAATAATTTATATTCATATATGATATACAGTAGAATCCGGTTATAGCGACGTTCAAGGGGCCCACAATTTTTCATCCTTTTAACCGGGAGTGGCAAAAAAAAATAAAAAATTTTATAAAAAAAAAATTAATAGGAAACAAAAAAAAAAAAAACCTTATTTACAAAAAAAAAAAAAAAAATTAAAAACAAAATATAATAATAACATATATTTATACATATTTTTGAATTATAATCCTAAACCAAATTATAGATAAATAAACGAATAGCACATTAACTAAAAACAACCGTACTTAATCTGTACACCGATTTTCGCGAATACGGTATACCTTATAATCCTCTCTCATCGGGTATAAAAATGAAATTCAAAATAGCTGAGAGTAAAAATTGTGGAACGTGCTAAAAAACTGCAGAGAGATGATATAAAACTTGACGCACACATGCTCACCCGCTCGCCCGCTCGCATACTGGCGCACACAAACCACTTCCGGTGAAAGGAAATGAGAGTCTCCGTGCGTGTGAGCGAGTGTTTGTTGGCTTATGGGCATTTCTGTGAGTGTGAGCGAATGTTGGACTGTGTAACTTACGTGCGTTGTCAAATGGTTTATGCAGAGCGGTTGAAGCTGGCAAGAAAAAAAAACGTCGTTATGGTAAGTTTCGCCCTTACCATTTTCTGTCTGAACTGATGATGTTTATTAAAAAAATCCCCCTAGTCCCCGAGAAGGTGTGGCAATTCCGGAAAAGGGCAACAACAACAACAACACAGACACAAACATAAACTTTGTTAAAGCCTTCCTTTTTCATTGGATTGCTGAGATTGCTGGTTTCACGGGGCGTATGCGTGATATTTGCCCAATATGTTTCGTTTCTAGTGGCTGTGTAACCCAAACCAATGTCTAAAATATCCCCCGTTTTTTTTGAGAAATGAGATTTCTCCCTAGTCGTATGTTTAATGGAATTTGCCAGCCACCAATTCATTAGGCATCAGCGATAATGACACTTCCCCGGCATTAATCTCCCGTGCCCACAGCTCCTGGCTGCTGTGGCTTCGCCGACCAATTAATGCTGTTTGATGTGGCACCCATATCCCAGACACTACTCAGTTTCTCGAAGGATGTTCTCATCACATTCTCGATTTCTTGTTGGGCCTTAACAACTTTTCCCCCAGTAACCCAGTGGGTATGAAATAAAATAGAGACAAAATTCTTGGTTATATTCGATGAATATTATTGAAAAGAAAATAGTTTTATGCTTTTAAAGTACATGTGTCTTTAACAAAATTAACTTTTTCAATCACTTAATTGCATTAATTATTTAGTTAAAGGCTTACTAGTTAAACTAAGAATCTGGTTGAAATCGAATAAAGTAATGGTACTTGCATATTCAAACATATTTTAAAATATGAAAGAACATAAAAAACACAATAATATTATTTTAATGACCTATTAGATATTTGTTTTTAACGTTATTTTTCTTTCAGTGTTGTCTTGTTTTGCCTTGCCCTGGGCCTAATTAATATCTTTATGTTAATGGCCAACTCTCACCGAATTCTGAAACCAAAACAGCTGTCAATAAAAGGACGCATAAACACGTATATGTAAGAAAACATTCTTATATACAAAAATTAACAAAATTTATTTGTGTTCTTTATATGTTGCATGAGTGTTTCCATCTAACATGTCAATAAAAGTATTAGATAAGTTAAATTTAATATTGATAGGTATGTTTAAGCGAAATCTTTTAAGTGCCGCCTCGCTGTTCGAAGGTCAATTACCTCCTATTAATTTCCCAATATTCCAGATGAGACGGAATAATTGAGCACAGCGTGGCTATTAGTGCAGACACTCATGCTCAGGATTCTTCCAGGATATTTCATTAAATTAGCTGCCACTCCTAGGGCCAAGTCTTTGATGCCAGACTACTGCTCAGCTTAGAAATTAGTGTCCTGGGCAACAAAGCCTCGCCAGAATGCTCTATCCAATCGCCCGTCAGTCCCTCTGTCCGTTTCCCTGTCTATTTTATCTGGTAATTACTAGGACTGGACAATGAGGGGAGGAAGCAAAGGAGAATGCCGCAAAAGGTCATTATGTAATTACATTCACTGAAACAGAAGGGGGAATCAGCAGAAGAGTCAGTTGAACTTTCCACTCATTAATTGCCAGCAAAAAAGCGTTAAAAGATTGTTTTTCCCGTCCAGTTAAGAGTTAAGTCTCCGCAATAAAACGTTTAGAAAAGGGTTTGCTAATGCCTAAATTTAAATACTGTTGAACTGTTAGACGTACTTAAATGTCTGTTTAAAATACAATTAAGGCTACGTATTACAAACCAAATTAATCAAATCATAAAATGTTTTATTTATACATGAATAAGGAAGGTTTTAATATATGGATTTAAAATTAATTTAAGCATGTAACATCTGTAAACATTATTTATGCAAACTTTAGTTAAGCTCTTTCGTCACTAATTGACAGCCATGATGCCTTAATAGGCTTCCTTTCCTCTAACAACCAGTGTCTAGTTAACACTTTGGCATACAATAAAACACTTAGGCCAGGGCTCCACTTCAAACTTAAATTTATATGCAGATGAATGACCGTGTTAATCTTTCTTTGTCCTATTCCCGACCCGACAAAACGAGGCTCGGGGGGTTAATGCTTCAGGCAAGATGTCCCTAATGGGCAACACGACAGCTTTAAGCGGTGTGAGAGAGGACGAGTTACAGGCGATTTGGATTTCATGGCCAGTTGGCCAATCGGATGGACCACGGTCATCAATCAAACGCATCCGGATGATAAATGCCCGTAGAGAGAGGTCAGTCTTGGATTAGTGTTATGTGTGTGCGGTCTCTCAGGAAATTATGCAAGCCAACCACACAGCAGCCTGGGGAACTCCCTCCCGCCAGACAGGCATTCGCTTAATGCCGGAAATAGTTCGACAGACAGATTCTGGTCCTAGCTGCCTCGATTTTCATGCTAACTTGACGTTGCGAAATGCTGAATCGGCATTTAATTTTCAAAGTCCCCTGATTGATTGAATCTTGAATGGGAAGCTTGCGTAATACTTCAAGCTCTATAATTCTATACATAGAATGTGATTTCCAGATACCTTGACAGCAACTTTAAAAACGCTTAACTTAGTTGAGCTAAGCCACTTCCAAGTCATCGAAATGAAAATGCTGCTGCTTACGGAAAATGTTACGCTCGACATTATAATCGAAGTCGTTAATTTGCCAACTTGGCCAGATGCTCGCCAAGTTCTTGGAAAATTTGTTGCCACTTCAGTTGGTCATGGCGACAAGCACACACAAAAATAAGCAAGAGCGGGAGGAAGCTAAGGTTTCTGTGCAAGAGTAACAACAGTCTTATTGATCAAGGAATGGGCTCCGCCAACTGTTAAAATTTCAAAATAAAACTCAACTGCAACATTCTATGCTCCTAAATGAATTATTGATTGTATTTGCATGCGAGTCAAATAAACAAGTACTCTCGTCCGTTCGGGGAAACTAAAAGGACCTTTAATTTTGATTTGAATCGAATGGAGCTGGATCCGGCTTCTACTCATTCGACGGCATCGATGCTCTCCTCATCCGTGACTAGGGGTGGAAAAGCTGGACGCTTCTGGCCGCACTCATAGGCATGCATTTTGATCAGGATCATGGTGAAGATCTCCGTGGGCAGAGTGCTCTGCAGCACCTGGAGTAGCTTGGCCGGTTGGTTGCATATGAAGATTGCGCTAATGAGATGATCCACGCCGCCCTCGATATCACCATTCATAATCAAGCCCTGGCCGCGCTGCATCTGGTCCAGGAAGTACATCTCCATGTCCTTATCATTGAACTCCCGAGGTTCGGACTTGGCAGCCATGCGACGGGCGCGACGGGCGCGACGTTCGTGCAGCTTCCGCTTAAAATCCGGATCGCTGCGACGCTTCCTATCAAAATACACGCAGTAGCCCACGAACAAAATCCCGGTGGCGGCGGCCATTAGCTTCAGGTACTTATTCATTGCCAAATTTTACCCTTTAACTATATATAAGGCTCTGTTTTCCGATTAGATTTCTGTTGCTGAGCACTGAACAACAGCTAGACCTCTCTGTCTGACAATGTGGGTATCACAGAAATAAAAGTGAAGTGAGTGAAAATTCAAGGCTGGGTTGAGGGGATTCGATTTATGAGATGTAATGAGATGAGAAATATAAGATGCTCTTGTTTAATATTGTTAAATATATAACATCCTATTTAAGCATTAAATAAAATACTCCCATATCAACAGCAAACATATTTTTGAATAAAGTATTTTAAAACATTTTTGTAAATCAATACACAATTTATCTTTCATTGGAGTGTTTAATCAAAATTGCTTAACTAGTATACATTTTATTCTTTTCACCTGTATTTTTCCATTACAATTTTTATTCAAGGGCAAAATTGTTATCCAAACACGAATATATTGTAAATTTATACCACTCCATTCAAATATTACAAAGCCAATTAACTAAGCCCCACTCTCTGTCTTCCTTGAAATTTTTCAAATTGCGCTGTCATTCCACTGACTTTCCTCCTGTTTTTCCGTATTATTTTTGCCACTCATACTACCTAAATAAACACACAAAATTGTTGCTCTGAAATAAATACATCAAATTCCAATCCTTCATGCGTAGGAGAGAGAAACAGAAAAACAGACAAGAACATGACAGTGACAGTTGGAAAAACGGGATGCGACGTTAATTTTGGTAATGCAATTGAACCTTAACCTTTGGCTACAACCCCTCCATTAGAGCATTAGTTGTGGCCGCATATTTATGGCCACATATGAAAATTGATTAGCCATTTCATTTTGATATGAGATACTTACGCATCGAGGGACATAATTCGAGGCCAGACCACTCGAACTTGCTCAGACAAATTGCGGTGTGACCCCAGGACTGGAACACCATCACATACACATCATATATAGAAGTATATCCCCAACATATGCCAGTATTTGTGGTAATAGAATCTTTTCAACTGATTTTGGTTTGCCTTTTTTCATTCCTTAAAGGCTTTTGCTTTCCCTTTGGCTTTCACTTTCTCTCTCTGCGGCTGCCATGACAATGGGGGCCCGACAAGTGGTTCAAAGTCAATGCAAACATCAACTTATTATGCAAATTGTTATTCGGTGAACGGAGCTCTCGGAGCCCATCAAATCCTATTACCTCGAATAAAACCCCGGCCAGGTCTATCGGTCCATTGTAGAGCCATTACAACGAGCAATTTGTCGCATTAGCGCCACTCTTTCTCCAAACTGCCAAAGCGCGCAATAAAAATGTAACGCTTTGTATTTGGGTTCAGGTTTTGGTTTTGGTTTTTGGCTCTGGCGCTGACGCTGGTTCTGGCTTCGATTCGCATCTGTCTGCGATTCAATTAGATAGTTGAACAGGGCCCCAGAGAGGCACCATTTGGGGTTTGGTTTACGCTTTCAGCCACAGCCTCGGTTTGCATTTCAATTACATTTTGTAATCGGTTCGCCATTATGCGCATATCTCGGAGGTCTGTTTGCTCTCGGATTGAAAAGGAGCCGAAATCCTTTAAAATTGAACTATTGAAAGGAGGGTCGCAGACTGAAAGGATTCCCATTTTTGGGAATTTGCATTTAGGGACCTTTTGAGCCATGGCAACGACTCCGGCTCCGGCTGTAGCTGCGGCTGGCAGTAATAACTACTGACACATAAGTATTAACTCGTGCATGGCCAACTCGTCTGAATGGAATTGGACTTTGAGCTTTGCATAAATAATTCGAGAGCGAACATAATGGCATGCAAATTCCCTTTGGGTAAGGACTTAATCATTTTAGCAGCACACTTTTCTCAGCCGAATTAGTATTTATTCAAGCAGAATCGAGCCCAGCTCAGCGGGAATTTTCAATTACCAATGAAAACAGCCTGGATCTAAAGCTACAAGTCTTAAGGTTATCAATTGTGGCTGGTTTCACCCGGAAGCCACAATTATAAGCAATAATTATTCTTCCACAATGCGCAACTAATTTTCCACGCAAATAGTTCAGAAATAATAATACTCGTACCAGATGCAAGTGTTTCGTGGCAACATTTTATTTTTTCAATTAACTACACACATTGTTTTGCAAGTTCACATATATATAAATATTTTTTTACATATATTTACAGATGGCAAAGGCAAAAACAAAAAAGAATAAACCTACAACAAAATCAAGAAGTCGTAGACACCTTCTGTCCAATAATAAAGTGAGCTTTAAACAGCTTTAAAGTGAATAATGTCTAGACTTCTTTAATTGATTTATTCCAACGAATGGCACAACGTATATGCGGATTATACATACATACATACATACATATGTCCTTCAATCTTAGCATGTATTTACATTTTTGGCTTAGCCTAAATGTTTACAACAGTTAAAACTTACAGCTCTTCGATGGTTAAAGTGTCGATAGATTGATTTCTTTATACAAAGACATATAAATTCAATTCATTGGAATTTTATTTGTATTTTTCTCTTTTGACAACCGGAAATTCAACATTGTCTAGGCATTAGGGTGGATCGATTTGAAAATAAGTTGAGTTAAAAGGGAAATAATTGTAGGAGCGAAAGAAACTATTTGTTTTTTTTATAGTTTAAAAAAAAACAGTTTCTAGTTTTAAAGTAATTAAAATAATGTCAAGAAACAATTTTGAGAAAATTACCATTTACTAAAATCTTTTGACATCATGATATTAAATGATTCAAATACAATTTTAAAATATTAAACTTTGGTCTTTTTATAGTTTATAGTTACATAGGATATTTCGAACTTCTTTTTACAAAATTAGAATGATGTTAAACGAGGTTCTAGGGATACTTCAGAAAAATAAAATAAACCAAAACTATTCGGTTCTCAACTTTATAACTTTTTACGGTTTTATAAACTTTTTTAAAATGATTATCACAAACAGCTTTCAGTTATTTTTTTTTAAATAAAAGTTGAAAAACATTTTTAATTTCTAAATAAAAATCCCTCTTCCCTCCGTCAATTCCCATTTTTTATTCTTAATCAATCCACCCTGCTCGGCCTGTTCTGTATTCAATATTTATTCTCCTTTCGAGTGAGTGGGTAAGTGTATATACAGACTAGTAAGCAATGGCAAATTGCATTTGCTTCGCAATCGAAACGGGACGAGAGCCAGGAAAATTCACCGACCGTTCCTATTGCTGCACTGCTTCTGGGGACAACATCACAGCTGCTTGGGTCCACTGCTGTGCTCCAGCTCGACTGGATTATTGTCCTCGTCACAGGAGATGTATTTGATTTTCACGCGCTGCCGCTCGCCCACGCTGTTGTTTATGGATAGGCAGAGCGGCGAACTGTTCCCGTCCACCGGCCGCTCCATGATGCACTCTACCGCAGACCGCGGTGTGGCAACGCCACCCAAGGATTGCGACTGCGTCATTTGCCGCTGATCCCGACAGGAGTTGGTCGTGGGCACCTGCTGGATCTGCGTTTCCATCGTGCTGCGCTTCCACTGACTCTTGGTCTCGGCTGCGGAATGTGGCGTGGGGATCGGATGAGACAAGTGCGACTGGGTAGTGGATTGGATGGCTTGGATGGTCAGGAGTGATGGGTTGGTCTTGGGGTTGCTGGTCTGGGTGGTGGGGGGTGAGGAGGTGGGGAGCGAGTGGGCGACGGTGTACCCACCTCGAGTATGCCGGTGCGAGCTATTCTTGTTCGTCAGCCGGCTCTTCGGTGAGTCGAAGCGATGGCGGGTGAGACCCACGCAGCAGCAGCAGATTATGCGCTGGAAATACATCCGAAACCTGCAAAGATATTTCATTTTCATTATCAAATTATATTTACCTATACAAGGATTAAAGCTAACTTTGGGAAACCGAGGTCTGTATACCATTGCAGTTTTATTATGCAAATCATCATAACTAAGCCAAAAATACATTTAATTCGAAAAGGTTTTCTATGCTAGATTTTATTAGGTTAACTTATCAGTATAATGAGTTTATAATTCAAAGAAATTAAATTTTTTATGATAATATTTATCTACACATTTTCCCAACTAGAATTACGTTCTTAAATACCAACTCTGTGTAAACGTGCTTCCTTTCATTTATTTATTTTTAAGCTATTGAATTTCTTTCGTTTATTTCTAATCCCCACTTACCTCTTATTCATCCAGTAGTAAATAATGGGATTAACCATGGCATTGGACATGGCCAACCAGTAGAAACCGAGATACATGTGCTGCACGTACTTCGTGGAGGCCACCTGGTTGTTGTGATAGGCGTAGATGAAGAACAGGTGATACGGCAGCCAGCAGATGGCAAATATGGACACAATGGCTATGAACATTCGCACCACCTTTCGCTTGGACTTCATCGACTCCATCTGGCGGTCCGTGTTCTCGCCAATCGATCGACTGCCCCACAGGACACGGCCCATGAGTGAGTAGCAGATGAGCATAACGATCATGGGAATGCCATAGGTCAGCACAAGGATAATCAGGTTGTAACTGTATTGAACGAAATTAAAACAAGCTAAAGTTAGTGACAATAAATACAAAAAAGCTAAAAAGTGGTGTAAATTACTTCTTATGTATTCTAAACTAATTATAAAGAGAAAGCTTTGCATATTTTACTCACGCATAATCCGCCATCGAGGTGGGATATCTTCCATCCGGCCACATCATAAAGCAAACTGTTCGCGATTTTCCATTGTAATAGCTGTGAATGGTCCATTGAATTTGGTAAATCAATACTTGGTACTTATGCCTTCAAATGCTTATATTCCGGAAACACCGAAATCAAAATTTCATCATTTAATTACACCCGCCGCAGTTTCCTCGAACGTAAAAAAAGCTGTTAAGTTTCACGCTTCAGCGACTCGAAGGACTCGAAGGAAGTTTTGCCCTTACAGGCATGACAAATTTCACTTTAGGCCTTTGTCGTCCTCAAATTGAAAACTTAATTTGCCAAATTATGAAATATTTTATGCCTTAACGTTGTCGAGCACTTAAAAGGGTGTCTTTCCATTTCCCCCATAACACTCTGTCCCCTTTTACCATGTTTACCGGCACTTTTCGGGCCATTAATAACACGGCCGACTATGGCAACTGGCAGTCAGACAGGTCATAATTTGACCATCGAGTCTCGCCATGAAAACGTTGATGTTCAACACCGGCGGTCGTTGGGGAGCTGCGCCATTTCAGGCAAACTTAATTGATTTTGAATGCCTCGGTTTTTGGTCACGCAATAATTGATTTAACAAGAAAGTAAGAGAATTTAAGCATACATTTTTTTAGCTTTAGCTTCTTGTGCTGCATCAATTCTAATTAGCATTCACGTCAGAAAATAATGATATACTTACTAAGGTAGACAGATTTTAATTTAAATGCCACTAAAATACATGTACATAAATATGAGTATACAAAAAAAAGAGTGCACAAAGTGTAATTGGCGCATAGCAAAACTCTGCCATATTTTATATTCCCCACAAAACAAATTCCCTATCCAATTGTCATTAAATTAAATGTAACTTAATACTATTTTATTATAAGCCCTCCTTTATCTAAAAATAGATTGATATCTTGCTGTGTAAATTTAATTTTAAACCAAATAAATGTGCCTAATCACACCAATAAATATCCAATTTTACACACCACACTTAGCAAACAGCCATTTCCAAGACTAATCTTGTCTTCGCTGGTTTATTAGCCATTGTAAATATCCTTTTTAGCCATCTAACTGTCTATCACCTTTGAGGTTTCTTCGAAAATGTTCATCCAATTTTTCATAGACATCTTTTTGCAGGCCTACATACATATGTATATGCGTGCCCTGAGCCTCGGCAATTCTTTACATTTTGATATATGAACTTGCCATCTTTATTATGCCTCAAGTCTGTTGCCCTGGGAGACCTTTTATCCCGAGTAGGGCTCCTCCGCCTGTGGAGAGTCTAAATAAAAAATGCTTCAATTCTATTAAACAGGACACCCGACCGACACCGACCGCTCTCCCCGAATGTTGCAAATTTGCGTAAAATTCAAATGAAGGCAGGCGTCGGAGCCGAGGCGACGAGGTGATTTAGATGGATGTGAATGCTTATATCAAGACCGAAAAAATAAAGAAACATGCAGAAAAAAGAAAGAAAAATATGGAAGCGTTCCAGGAAGGTGGAAGGAATTTCATTTTATATCTGTTTGCCCTCTCAAATCGATACTGGAGCTGCGGGAGCCCCTCCACTGCTTCACCACTCCACAGGGATCCTTTCTCTGACTGCCTCCTAAGCTCTGGCTTACAAGCTTGTTTATGCTTTGCGTTTTGCAAACTGGCGAAGGAAAATAAGAAATGGTAATGGAAAGGATTATTTTGAAGAGCAAAAGTTTTAAAACTCTTTATGAACTTAATAAGTAACTTGCAAAACTAATGATAATGAGCCCTTTATCAAAAATTATGCTATTATTCTCATTTAAATTATGATAATAATTATATAGAATGTGCTTCATAGAAGAGTTAAGAAAGTCATAGGGATATATCATCGCCTTTTTTTTGTGCATTTTAAACCCTCTTGTATCCCACTCTAAAGAATAAACCAATTCGAATTCGGTTGCGGTGGAAATTGCCCACTTACTGCTTCGTCATGATGCTGGAGTAGAGCAGGCAGGGCGCCGAGAGCACGCAGCTGAGTGCCCAGATCAGGACCAGGATGAAGCGCACCTTCCGACGCGACGTTCGGCGCTTCAGCGGATGCACAATGGCAATGTATCTGCAGGATAGAGAGAATGACATGAGACCAGGAAACGGATGTGCTGACGCACGGATTAGATGACGCCCAGAGGGAAAGTGGTCTTCGAGACTCGACTCACCTATCGAAGCTGATGGCCACGAGAGTGAAGACCGATGTAGAGACCGTGACGTTGGCCACGAAATTATTGATGGTGCAATAAATCGAGCCAAATGGCCAATCGGAATTCAGCATGAATATAAAGTTGAAGACGCAGTTCAGCGACGACATCAGCAGGTCGGCAATGCTCAGGTTCAGCAGGAAGTAATTTGTGACCGTTCTCATGCTGCGATGTCCTGTGGAGTTAGAGTCGGGCAAAATCGGTGAATTAAGGGGAGAAAACCCAAGGTAAGAGGTACAGAGAGAAGGCAGAACCAAAAACGTGATGGTCGAGGCAAAAATCGCCGGATATTAGAGCGTGGCTGCGGCCCATGCGGCGTATACGTGATTTCGTTATTCCTTTTTTGTTTCTTCTTTCTCTTAACTGCTTTAAAGCCGCTTTGCTGAATGGACCAGACCAGGCCATTGCCATCAGGCGCTTACCTGTAACAATCCAGAGAACAATACCATTCCCGGCGATGGCCACAAACATCATCAGGCCGAAAATGATGGCCCAAATGGTTTTCTGCTCCCATGGCAACTCGTACGGTCGTGTCGGTGATGGGAACAGGCACTCGGTGAGAAAGTCTCTGCGGGCAAATCGAAAGCAGACAGGAAATTTCATTGCAAAAATTGAGAACAAGTACTGTGAGGTTAAACAAATCCCTAGGAAACACTTAGTTACATCGAGATGAAACATAACAAGTTTCAAATAGCTAAGTGTACTTCATAAAAAACATAATCAAATGAATTCAAGCCTTCCTCTTGTAGAAATTTAATGCATTTCAATATTGCTATTTCAAATAAACCATTCCAATAGTTCTTGCAATAAATAGCTTATCCCTTCATTAATATTTAATACTGGGAATCAATAGCACTCCGTGTGAAAACTAAATTCCTTGTAGAAATAAATTCAAAAGTATATCTTTGGCAGCATTTTCACTGATAAAATATTTTCCAAGAACCCGTCTTTAATCCAACTTTTTTTCATTTTATCGGCCACCCTTCTGGGCAAACAATATTTGGCAAATTCAATCACAGACTGCCTCAAACTTTCCGATTTGGCAAACCTTTTCAGATGTTCTTGAGCTTCGTCCGCCGGAGCAATAACAATGGGAAATCAATGAAGCTCAAACTGGGCGAAAAATCCTTAAAGGAAACTTGCCACAAAAGAAGTGTCCTTATCGAAATTGAGGCAAAACTCCAAATGCACTGATAAAAAATATATAAAATGAAAATGAATGTTTGATTCTAATTTTAAAAGAAGACAGTATACATATTAGAACAATATTTACTTAATAACAAAACTATAATAAATATTTTTTAGTAGATACTTTTCCTGTATCCTTATCCGTATTTGATTGTTAACTATTAAATTTGAAGTCTAGTAAAATTACTTTTAGCTCCATAAATATATTTCCCAGTGCACATAAAACTCAGCAGAAGCACTAGCAGAAATTGTGCTATAATTTCATTGGACCGACATCCGTTGGCCAGCGGAAATGAGCAGCAATCGCCGAGGGAGGATGACTCCTCTCAAAAGGCGACGCTGAGCAAAGAAGGTAGTTCTAGGGAAGCGGAAAACTGATTAGCATATTAAAGATTATGCTAATCGGGGCAGCCGTACGTACTGCTGATGTGGAAGAACATGTAGCTAATTAATTTCTGGTGGTTGGCTGCCTTTGTCTACTGGAGCTCCTCCTCTTTGATTAGCCAGTGGCCACATGAATGACAAAACCCCATTAATTAGGGGAAGCTTGTTCGATGACTGCCCATGGATTTAGCTTTGGGTTACACCCACTCTAGGGACTGCTTGCCATGACTGTCACTTTTGTCTATTGCGGGCCACATGGCGTATGAGCAATACCAATGAGCCGTGCTATGTCTGCCGTTTTCTGTTCAAAATGCAACAGACACAATTCCAGCGAAAATTCAATAAGCGAATCGCTCACATTCATCCATTTTCATTGCCATTTTCAGCTGTTGTTCAGTTGTTCAGATGTCTCTCAGGCATCAAATTTCCCTTACTTTTTTTTTTTTTTGTGTGGTAACCATGATTGATGCCCTGATTGATGGGTATTGTGTAGGACCACAAAATATTTCAACAAGTCGACAGCCATAATTAATTTCAAATTAATTGGGTTCTGTGGTGCCAACACTGAGCATTAAATAACCATCGAAATTTCTAAACAAAATTCTCCACATCCATAGACTGTTGATACAAGATGCACTCTTTTCATTTGTTTGTAAAATGCTATACATTTTTTGCGTATAAACACACACACACAGCGCACTGATTACGGATCAATGAACTTGAAATAAAGCTACAGTTGGCAAACAGTGCAATTGACGAGGCCAATCGTTGATGAAATTGTGCATATATGCATGACATTTGAATTGCTGAATTGCATTAAAAATATTTTCGAGAACCTCAACAGGCGAAGATTTTTTTTAGGTAATGCTAATTTAGTGCTTTATTTATGCTATTGGCAAATATGTAGAATTATCTATGAAGTCGTAGGATTCTTTTAAACCGAAACTTTAATTGAAATTAACATTGAAATGATATGGCCCAGTTAATATTTTGATGCCAAGCCTTTGCTGAAAGACAGAGTAAGAGAATAGTCTTTATGAATATTATGACAGTATCTAGAAAAATAATTAACAATCGAACATAAGCTGAGATATTATTTGCATAATCTTTTCATTGGTAACCATACCCTATCAGTATATTAATATAGATATATACTGAAATCTATATTAAATTACCTGTCTCTTATTTAGCTGAAGTCTGGAGATATATCGTCTTACATTACCTTTCGACTATCGATTTCACAATTAATTAGATAAGTATCCAGAAAGTATGTTCAGCAGACGCAAACAAGAACTTAATTAGGGTATAGATAACAGAAACCCGGTGATAATATCATATTATCAGCATTGCCTATACGCCATGTAATACGCACGTTTTAATTTTGTTTCGTAATGTATAGCTGATAATGTTTAACATGAAATACAAGCTAATTACCTGTCAATTGCCAATGCACATTAGATATTTTATTTTCTATTACCCAAATCCAAACGGGGTTTGGCTACAAGCAAATAATTAACATAGGAGGCAATTTATTTTGTATAATGCAAATTGCGTTTTGGTATGTTTTCTAAATGCATTTGCATATTTGCTTAAAACTCTTTAAACGGAAAAACAACACAAATTCACACACACACCTACGACTCGGAATTGAAAACTTTTCGCTGCCTACTTTTTGGAGCTTCCTACACACAACGAGCAACTTGTGCCGCCTTTTCTATTATGATAATTGCTGTTGTCTAAGGAACTTTTCACTCATAACAAACACTGGGAAAAACTTGGCAGCAGATTTATGGCTGCCTTCGCCTGCAGGCAACAGCAAGCAGTGGGTTTTTCCGAAGGCTACGTGGGCTTGAGGGGTAGACAAAAGACTAAAGTCAAGACCCGATGCCCTACCTCCCTCGGGGACGTGAACATTTTCAGCCTAATTTAAGCAAATTTAACTTGATTAACGTAATTTGTATTTTTCTTTTTGCGCCGCTTTTCGCTTCTTTTCTTTTCTTCTCTGGCAGCCTAATTAAGTTTGATGCCATTATAAATCCGTGCTAACCTCCCGTTTGTTCCTGTAATACTCGCCATAATAACAATAATAATAATAATCATTCTGAAGGACGGAAGCCAAAAAGAACTAATTACTTCCGAGCGGACCTTGGCGAAATGCCCCCCACATACCACGTAGTACACTTATAATTTGTGTGGTGTTTGCTGCTACGAAATTCTGACAATTTTCCCCAGCGAATTTGGCAGTAATAACTGACTTTCATACTTCTTTTTTGGCCACCAATCCACTTTGCTGAGTATGCAAATTCCGCAAATTCCTATAAAATTGTGCAGCAAATTTGGCAGCCAGCGGAAGGGCTCTTTTTTTCAATTTTTGCGACAAAAGTCCCAGAAGTGTCAGCTGCTTTGATTCGCTGAAAGTGAAAGAATGTCGTGCCGCCTTACGACGGATGCGCAAATTGAATACTTTTACACATTTTATTTCATTTTGAATTTCAACTTTATGCTTTCCGATTCCGATTGAATCGATTTTGCGGTTGTTTACTATATAAGTGCAGGCAATATTTTCCGTCAGCACACAAACTTCCGAGCGACTAGCTTTGACATTTAAATGCTGAATTATAGAAAATATTGAAGGGCAGAGAAGGATAAATTCATAAATTGCGGCAATTATCATAAATCAATGAGCAATTATTTTAATTTATGGTAGTCAGCATACACAGATCGTTAATTTAATACGATTTCCTGGATGACCAATTTTGTATTTGCGTGTTGATTTAGTTGGCTTAGACTAATTTGTTTTAAAGGATTTAATTCGATAAACTATGTAAATTTAATTTTATTGAATGAATATCAATTTTTGAGTCTTCTAATTTTTAGTAAAACTAAATTAAACAAATATTTAATAAGCTTTATAAATAAATTTTACTATGTGGTTTAATATTTCCTTTGAGCTATTTAAGATTTAAAAATCTTACATTACTGACTTTCTATAAATTATAATTGTATTTTTAAAGCTAAAATCTTTTCCCAGAAATAAGACATTAAAATGTTTTACCCTCGACTCATATCAAATAAATTATTAAGCAAGTTCAACAGAACTAATTAGGAACATTAAAGAAAATTTCATCAATTATAGTTCACCCTTCGGTAATTTCCTGTTCTGCGGGGTTTCAAACAAATTGCCAGTCATTAACCGGCAGTCAGACGCGTTTATCGCCGCACTCACAAAGGTAACTCACTCACATTAACCCGGCTAATAGTTGTTGTACCACCCTTGGCGCTGCACAGGGGGCTCTTAACCCACGTCACCCATGCTTAGCTCGGAGAGTACTTGCGTTCTTGCAATGCAGTTCAAATTTACGGTCACCTCTCGCTTATTATTTCTCACTGAATACTGAATATTTTATGCATGACAAGCCGGCGATGCAAACCGAATTGGCGGTCTTGCGGCTACTTCATTCCCCTCGGTCTTACTGCTCCGGTTGCCTGGGTCCTTGCCTTGGAGTCTCGGCTCCTTTTTGGCTCCCATTCCCAGCCAGTGCACACGAAATACGAGGTCGAAACCAGGGTAGAACCAGTTGTGCATCCAGCGGAAAGGACCGCATTGAGCATGCGGCACGCAGGCTTAAAGTTGGGCTCGGCCCACCACCTTCAGCACCACCATGTTTCTAGTACAGGCTGCAACTTTGACTGCCACCGGCAGTTGGCAAAGTTTAAGGACAAGTTATAGCTCTGCAAGTGTCACGTAACTTAGAGGTACTCCGCGAAGGAACAGAGTCACTAAAATACTAATTTACCGGCGCGTCGAAGCTGCAGCTTTGAGTGGAACTTAATGGACTCGGTAATTGGTTTTGGGTTTAATCATTTTGACATTTCCATTTCATATTCCAATATTCCTATATCCATTTATACCCTGAATTGCTAAATTGTTTTGTGATAAAATAAATAGTAATTAAAACATAACATCCACACGTTTAGACCATTTAGGTATAAAGGTAATTAAAATAAAAACATCTTAGAAATCCTTTAGGATCATCGATAGCAAAAATGTAATCAATGCATGTGGATTATTGTAAGATTCAATGGAACCTACAATCAAATAAAGCACTTAAAATGATTCTTACTGAAATACGGCGAGTTTCAAACATTCCACCTTTTAAAATGGTAAGTTAAAATGGTCGTTTAAGAACAAGCTTTCTTATATCAAGGATTTAGCTGGAGGCAAAAAACTTATTTCCAGCTGCATATGTACCTGGAGTGGACTTCATAACAAGCTTTCTTTAGAGTACCTAAAAACAAAGTTCGTCAAGAAAATATTCACGGCAGACTAGCGCGTACGAAGTTCGAACCTACAAATTTGGATATGATTTCCAGTATCTAAAAAATGTATATCTAATAATGCCAAGCAATACATTTAGTCAATCGAAACGGTGAAGCTATCAATGAAAATACTAATGATGGAAATATAAACGGAAACACTGATGATTATCAGTCTAATGAGGCAGCAAAAAACTCTTTATTAAGTTGAGCTTAAGCAATGTTACATTTGGCGTTTATTCCCGACTTCACTACTTTTTAAAATGTACGTCCAACGGTGTTTGCCTCTGTTTCAGTTAATTTGCTTGACCATCTTTCTGGGAAAGTCTCAGGCAAAGGTAAGAAAAACTCTATGCCACGTAATCTGGGTCCTTATTTTTTCTCATAATTTCATATCCAACGCAACAAGATGGGTGCTCTTATGACAAATATTGAATGCCTAAATTTTTTCCCAGAGAAAATAAAAAATTTGAACTGCTGGGTAAATCGCACATCCAAAAACACCGGAACATTCTCTATGGAAATATCCTTTACCGAAGACGTAATCGACGCCACAGGCAATTACACATTATCCATCAAGCGAGGATCAATGATCAGACAGTATTTATCTATACATGTGGATTGTTGTAAGATGCTACGGACCATACAATCGAATTATGCATTAAATATGCTTTTTACTGAATTACGGAAATCTTCAAACATTCCCCTGGACTGTCCTTTCAAAATGGTAAGTTAGTAGCTTTCGTAGAGCATTAGTGGATGATCAGGAATTCTGCAATAGAGAAATGCAACTAATATTTTTTGTTTTATATTTTGTCGTTGAAGAACAAGCTTTATTTTATCAAGGACTATACTGTCGACACGAAAGTTCTTCCCAGCTATGTACCCGAACTGGATTTCATTTCAAACGCCCAACTCTATAATTATAAAAAGGAAGCTGCTCAAATAAATATCCACGGCAGACTAACACGTTTATAAACTGCAAACGTCATCAATTAACTATAAGTCAGACAATTTCGATCTGATCACCAGTATTTTAAATATATGGAATATCGCCAGCAATACATTTAAAATTAGTAAATCGAAACTGTGAAGCTATCAAAGGAAATACTAATGCTGGAAATATAAATGGAAGCACTGATGATTATCAATCTAATGAGGCAGAAAAAATTTCGGTTTTAATCTGAGCTCAACCAATGTTAAATTTTGCGTTTATTCACGACTTCACTACGTTTTAAAATGTACGTCCAACGGTGTTTATCTTTGTTTCAGTTGATTTTCTTGGTCATCTTTCTGGGCAAGTCTCAGGCAAAGGTAAGAAAAACTCTATGCCACGTAATCTGTGTCCTTATTTTTCTCATAATTTCAACAACGCAACGCAACAAGATGGGTGCTCTTATGACAAATATTGAATGCCTAAATTTTATGCCAGAGAAAATAAAAAATGTTAAGTGCTGGGTAAATCGCACATCCAAGAGCACAGGGACATTCTCTATGGAAGCATCCTTTACCGAAGACGTAATCGACGCCAAAGGCAATTACACGTTATCCTTCAAGCGAGGATCAATGATCAAACAGTATTTATCTATACATTTGGATTGTTGTGAGATACTACGAAGCATACAATCAAATTATGCATTAAAGATGATTTTTACTGAATTACGGAAATCTTCAAACATTCCCCTGGAATGCCCTTTAAAAATGGTAAGCTTTAGAAAAACGTTAGTGGACTAACAGGAATTCTACTATAGAAAAACGCAACTAATATTTTTGGTTTTTTGTATTTTGTCGTTAAAGAACAAGCTTTATTTTATCAAGGACTTTGCTGTCGACACAACAGTTATTCCCAGCTATGTACCCGAACTGGATTTCATTACAAACACCCAAATCTATAATTATAAAAATAAAGCTGCTCAAGTGAATATCTACGGCAGACTAACTCGTTTATAAACTGCAAATGTCATCAATTAAAGACAAGTCAAAAAATTTCAATCTGATCAAAAGTATTTCAAATATATGGAATAACGTCAAGAAATACATTTAAAATTAAAAAGTCAAATCGGGGAAGGTATCAATGGAAATACTAAGTGTTTTTTTTTAAGATGAGCGTAATTAATGTTGTGTTTAGACAAAATTTCAAAACAACTTAAGTTTTTTTAATTGTAGTAGCATTAACAGTAATAATTAATAATTTTGAGTTAATAATTATAAGTAGTAGTGTTAGCATTTGTTATAGTATGTTGAATTAGTATATAGTAGTTTCTCGATTGGCTGGCTTTTAAGCCTATTAAAATCATTCGTACGATAAAGTGAAGCTATTAAAGCAAGTATTGATGGGTAGCGGAGTAATTATTCATACACACGTAGGCATTAATTGTCCCCTTAATTAAGCCGAAATTTGTTTAGTTTTGTATTCAGTTTATATTTAAATTGCGGCTATAATGTACGACAAAAATTGCTTGAATTATGAACCCAAATTCTCTGTACAGTTTAGTCTTACCGAGGACTTGAATGACATTAAAGGTCATTACATACTGTCCTGAAACGAGGATCAACCATTAAAGACTATTTTTCAATGGACTTGGTTTACTGTCATTTGATGGTAAGCCAGCATTGGAATTATTTAATTTACCGAATGTTAAGTAAACATACTTATTCAAGACTTCAAATTTGGACACACTTTTAATTTAAGAACAAGCATTAGTATTTTGACGATTACTGCACCGACACAAGGATTTTCCCAGCTATGTACCTTTAATTCAGCTTCATATCGGACATCAAAATAAATTATACAAATAAATTGATTTTACAGACTACACTTTATGTCAGCCTTGTTTGCGGCAAGATATTGATTTTGTTGTACATCTTTGTATGAATAATAATAAATATTGCAAATAAACTTAAACCAAGCAATAAATTAAGGAACAATTATAATATTATCCATGTAAGATAGCACATTTTTTCTCAGTGTCAACTGTCCTTATGTGAGTGGGGTCGCAGCCACTAGATAAGTCTGATCTAATGTTCATCGAGGCTTGACAAATGCTTCCTGTCACGAGCACCAATCCCATTCAGCAACGTTCCTAGAGATCCCACCCAGAATCGTAATCATCATCGGTGACAGGGACAAAAACAATGGGGACAGGCCACTCGCATTTTCGACACGCTCCGCAAATGAGGCCATTTTCAATTTCAGAATTTATGGAACGGAGATGGTCACGGTCCAGTGGTGCTGCCCATCCTCCTTCCGATGGCTCATTCAATTTCCCCTCTCCATGGCCAACCAGGAACTTCTTACCCCGCCGCCATCACACATGCTCTTGGCAGAGCAATCGAGGGTGTTCATGGTGACGATGATGATGATGGTGGCGGCATCAGGACAATGCGTAAATGAAACTTTCCATGTTGTTTGCCATTGGAGTGGCCATTAAATTTTCATGCCTGTGTCCGAATATCTGTTTTGGCTGCAGCATAGCAAGGACATTCCATGTCCGTCCCCCGCCCCGCACTGGGGACTCGTTTTATGTTTGGTGGGAAAAAGTTAATTGAAAAATTTGTCATATGCAAATTACTCGAACTCGGTGTGCGGTGGCAAGAGTGAAAGGCTGTCTCTTAAAAATGGCCAGCATTATTTTCACAAAATCCATACTAGGCTCTGACAGCAATTTCCACTGAGCTGGGGCTCAGCAGCAGCCATCGATGAATGGATATAAACAAACTGTTCCTGTCTGCGGCACAAATGGAGTCGCCTTCTGTCCGAACCTAATCCAAACAATTTCTTTCGATTTTCATCCGGAATGTTACAGTCGAAGGCGTCTGAAAAAGGGTTTCTTAGCTTTCTTAGCTACTGTGCGGAAAAAAATTAAGGATGACAACGGAGTCTTTTGGTTTTAGCAAGATAAATTGCCATTTTTATTTAGCCGAAATGGGGTTGAAGTCCCCCATAAATATGCCAAAAAATAAGATACAAAAGTATATTTAGTATTATATAATTGAGAAGATTTTAAACACAATATGAAACAATAATTATAAGCAAAAGTAAAAATATTTATAATATTAATATTTATTAAAGGGGTTTGTTCCATTGCGCTTCTGATTAAAGAAGAATGTGTATGTATTTTTAAGTTTTAAATTAAATTGTTTTCCGCCTAAATATATGAGTAATTTTTTCAGATTATTTTTCACATATTGTATATATATTTTCCTTTCAGCAAGAGCATTTCAAATTCGATTCTCATCTTGAATCCTTGAAACGCTTCTTGTTTTTATGTGAGCCATCCATTCTGATTGGATTTGAGTCTTGCCATAAAAATGCCAAAGCCCAACGGACACCAACCGGGGCTACGACAACAACGCCAACAATTTCAACAGGATGCGCAGGATGAGGACTAATGTCGTGCGTCCTTTGTTGAGCTGCGCTGTTATCATTGGCCAAGCATCAAAATCAATAAGCGTATGAAATGCCATAAACATCAAATTCGAAAGGATACTCTCTTTAAATCGACTGTGGCCCAAGCCCAAGTCCAAGCTATGCCCACTCCCATCCCATACCCGCCGCGCTTCATCGGCTTGTAATAAACATTGACATTGCGTATACGCTGCGTGGGCGCCTCACCCACTCACTGAAGTGTGTGCAAAGCCCAGACGCGTGGACGAGGTAAAACCGTCAAGTTCTGGCCATCAATAATCCATGGGAAATGTCCGAGACATTTGCCCCGATTGAAGGTAAGTCACAAGCAAGCATAATGAGCTTAACTCGAGACAAGCGGCAGGCAATTCACGAGCTCAACTGTTCCCATGCATAAGAAAATGTGGCCACAGAGGAAGAAATTTGAGATATGTTGTATGAAGTTTGCAAAATTGAATTATTTAGTAAAGCAATAAATTACAAGGTTTTATATGAACAATATATTCGAAGAAATATTTAATAGCCAGTCTAAAGATTTTCTTTGTTGAAATTTCTAATATAATTTAAAATGCCTTAAATACACATACCTAAAAAAATAATATTTATCTCACACTAAGCTAATGTTAAATTTCATTATAGTTTATTTACAATTCCTATATTTTTCCCCTAATTTCTTGCCATGTACTTTCCCTTTCACAACGGTCTCCCCTTTTTTGGCACTCACAAAGAGCATTAAATCTCGGGGCTTAGGGCCCAAATATAGAACATCGAACAACAATGTGCATCGCCGTTTTGTTTCTGACAAAGTTTTTCAAGGATTTCGTTTCGGGTTGGGCGGCTGAGAGCGAAGAGCTTTTCATTTGTCGGAATTTAATTATTTGTGGCGCCTTTTTTTTGCGCACTCGTCACCTACACACAAAATGTGACTTGCTTTGTGTGGAGTCGGCGATAAAACAATTAGTGAATTTGTGTGTGAGTTTGCCAAAAGCCCTTTGAGCTCACTGTGGCATTTGTCTATTCCTGATTGAAAGGGAATACTTACATAAGGTCAGTTATATTGCGCTGAGAACGTGACGAGGTTTCTTTAAAAGGTGGGTAAACGGTTGTAGCTATTTTTTAATGTCCTTTGAAATCGTAAACACTTTCTGGGAAACTGCTGAAAGGGTTATCAATTAGCTTTTAATGATTTTCAACACAAAAAGGAACTTTTCCCTGGTAGTGCATGTTGACGGCAGGAAAAATTCGAAGGAAATGAAGTTGTGTACAGCACTTTGAAAATATTCAAATGAACAACTGAATTTTTTTTTACAACTATAAGTTTATTAAAAATTATTATAATTTACGGGCATTTCATTTTATTTTTGCATTTAATTAGATTTAATAAATAAAAATTTGTCTTTTACAAATTCATGACTATAGGCTCCTTTAGATTCTTTTTATAAATGTACATATTATTTATGCAAATGAACCAGCATGCTGCCTCGTCGAAGATGTAAACAAGCAATATAGCTCCTTGTAATTTTCCATTGAAAACAATTGAATTTTGATTGGAGAAAACCTCAAGGACATCAGCCTCGCTAAGCGACAAAAACAGAAGCCCATTGAGTGCGAATGAAAAACAAATTAAGAGCTTAATTAACCCGGCAGACCCGGTGACCAAAATAGATCTCTCATTGATAAAATTAAAGCGATGCCAAGGGAATATTTATTCGCTGGCTGACTTTCCAAAAGATTGGTCCCGGCCTTCCGTTTTCATTATATCCGTTTCAGTTTCTGTTTTTGTTGCAAACTTTTGAGTTATTATGCGATAGCCGTACTTGCGGCCAGCTCATTAATTTCACTTTGGGGTTGCAAAATACGAACATTAATGGCCCAAGTGCTTTAAGTTCTTGGTCAGTTGAAAATAATTACAGTGATTAAAACATATTGAAGCATATTTAATCCGGGCTCAATCGCTAAGGACTCATTCATCTTCATAATTATCCGTGGTCGCTTTTCCCAGGCGAAGCAGAGGATTCACAATCGAAGGCCCAATTTATTGGTTAAATATTTACAATGATGTGGTTTCGGCTTAATTAAGTTCACTCAATTAATCAACACCCTAATGAAGGCTAAAGGAAACCGTGCTTTAGAAGGTAAGCCATATGTAATAGTAAGGTAAAACTTTCATCGTGACTGCGGCGCTTCTAAAATATTGATTTTTAAAGCACTACAATTTAAATTATACAACTGAATACAACTGAATACATCTGAATACATTTTTAATAATTGTGCTTCGTTTAATTACACAATTCTTTTTATATGTTTAGCTTTCCCCTGTCAAAGTAATTATGAGCAAAAAATATGATTTCTCAACAAAAAAATTAAACTTGTAATTTAAAAAATGTATCAGCTCTGCTTTGTATAAGGACACAGTTGATAGAAAAAGAACACTGTCAAAAAATAAGTGTGATTAAAACCTTCAACTCCCTTGAGCAGTGCGTGATTATTTAAGAAAAATTAGATTAGACCTAAACAAATTTACTAAACTCAGTAAGCTCCCCTTAATCTTGACAATCAATCGTTTTTTCTTTTTAGAATACACTGAGAAATAGTAAACAAAAATAAAGTCATAATTAAAAAGGATTTATAATCACAGAAAATTTTAACTGCTTATTTACTGCCATCATCCAAGTAATAAAAGACTTATCTCTAAGAAAACATACTTCTGAAATTAATTTTTGGGTTTGTGCTAAGGACTATGCAAATTATTCTCATACAGGGACTAGATTTTATTTCAAGTGCCGCGACCTAATAAAACCTGACCTCGCCTTAAAACAAACACGTTTATCAGCTGTCAGGCCGGCAAACTTTATTCAATTTAAACCCTCGCCGCGAGTTATCATTTGGTCCTCATCAGCGCCAACTGGGTGAGTACCGAGAATCGGTCTTAACTTCTTCGTTTAATTTGCATAATTTTCACGGAGGTTTCCCTCGAAAGGGGTAATATACTGCTTCTAAGAATCATTTACAAATTTCCAGATGTGCTAACAATATAGCTAAGAAATGGCTTTGAATTAACCCACTAAATAATCTTGTAATATAAAGGAAATATTTGCTGCTTTATATTAAAAGAAAGGTTGAATATACATATGTATTGTGACACTAAGTAAGCTTATATTCTTCCTAGGTTGCCCCACTTATTTTTTTGTTTAGTTTCAAAGACGCGCAACTTACTTGGCCTCATTGATGCTACCAAGATTGTCGCGGTTGTCGATGATGCTGGAGAGAAGACTGACCACCTCTGTTCTGTTGAGGCTGTTCAGCAGCGTGGTGTTTACGATGCTGTTCAGCTCGAATCGCCGGACGGCGAGTATTGTGCAGTTTACCAGCAGCTCGGTGTCCACGATTTCCGACATTTTCCGCGAAATTCTGGGATGGCGGGTACTTTGCGTTGCGTAATAATACCGCTGCTGCACTTGTGGCGCATTTAATTCTGCGGCGCCATAGAAACCTTTATGGTCGATGGATGCCTCTGCGGCTCCTCTGAGCTGCGAGACCCTGGAGGCGTTGCACACACACGCCTTAATTACTCCGTAAAATTTGACCTTTCACTTGCTTGGCATCCGCTGCCCCGTTTGACGCTTGATCCTTTGTGAGGGTCCTTCAATGACTTATTTTTTGTTGTTGTTTCGCCTTAACCGCTTTTAAATTGGGGGCGTGGTCCGTAGAGAAGTTGCATTACCCGCTGCATGTGGCAACTTGGCGCCATTTAGTCAAGGAAATGGCCGACGCTTCAGTCCATTCGCTGGTAATCACTAACAATATAACGTATACGACGCAGTGGTTGGTGGTTTTAATTAATTTAATTTTAATTTTAACATCAAATTAAGCTTTTATCGAATAATTATGGAATATTTACACACAGAGATTTCATTGAATTACATTTTTATATTTCATAATGTGAGGTCAATTTTAAAATTATCTTGGATATTTTTTTAATACAATTTTTTGTAATCAATTTTGTTTAAATGAAAATAACATTATTTTATTTAAGTTAATTTTAAATTAAAATTAAAATACACTTAGTTAACCTCTCTTTTGTTGTATTTAGAGTAATTAACTTATATCAAACACTTTTCCATCATTAAACAAACATTAACGGAGTTGCACTTCACCACATAATTAAGTTACATTAATTGTTATCAATCACAATGCACAATTAAGTTTTGTTTAAACTGTCATACTCTTAATTAAAGCTGATTTTGTTTACTATTTACTATGCGTTTTTTATGCCGAAACCATTTAAAATTCAATTAAAATAACATAAGCCAGCTTACTCAATTAGTATTTAAAATGCCGCACTGATTAATCACTTAACGAGCGTTTAAATTCGTTATTTTAATCACATTTCCACACTCATTTTTTTCATTTAGCATTTGTTTATTTTACACATTTTTTGCCGCCGCCAAACTGTGTTTTTTTTACCGTTTGTTGACTTTGGTATTTTGCACACACACCGAAGTTAGACCGTTAGACAGTTGTGCAATGTGTGTTCAAAATGGCGCCCGAATTTCACCGTTAGTTGGGCGTTTCCTCCGCGCGTTCTTTAGCGCTGCAAATGCCGCCGCCGACTGAGCGGCTCTACATGAAAAGAACTACAAAGTCGGCAGCATGATGTATGAGTAAGAAGGACAACGCAGACTCGTCGGCTATCGAAGCGTTCGGGTTTTAGTCCCTTAAGGTTCGAAGCCAGCTTACAAGGTTCCAACAGGACGAATTTTATGCGCATTTCTTAACTTGTGCCAAGTTTGTGCAAAATCTATTTAAATTGTAAAATATTTTTTTCTCAACAATAAAATATTTACACAACCAATGATAATTTCAATCTTTAATTTTTTTTTAAATAATATTAAAAAATATATACCTAAATATAAATATTTGTAAAACCCTTCACTTCTTTTAAGGGTTGATCAACACCTCTATGGTCGTTTCACTTGCACCTACAAGGGCGAACCCTCTCACTCGCTCTTATTGTTCGTCCTGTTAACGAACTCAAGTTGCCGACGAGACTACCTTATGCTTATTACATCATGGTCTGCCGCTGTCTCTACGAACAGGATGGCGTCCTGGCGCCAAGAGCAACTCAACACTCACACACACACAAACTGGAGCTTCACCCCTCCCCCACCTGCTTACAGGCTCCACACAACCTGTTGAGATTAAGACAATGCTGGCAACAACATGTTGCCGAGTGTAGCGTTTATGGCAACATTGTTTGATTCAATTGTTTAGGATATTTCTAATTTAAGATTTACTTGAACATTTGTTATTTGTTTATTATTTATTACATAATATTTAAATTTCTAAATGCATGTACCTATAGTTTCAATTAGTATTTCTGTAGAATAAATTAAAGTTATTTTTAAGTTTTATCTTAGGTTATATAAATAAACTTTTCGGCTGCTGCTTAAAGGATATAGCTTAGAGACAAACTAACTCGTTTTTAATAATCTTTTTCCAAATTCGAGTTTATTTTTGGTGCCTAGAAAAAAAACCTTAGTAAATAACTTCCTTTAGATGAATTCCCTTACCGAATTTTCGAATTCCTTTTAAACTTTGTGCAAAAGTTTGAGAGTGTTTCATATTCTTCAAATAAAAAGAAACAAAAATGAAAGAAGAATAAAAAAAGCCAAGCATCCTGTTGACCCCGACGTGATTTGAACACGCAACCTTCTGATCTGGAGTCAGACGCGCTACCGTTGCGCCACGGAGTCAAGTTGAAATACCGGAGCTGACATGGGTTTATTAACTATAGAACTCAATCAATAATATTTCAACTAATCAAGCACAAGGCTATCTATGTAGGTACATATGCACAATAAATAATATAATACTATTCTTGCTAATCAATTCCATAGATGTTCAAAAATATGATAAGATAAGTGCATTCAGTTATTCATAATTCTCATACTCTTTCCCTGACTATTTATGTAATTATTAAATGGCAGAAGCTATGAGTGAAATAAAAACAAAACAAAAATAAAAATATAAATAACAAGCATTATACTAATGAATATAATTTAGTTATATCTTATAATTTATAACAATATTTTCAAATTTAAAAGTAATACAAAACAGATATAAATTCAACATACACATCGTAGGCTGATAAAATCCTACATCTATTTGTGACTTTGAGTCAAGTTAAGCTTTTAATAAATCAAAGAATTCTTGTCACATGTATATACAGTGTCATTCTTTGTCCATATCTTATGTCTGGTAAACTCAGTCCCTTGTCCCTGTCCCTTGGGATTTTGTAATGGTTTTTTGTTCAATTCAACCTGTTATGCTTTCGGTATTTTGGTTTATGTCTCATTTTCACCTTAATTTTCAGATTCGGTTTTTGCTTTCGCTGTGGCTTCAAATAGACTTCGGGCGAGAGATATGATGAATGACCTGTAAATGATGGCAAAGGACACGACCCACACACAATGGCCACTTCAAGGACTGTTCAAATGAACGATTGTGATTGTATTCGTGTGTGGGTTGTGTTTGCTGTATTTTGTGTTTGCTAATGTCTGGAAATGTCTGGAAATGCCTCTCTATCTAAAGCCGCTTCTCTCTTTCTCTCTCAAACTCTCTAACCTTTGCCCCCATGTGATTATGACTGTCCATTCAGGCGGATCCCGACACCCTCCTGGCACTCCTGGCACTTGAACACTTGGAAAGTTTTTATGAAATACAAAATTAGGACAATACATCAAAATTGTATTATTAAATTATTAACAGTATTATTCAATTACATTTCTTTTCATATCTCAGAGATAACTTATCATATTTTATATATATCCCAAAATATGTTCATAGGCTTCACTTTTCTTATTTAGTTTCTATAAAGAATTTTCTCCCAGTGTCTTGTGTAACTATGGACCTCATTTTGGTCCAGGACACGCACACTCTTAAACGCATATGCATTGCCATGTTTAGCTTTTTTTACGATCTTGTTTCGTTTAGTTTATAGTCCACATTTGGCCCCGCCCAACGCCTTTCTCCACCCAGCCATTACGCCCTAAGCATATTTCTGCACATTTTCCGGGGGTTTCCCTGCTTATATTCACGGCGATTTATGCATGTTTATTATGATAAATTTATGCGCATTTGTTGTTCGTGGGTTTTTATAGAGTGCGCGGGGCTATCGCCGGAGGATTCACCAAAATAGAAAGCTCTAAAAACACAGAGAGCAATCTGCTAGGATTTTTAGCACACACATTTATGCATTAAGCAGGCTTTTAGTCAAATTTTGGTCCCATACAACGGGGCTAAAGAAAATAGCAAGCAGTCCGAAAGGCTAAATTGTAACGAATATAAGATACCCGCTAACAAATGTTAAGCTAAGGATTATAGACAATTGTATTTGCTTCCTTTAAAATGTATATTCAATGGTATTTAGAGCTGTTTTAAATCTAAAAAACAAAACACTTCTATAATCCTTGTTTCTAACATCTACCTGAACTCGAGTATACCCTTCTGGCCTCCACAAGTGCTGGGTGCAAAAAAACAAGATGACTCACAGTTCTCCAATAAAGTTCAGTGTCTGCCTGGGAGTGCTCCACCAATAAATTGAACCGGAATAAGTGCAGCCCAAACTAAAGACATGACTCAATATACATACGTATATATTCACCAAGACATATATTTTCTCACGTATAGAAACTCGCAGGAAAGCCATCAACAAACTGGCGAGGGAGTCGCCCCAAGTCAACATGTGTCAATTACCGCTTGACTCTGTTTTGACAGTGCCCTAGAAATAGGATACTCTAGTGCGGCATTAAGCATACGCCATGTGTGCATCCCATTGATTTCAGAGAGGGAGAGCAACCAGCCCTAGTGATGATTTATGATTGCGGGAAATCGCAGAGGAAAAGAAAAAAGAACTACAGCTCCCGTTGTGAAAAATTACTTTGGCAGCCAACGAAGCGCGAGTTGCGATTCATTTTTGCATGTGCAAATTAATTGCCGACCGCAAAACATAATTAGTTGACACAAAAAGTAGATACAAAAAGAACATACAACAAATACTCCACCAATAGAAATTAATCAAAATCGATTGACTGCATAGGCTTGTGATTAAAATGTAATTATGTTGAATTAACCGCATTGGACACACTTGATTGCCTTGATTAAGAATTCATTTATATTCGCGGTCAGCCTGACTTCTGTGGAACTCTCTTTAGCTCTAATTCAGGGCCTGTTGATCGTCGAAACTCAGGAATAGCGAACACAGAAAGGCAACTGTTGGTGAATAAGCCAGATTATAGTACAAATTATATAGCAGAAAGAGATATATAACTCACTGCCCATCAATACAATTAACCAGATAAACGGAGCCAGGCAGCTTATTTGCATGAACACAGGCAGAAGGATGTTGCCACTAACAGAGCCCAGTCTGCCGAAAGTCATAATCAGGACCAACACCATAGTTCTGTATGGGGATACATTTAAAATTAATTAGAAACGCATCTTATTTTAGTAATTGCTTACCTCATCAGAGTGGGAAATATCACCACAGACATTCCGATAACCGTCGTGGCACAAATGCCCATCATCGTCAGGTAAGTGGCGGACACCAGCATCGTTACCAGCGATGTCTTCACAAAGTATAGTCCGCCCACCAGGAAGATGCAGATGAAGAGGAACACCTCTGTAATGATTTAGAATTGTTGAAGGCATTATTTTAATAAAAACCCGACCCTAGAGTACTCACTCACTATGTGATTCCCAACCATTTTGATGCGTAGCAGTGGAAAAATGAGCAGGTAGCCGACCAGGCCAATGGCCGACACAATTATGTTATTTACATAGCTGTCCGCATTGTGGTGCTGTTCGATCAATTTATTATTTTAGCGCCAGTGACGGCAGGGTCAAACGATATCCTACCTACTAGATTGCACTCCGCCCTTCTCTGGTCCGCGTTTCGGTCCAATGTCTCGGCATTGTGATCCAGCACGGCGCACACGCTCGTATCGTTGGCGCCCTGCTTCTCCAGCGCGTTCATTGTGGCAAAGATCTGCGGCATCCACAAGCGCACCGAGTTCACACTGATCACGAGAATATATAAAAAAAGCGATAGATCATGGATTATAAGTCACAACTTCATTACTAACCACATAATCTGGCAGAAGTGCAGAAAGTAAACCTTCAGAGAGAGGGCCAAATAGGGCTGGGAACACATGGGTTTCAGCTGTCTGAAACCTTCGCTAAACTGCCTTTTCGCCCGGTCAAGCTTCTCCTTCCGCGTGAGCCGCCTCCCAGTGCCGTCAAGTTCAGCGGAACGATCGGGCGTGAGGTCCGTAAGGCGCTTCACCTGGAGAAATTCAATGCTAACATTTGAATACGAGTAACGCTTAATAAATACCCACCGGATAGCTCTCCTTGCTCTTCCGCTTGTTCATCTTATAGATGCGCTGCAGAGAGTCCATGGCCTTTGCGTAGTTGCCCTGGGACATGAGGAACTTGGGACTCTCGGGCAGGAAGATGTGCATCAGGCCGCTCAAAAGGGTGGGAATAGCGCTGGCTGCCAGAAAAATCTGCCAAGTTCGGACTGCGGACGGGGGACAAGCTTAAGATTTGAGGTCACTTCGAACGGGACTCACCTACACTCCAAAGTGCCCACCTTAAAGAAGATGTTTACCGGCATCAGAACGTACGCCAGCAGGGGCATAATCATTGATCCGATGGAAACGCAGAGGCCCACGAACAGCATGATATATGGGCGGTGCTTCTTGCCATGGAACTCGGCCAAATAACTGACCACCACCGCAAAGGGGCCGCAGATGCTGAGGGAGAAACTCATTAGTCTGAATATCGATTAAACCTTCGATGAACTTAATTAATAAATGACTAGGAATATTAATAATTACATCTTGATAATAGTTCTAACTTTAAATTAAATCTTGTTCTCTTAATTGGAACATTGGAAAGAATAAAAAACTTTAAAAGATTAAAGAGAAGCTATGTCAAAAGTAATACATCAAATACAATACAAATATGCAAAGCTATCTATTTTTACAGAAATTATTGGACATACGCACACGAAACCATCGAAAAACTTAAAGGCCATAAGTTGGGATGTGTCCTGACTGAAGGAGGAGCACAGAACGAAGAAGCCGTCCAGCCAGCCGCCAGAAATAAGGACCGGACGACGTCCGAAAGTGTCAGCAATGAAACCCCAAGGCACCGCGGAGAGGATCATTCCGGCATAGGTGGCCGCATTGAGCATTCCCTTGTCCAGGAGGCTAAGTCCCAGATCGCACTCCGCCGAGGGCATCACATAGGACAGAGCGGATGCGGAAAAGACCATGGCCGTGAGGCAGGGCATTGCGCTGCACATGATAAAGACGTTGAACATTCCGAAGCCGCACTCGGATATCGCCGTCTCGAAGTCTGCCGCCTCCTCCACATTGGCAGCCATTCGAAAAAATAAATATATGGATATGTAATCTGTTTTTGTTTTATTTTTTTAATTAGGATTTGGGGAACTATGGAAATTTTGACAAATACTTGAACGACTGTTGGATGCTTACAGTCACTTGGGAATATTTTTGACAACTGTTGATGGTTTGCAAATATTTCGAGAGTTTAATGGTACTTACCAAATATCTTAACAACAGTAATTTAAAATCTAAGAAAAATTAGATATGCATTTTTCGTTAATTTGTTAATAATCTGTAAAATACCCTCAAATCGGTTTTTCATTTATAGCCTTTGCTATTTCCTTGATTTACAATTTAATTTTTTTATTAATACAAGACATTTTCTAAGTCAAATATAATTCACTGAACCGGGCTTTCAAACAATAATCAATTTAAACAGAATTCAAAAGATTTGTTGAGCTAAGGAGCTCTAACATGGATATGTTCCTCTTGGTGCTTATAGGCAAGTTTCTTCGAAAACATATATTATGCCTAAGCTGATTTTATTTATGTATCACCATATATGTATGTACATATATACATATGTCAAATAAATAATAAACTGTACCTTCCTCAGAAATTCAAAGCATTCCATCGTCGAATTTTGAGAATTTCAAGACGCTGCCAAGCAATTCAAATTGATTGCAACTTCGGGTGAAATGTTACAAGTCAGTGAAGCGCTCAATCTAATAAATCGCTGCCATTTAAGGGCTGCCAGATTAGTCAATTGAGGCAGCACTAACTTACCCTTCAACCCGGCAATGCAAATCTGGTTGATGCTATCTGTATCCGATCACTCACCTGCCTGAGAGCCAGCCCAACCACCACCCCCACTCACAGGCTACCAGCTAATTGGTGCTAATGAGATTTCCATGTCGCTTACCTTCCAACGACTTTTGTCCTTGCTTATCGGACGGAGTAATTCCTGTTCATCGCGTTTAAGGGTAGTTTGTAGTTGTAGTTGTAGTTAATACTACAATAAAGATATATTTGATTTGATTACTTAACGTAAATATAAATAGTTGTTGCGCACCCATCTGTTATCTCTAATTTGTACAACTAAACAAAAGCTAGGCTAATGTAGCAAAGATCCGGTTTCAACTAGAAAGGCATGCCAAATTCACTTATAAATATTTGGTGAAAAGTCGTCAATCTCCTTAAGAAAAGGTGGCCTTGGCGGGATTGGGCACAAATATGGAAAGAGTGCCAGACACTAGAAATATTAAAAATAAATGTGTAACATTTCCATTTTTTTTTTTTGCGTAGAATTAACTTACACAAGAGTACCGAGGAGACCATTATAAACGGCGGCAAACAACCAATCTGAACGAATACAGGGAAGAGTAAGTTTCCGGACAGGGCTCCAAACCGTCCACACATCATGGCAATGGCCACCACAACGGTTCTACAAAGCGGAATCCATTTTAATTTTACTTTTCATACAGGAAACGGATGCACTCTCACCTCAGTTGTGTGGGAAACAGGGCCACCACAGCGCCCAATAGCGAGGAGACGGCGATACCCGTAATAGTCAAGAAGGTGGCAGCCACAATTAGGGTCATCAGACTGCTGACGGAGAAGTACAAAATGAGGCCAAAGGTGCCCGAGAGAAACAGTCCATAAGCTGTGAAAGGAAGTAACTTAATTAATTAAAACCCACAGATCAAATTTAAAAAGCAACTCACTCATCATTCGCTTGGGGCCCAGGGCACGGATAATACCGCCAGCAAAGAAGTAACCCACAAAGCCCGTGGCCGATACAATAATATTGTTAATATACATGTCCATGGATATATCCTTGGGCTGTAAAAGAATACATGTATTATATATAGTTTAATCAGTAAATAAAGTAACAGTATGAGAAGCCACCAAAACAATGAGATAATGAAAGAACCACGTCATATTCACGATAAATGGGCATTAAAAGGCCTGGCAGATTAGAAGATAGCTCTGCTGTCTCCTGATCTTTAATTAAGCTATCTTAAATACCCCTTACCCACCTCTGCGCAGGCATCGGCATAATTCAAGGCTGTCTTCGCCGTTTGATTGACACTAAACTCAAGGATGGTACACATGCTGGCATCCACATCCTCGCCAGCATGCAGCGCCTCGAATTCGGCCATTGAGGCAAAGAGCTGTGGCAGCCACAGTCGGATGGTGTTCATGCCCAGGAAGATGCCAAACTGCATTGTGTAGCAACAGAGAGCCAGTCCCAGCAGGGGCTTCCTTGCCAGCGGCTTCATCTGCTCCAGGCCGGCTCGAAGGCTTTCGGAGAGAGTACGTGTCGGTTTTTTCGCTGGAGAATCTTCAGATTTCTTCTCCTCGATGGTGTAGATGACCTCGTCCTTGGCGGCCTTTCGGTTGGGTGCCTCTTGCACCAAGGCTTTGATCTAATAGAAAAATATGTTTCATTTAATAAAAGTTCTCTCTTATTACAATAATTTAACATTAAAGTTTTAATTTCAAGCAAAGTACTATAGTGATTAAAAACCCCTTTAATTTTTGTATTTTATTCCCCACTTACTGGATACGAGTCCTTGGGCTTGCGAGTATTGACATGATAGATCTTCTTGAAGGCTTCCAGTGCTTCTTCGTTTCGTCCTTGGGCCATCAAAAAGCGAGGACTCTCCGGCATCCCACAGAATATCAGGCCACTGATTAAACTAGGTATACCCAGAACAAATAGGTAAATTTGCCAGCTGTGAACTAAATGAAAAATAATTGTTAAATGTTATTTCGAAGAGTACTGAATACAAAAAGGGGAACTTCTAAACATCTCTCTCTTAGATGGAATTCAATAAACAATTTTATAAACTTACTATTCAAGCCCCAAAACTGAAAGTCCCAATCTCTGGGAAAGATGCCCCAGGCCAAAAGTGGCAGCGATACCGTAGCCGTTGAGGTGACCATCCCAACGATCATCAGGACAGAGGACCGGTGCTTCGGTCCATGCATTTCAGTCAGATAGGTAAAGAGCACAGCTGCTGGACCATTCACCCTGAGATATAAAAACCAAATCAGATTACAGGTCCATTTTAACCATTCAACTAGGGCTTCAACTTACACCAATCCTCCCAGAAACTTGAACACCACCAGCATGGTGAAGTTCTGGCTGAGAGCACTGCCGAACACGCACACCGCATCGATCAGATAGCCCCAGTAGAGGATCTTCTTGCGACCCTTCGTATCTGCCAGGTAGCCCCAGGCTATGGCCGATATGGTCATGCCGGCATATGCCACAGCATTCAGCACTCCCTTATCCTCCAGCGTCAGCCGAAGATCGCATTCGGCCACCGGCAGGATATAGGACATGGAGCTGGACTCGAAAATGGCTGCACTCTGGGCGGGAATTGAGACGAAGAGCAGGATCAGATTAAAGATACCGAAGCCGGCGCTCTCGATGGCCTTGTCGAAGGTGGCTGGACCCTCCTCGCTGGTCGTGGTGGTCTCTGCCTCCGCCGTACTATCCGAGTTGCCATCCTCCCCCTCATTGTCTTTTTCCAGCTCTGTAACTAGGAAGGGAAAGCAGACATGTTTTTACTCCAGTTTGAACTAGTTTTTATGGTCCAGGTCGTTGCTAATCTCTGGAAGATATTGTTTAAACTTAAGATAGCTGTTGCACTGTTATACAAGTAATGTTATTATTGCTCTTGATAAAAATCTGTTATAGTTTTATTACAAAATTACAGGTTATTTAAGGGATTCTACATTTACTGTAATATGTAATAGCTTTCTAGATTAATCCAAACTAGTGTATCACTTGTTTACGCTTTGTAACACCAAATTAAGGGATTTATTTTACTTTTATAGTTTATTAATTTATTACTTCAGTTTAAGTTCAGTTCTCAGTTTTATTTTACTTTTATAGTTTATTAATTTATTACTTCAGTTCAAGTTCAGTTTGCAGTTTAGAAAAGAGATTTCTAAGTTAAAATTTTCCACACTCATTCATAACATTATATAGTAGATTAAATCAGCTTCTTCTCGTACTAAATAAGAATATATAAAAGCAAACATATGTAGATTAGGATTTTGGGTAATATACAACACCATTCAGATTAGTTTTATAAGCCATAAAATCATTAGTTTTATGGCTTTTTTAATTACATACATATATTCATTATATAAATATTTTTTTATTTAGCACAAACTTGAATTTACATCATTCTTCCTGTTTAATTTAATAATTTATTTCACTAAACACGTAACCACTTTTTTACTTCCAGCACTCCATTACCTTTTTTCTTCTCAGGATCCACACTTTCTATATTTTTTTCCGACATCTTCGCGAATGTATTTTATTTATTTTTTTATTGGGATGCTCTTGAAATTAATTGTTCAATTAATGTGCTGTAGCTTTTCGATGTGATCAACGATTTCAGTTCACTGTCTCAGCACTATATACATATATATTTATTCTGATTCAACCGACAATTGCTTGCACTTGCAACGCTGCACGAGAAATGATCTCCTAGAGCGAGTGCCACCTGCTTTTATCGGAACTCGTCTCAATCAAAACTGAAGATTCACTCAACTACAACTCTCTTATCGCAGGCTTTACAATCTCAAGAAGCTAATAAAGTTATAAACCCGTGTTTACCCAGCAGAAACACGTTGCTCACCGAGGAGATACTACAGTGCGTTTTAGGACAAATAAGACAAAGTGGGGGATCTAAAATGGGGAGTATCAAGATGAAAACACAAAATTTTAGGCAAATTACTTTCAATTTGTAAAGTACTTTCACAGGTATTTTCCTTATATCTTGTGAAATATAAAAAAGAAAAGTTAAAACTATAACAATGACATGAAACCAGCCCAGTCCTTCCTATGTCCGCGAGACGGACTGTACCAATCTATGCGGAGTTACCATGATAAAGCCATCAGGTAGCAACCATCAAGATCCATAAAACGCGTATGATCTTCACGTTTCTGTCTACCATTAACATTGGTTATCAAAGGAAATTAAAAATATTTTTTTTGTTTGCCGAAATATTTCCGATTCGGGATGGCACAGCATATTCATCAAAAAAGTTTGAAATTATCACGTTTCCAGGCTGCCTACGTCATTTCAATGGTGAAATTTGTGGATGCTTGAACGACGTCTGTCTTACTCTTATCTGTGGCCACACGACAGAGGGGTGATCTTATCAGCGTTAAACTTATCTCCATCATGACTAAACATATTTGGGGGCAGACCAAGTGAATGAATTACTCATGGAAGATTCTCATCACACACACAATTTGGGTTTTATTTCTTACACTAAAAGCAGTTATACATATTTTCAAACCATTCACAATGATCGACACAAACTCTTGTTCCGTGTCGGTGTCCAGTCTTCTGTCCGTCCACCTTATTCGATGGCATCCACCAGTTTGCACAGCATACGATCATGCTGATAGCTGGGATCGTTCTTAGCCGCCGCATTCGTCTCTAACGGATCCACCTCCGTCTTGATCTTCGCCCCGCCATTCTCATCGTCATCGCCCAGAACGGGTAGCGCTGAAAATGCGGTGTTCACGATCTCTCGCACCCGTTCCAAGTGCTTTTGAAAACGGGTGGCTGTCTCTACTCGCTGTCGCTTCTGCATTTCCATCATGACGCGCAGCGTTTCCCTTGCCTGATGGGGCCGAAATTCGTTGAGAAGGTGATGCATGTTCACGAACAGGAGGCTCAGATCGTCTATCTAAAAGAACAGAAGATACATCAATAAGATTGTCTTAAAGCAACCGTAACTAATCTGTTGCTTCAGATGATTCTATACCTTCTCCGTGCGTCGAATACTGTCCGGATTCAGGATGAGGAAGTCAATTAGGTCCAGAAAGTTGACCAGCAGCGAGTGGTTGAGCTTCTTGAGCTCCTTGCGGCGGTCGAAGTGAATGGGGATGAGACGCTTGATGTTCTGCGACTCCAGGGACCGGATCATCTCGTCGTTGTTGTATTGGATCCCAAACATGCTATATACTTCGTGCTGGGATGGTGGGGGCGGCGGACGGGGAGCACGGTTGCGCCGAATGTTCTCCTCCGTGTAGTTGCTGATGTAGCGCTCCGGCGGCATCGGCAAACTGGACACCTGTGTCTCCTGGTTCGACATGGCTGTTTCCGTGATGCTGCTGGTTATTGAAGGCCAATCTAAACGCTAATTTCCAATTTGTTATTCCAAAATAATTTGCACAATAATATTTGTAGTTGTTTATACATCGATATTTTTTCTAAAGATGATATATTCATATCGTGATATGGAAATCACGATATTTTTGTTCGAAACATGAATATGAACTATCGAAAGTGGATTACAAAAAATCGAATAGTATCGAATCAAAGAAAAACTATCGACCACATCACGGCTCGTGACGATTATGGCGTGCCTTTCTCCTCATTTCGTGTTTGTCTCATCTCTCATTCGCTTCTCCGATTTTCGCTCACGGAGAGCAAAACAAAATAGGAAATACATATCGCGAGAGTGAATTGGAAATTATCCCTACACCGATTCGCGCCAATTCCTTGTGAAAAACTCAAATTCGTTGAAATAGGACTCGAATCATTGCAAATATTAATTGTTCAGCGCCAGAGATAAAGTAGGCTTGCTGCCCACCATTTTGTTTTTGTGCCTCGTGCTTGTGTTGTGTATGTGCGCGTGTGAGCAAATCGTGCAAACCGTCCCCAGAATGTGGAGGAACTATGAAAATACGAATTTAGGGAAGGCACTTCAAAGATTTGAGCACTGAGCCATGGAAAGGGCATCTTCGGAAGAGCCGGGTAAGCGAGTAGGGCCATGTGCCATGACGCCATCGAGGTCTTAGGCGCCTCCGGCGATCAGCGGCGATGTCAGCGCTATTTCCAGTTTACGGGCATACGTGTGTTAAGCGTTGCAGTGTGTGTGTGCGTTGTTTGTGTGTGAGAATGGAGAGAAGAAATAAACAATAAAGCAGATCAGCGATTGGGCGTTTTATAAGAAACTCTCTCCCCCTTTCGCCCCTCTCTTAGCCTGCAGCAGCGAAGAAGCCCGAAACCTGATCTTGGAAGTTGCGAGAAATCGACCCGGAACGCATGTTGCCAAGTGCATTGAGGCCTACGAGGAGCATCAGGATTTGGCCTCGCTGGTCAGCGTGCTCGAGGAGGTCTCGAAGAACACCGACTACTCCACGGATCTGCGGATATCGCTCGGATATGTAAGTGGGCATAAGATAGGCAGAAACAGATTTTCTAACTAAACAAACAAGTCAAATAATTTGATTTCAATAAGAGAAAATTTACGTAATTCCAAAGGAAATGCAACATTAATTTAATCATAAATCACAGGTCCTAATTAACTGTATTTCCCTTTTACAGTATATTGAAGACTTCCTGCGCCACTGTCTGGCGAACAGTAATGTGCCCCGGCGATCGGCCATCTTGGCCGCTGGAAGAACCCTCCAGTACTGCGGCAAGATCTATGGAGACCGCGTGGAGTACATGTACCAGGTGGTGGAGCATCAGATCGAGGCATTGCTCACCTCGCAGCCGCAGAAGGAGCCGGCCGGCGAAAGCAATGGGTGAGTGCCTGAATGCCCCAGAGATAAGAGCACTTCGCATGGAGTTTTTGGCGAATGGCGTGGGAGATAGCATCAGAAGTTGAAAGCCATGTGCTCTCGATCGGCGTGTGTGTGTGTGTGTGTCGCCATTCGGTCTGCGTGGGCAGTGCCGTTTATCAAGTGCCGAAATACCGCTTATCACTGCTTCTCCTGCAGCCCCATCTTCGCCTTTATTTACGCGCAATACTTGGTGATCAGTGAACCCGGCTTCGTTTTCCGTTTTCCAACCACATGTTAATGAATGGTCTCCCTTAAAAAAGCTGAGTGCTTTAAAGCTTGAATAATGAGCGGACAGGAAACTTTAAATATGCATAGATAGCAAGTCACATTCGATCATCTATAAATTTATGAATGAATTCAAAAAAAGAAAAGTGCCGTTTATCTGATAACGTAGAAAACTAAAATAATTTCTTAATTAAATAATATTATTAATGTATAAATTTGCTGTAATTAAAAATCAATTTGTAATCAATTTGTTATTCAAAAACACAAATTCATGGGAATAACAATTTATTTTACCCAAATAATTAAACATTGAATGATGAAATTCTGATCAGTTAGCCAAGCAATCATTAAAAAATACAAAAAAATTAGGTTCCTATTTATAAACACCCATATTTATGCATCTACTAGAATCTTAATACGGTTTTAGATCTCCTAAGCCAGTTTTTATATTCTTTTTTTCAATTAATATCCATAAGTTAATAGTAAAACGTTGTCAGAATTCCGATTAAACTTCCTTGAACATCTTCCTTGCAGACCAGAGAACACTGCATCGAAACCGGAGGAGCCGCGCAAGCGACGCGCTAAGAAGCTAACCAAGAAGGAAGTGGATCCGTACCTGCTCACCATGGAACCACGTCGATTCAGGACCATGTCCGATGAGAAGCGTTTCAACACGACCGGATTCGTCAAGTGCACGAAAAATCGTACCATAGAATACCTTTACCAGGATCACATGCCGCCCAACCTGTGGCGTCACGCGCCCATTGTTGATCCCCAGAATCCCCTGGATCTGGACGAAAAGAAGCAGTACAAAATGTTTACTTATCACGTGGAGCATCGCTACAATACCCTCCTGCCCGACATTCCCTTCGAGCGGTTGAATCTGATCAAAGAGTACGTGCATACGAATCGGATGAACACTTCGGAGATCCTTAACGAGCACATGACCACCAAGGATTACCTGAACGAGTGCATAGCGCTGGAGAATGAAATGCTTGCCTCGCGCTACGGCGCCACCGTCAGGACGAAAAGAAGGATGGACTATCAGGGCAAAAGATTGCTAGATGAAAGCGCCGAAACGAGTTTGTCAAAAAAGACTCGACTGGAGGAGAATCAAGCGACGGAACCGCATGAAGCAGGGCTTACCGAGCCCATGGAGATAGATCAATCGACGCTGGACGACATCGACCGATCGACCGGCGAAGCTCTGCAGAATCAAGTGTCTATAGATTCTGGTCTTGGTGACTCAATGAATCTGACGCAGGAGAACAGCAGCGCCATTAATTCCACTCTGGGCGTCAGCCAAGAGGTAGACGGTTCCTTAAGTGCTAGTCAGACCGCGGACCTTTCTCTAAGTGTAAGCCAGTCTGCGGATTCCGCTTTAGGCATTAGCCAAGGGGAGAACTCCTCTCAGGTGGAGAACTCTTCCCTGAGCGTTAGCCAAGAGGAGAACTGTTCGCTAAGTGTTAGTCAAGTGGAGAACCCACCGCTGAGTAGCACGTTAGCCTTGAACGACGAGTCCAGTGCATTGGCCATAAACGAGTCAAGTGTCCTTGACAGCACCAGATTGGACTTTCCCCCCGTGACGGAGGAGGAGCTGTTGCAAATCGATTTCGGCATCGGTATGGACGATGTCTCAGACTCTCATCATACAGGTAAACCAATAGCAATCCAAAAAGAAACATGCTGCCCAAGCAAGCGTTCTCTTTTTTACCATAAGGTTAAGTTTTTTGTTAATCTTTGTGTTGTAGAATTTGGATTACTCACACTTTGGTTTCCCTTTATGTCTTTTTTGTTTTGGCACTTTTGATCCCGCCACTTGCATCCACTTGCATTGTCTCGGAAGGCCTGTCTTTTGAAGATGAAGGTGTTGTTCTTTCAGATTCTGAAGATCAGAGGCAGCGCCGCAAGCTAGAGACTGCGGTGGCAGATAAAGATGCCGAAATGAAGGATCTTAACGAAATTAAGGTGGAGGAAGCACAACCATCGGAGGAGACAGCCCCTATAATTGTGATGCATGCCGAGGAACCTGTAAATGTTCCCAGGGAAGTCAGCTATCCCATTGTGCTAAATATCTTCGGATTTCCGATTAAACACGTTCGCCGAAAATGTTATTATAAACTTCCCAAGGAGTATGACATATTTAAGCAGGCGGTAAGTGATTTTTAGTGATTTAATTCAACGTTTCTTTAAACACAAATTTAATTTAATTTTAGCGCCTGCCTGCCAGACGAGAGGCGGAACCGAGACCGCCAGCTACACCGAGAGACCTGGTGTTGCCTACCGAAATAAATAAAGAACAAAAATCGGGTGAGCGGATTCGGTTGCTTAGCGTAGAATTTGATTTGGAAATGAGTAAGGAAACCTTGGATAACGTCCTAATCTGTTATTAATCATCCCGAAACATTTTTGTTTTAGATTTCCTTGGGTTTCGACGACCAACTTTGGACTCTGGTTGTGCTGATGACATGCCAAACCATTCAAGGACTATTTCCCCAGACGTTAAGATTGAAGTGGATGCCTCGGAAAATCCAGTGAATGAAGGCGATTCTGCTGAAAATGCAGTGCAAGAAAATGCTCCTAGTGCAGCGGCAAATCCAGAAGCAGCAATAGAAATAGCTTCCGACGAAGCGGTGGTCTCCGAATTAAGCGTAACCACTGAGAAAGATAGTACTGCAGATGCCACTGTAGTTCTTGACATGACTGAAAACTCTGGAATCGATTCCGGATTGGAGGCTACAATAAATGCCGGAATGGACAGCGTACTGGATGCGACCGAAGGCTCACAACTTGACCAGGCAGCGTTGGAAATTACAACGCTGCTAGAGAAATCTACAATAATTGACGAAGTGCCAGTGCCTGCGGATAATATAGGCACAGATGATGACAGGATAGACGAAGCAATGGGCGAGGACATCGATGAGGACACAAGTTTAGAAATGGATAAAGCTGATTTCACTGATTCCAGCACAATGGTGGGTTTGCCTTTAACACCCCTCCACACTTTTAATTTAATTATTAACCTCTTCTTTCGGTAGATCCGCGATTGGCATATGAGATTGGCACCCACCCTGGAGGCTGCCCATGCGCGGCAAAACTTCAACATCAAGGATTTGGGCACTGAGATTTTGAATGTTTGCAAGGCAGGAGTCAATGGCCGGGCCACGTTAGCGGATGTAATGGCCGACAAGGATCCCAGTATCATGTGTCGCTACATGCTAGCCTCCCTGGTCCTGGTAAGTGAGAGACAGAGACTCTAAACGACGTATATATATACTTTAATTATTAATTATTGCAGACAAATCACGGCAACGTGTCGTTGTGTTTCGGAAATCGCGACAAAAGCAAACCCATCGAAATGTCACAGTTTTGCATGCAGCTGAAAAGTACGAAACAATTGGAAATTCATCCCGAGGACGATGTGGGCAATATGAGTGCCGCCGCTGCTTCTACTTCCAAGAGCAAAAGCAAACCGGTCAAGCGGATGTCAACAGATCAATCGGCGTCACCTGAGGTGTTTGCAAAAACAGTACGATTGATACAGCCAGTCCCCAAGATGAGCCAGTCTGCGTATGACACCGACTCGGGAATATCGTCGATGTGCTCATCACTGGCATCGGCGTCCCAGGGGGACGACTAGTAGTAGAAAACTGAATGTGTTAAATGTCGTAGATTAGTTGTAGATTATTTAAGGGCTTTGTGTAAATCCTCTGCGTCCCCGTAGTCTTCTCTAAGTATCCCTCCTCCGTCAAATCATTACTAACCCCTCCTTGCACAATTTTCAGGCCCAGCAAACGGCGCACTTTTCCCAGAAGTACCGCAAGATCAAGAGGCTTAGCTACCGCTAGGCAGAGCAAAGAGCATGCCAGAGAGTTAAGTTTAGTTTCTGTACAAAATATTAGTGTTAGATTCTATTTTTTAAGGCTTGCTATGTAAAAACGTTTGTTTTAAGTTTCTGACGCAATATTTTTGTGTAGTTCTTAGTGAAACAGTATTATTTAAGCTCAGTTTTCCTAAACATTTTGAAAGAGCTCAACATGCATTGTAGTTTTTCTTATAATTTTCTTTAAATTCTTATATTCTGATTTTCTTTGGAAATTTTATTTACCTTTATTTTTTCTTTAAATTTCTCATTTTCTTTTGAATTTTTCTTTCTTTTTAAATTCTATTACTTCAAGAGATTTAACAATTTTTTGGTTAACAACATTTTCTTTTCTTTTTCTTACATTTTTTCAACTGTATTATTTTTATTCCTTTTTAATTTTGCATTTTGAACAATAACAAATTGTGTTTTGGAAATCCTTATGAGCTGATAGTACTAAAATCAAGTACCTGATCTCGTATTGTACAAAATTATGTAAAAAAAAAAACAAATTGTACAGATTTATTCTGGCTCCATGCTCTGTAAATACGGAAAAAGAGTAAGAAAAAACTAGACATAGCTTAGTATCCAGAGAAGATTATATATATATATATATGTATATACATACATAAGTACCAGAGTGCAAGACAGAAAAAGTCTATTTACAAATTGTGTGCAAGAAAAATGTTTTTTTAGTAGTCTAAGGAATAAAACAAAAAATCATGCAATCACTTAAATACGGTTTTAATTAAAAGAAAGCTTCTATATGCTAATCGGAATCGCTGCTGCCGGACTTGTGCTCCTCCTCCTTCTTCTCCTCAGTCTTGTAGTGGCGATACTCCTTCTTGAGCTCCCACATGTTTTTGTGCGGATTCTTCATGTTGTAGTCGCAGACATCCTTGAGGATCTCCTTGAGGTAGCTAATCGGCTGATTGGTGATCTTGACGAGATCCTTAATGTTGTAGTACTGGTGCTTCTCGAAGGCGTGGAATAGCATGTCCATCACAGCATTCTTGTCATCCCGAGCCTTCTTGCCCTCGGCCTTCTTTCGCTCCCGATATTCGATCTGAAAGATTTCAAATATTGTGTAAACTTTCTATTTCTGCAGGAGTAAGGGAGCGCTTTCGCCAATTTATCACTAATTCCATCTATTGATGCAATTTAATTTGGTTTCAAATATTTGCTTCCTTTCTTCGAATTTTAAACAGGTATTTATCTATCAAAGCTTTTGATAGACAAACAACAATAATATTTACATTGTGCGCATGATCCTTGACTGGCTTGAAGTTCTGCACGATCTTATCGATGGGCTGCACCCGGCGCTGTGGTTCCGAGGCCTTGCGGATGGACTCCAGCTTCAGCTTCATGTAGCAAGTGTCCGCGATCGGCCGGCACTCCAGTTTCTGGACAATGCGACCCTCCATATAGAGTTTCTCGTTGTCCGGCTGCGCGGACGGCGTCGACGAGTTCTCCTTGCCATTGCTGGCCGCGGTCGCGTCAGCTGGAGCCATGTGCGAGAATACCCCTAATGTCTGTTTGGTGACCTGCGACACATCCAGGACATGCTCTGTGGGTATCTTCTCATCTGGATCCAGAGCCAGGACGGAGGGTGTGAGCGAGAGCGAGACATGGGCCTTCTGGCCGGGTGACTTGCTGATCCGCAGCTTGCCCACGTCCATATTCGACGGAGCCTTCTCCCATTTCTGAGCAATGTACTTCGGTACCTTGACCAGCCACACGCCACGCCCGGCGTTTGACAGATCCAAGTCCTTATCGATTATCTGCACTTTATCCTTATCGTCCTTGGACATTGTGTTTTGTTTGGGATGACGCGACGGAGGAATCGCACTTGCAGCGGTGGACAACAGTTTTCCAGATTTCTGTTAGGGTTGTTGATAATATATCAAAATATCAATATATCGATATTTTTTTCTGAAAATGATATATTTATATCGTGATATTTTTTTTGCCCAAATATCGGTTTTGCGATATTTTTTTTTGATATTTTTTGATATTTTCCCATAACACCTCCATTGCAAAAGACTTGGACGAGGAGAGCAAGGAGCTTAAATTATATTTTAGCTTGCCCCAAGCTGCATGGGAAAGTAATCCTCATGGCTTGATAACTCCGGGTAGCTCAGTGCCTTCAGAGCGGCTGGCGTCCGCTATAAAATGTGTAGTGTGCATTCTGGCATTAATATATGAAATTTATTATTATCTGTATTTTTATCCGTATTATTATTATTATTATTATTATCTGTATTAGAAATCCATGAATTTAAATAAAAAAATGAAGTTAATAAGAAACTTGTATATTTTTATAGTGGAGAAAGCAAATTTTGTTTGAAAAAAAAAAAAATCAAAAATATCAAATATATCGATATTTTTTTGTGATATTTTAAATATTATCATCATTTTGTTTTGATAAAAAAAATATCATCGATACGATATTTTTTTAATATCACGACATCCCTAATTTCTGTTTTAGTGTTGCACACAGCCAAAAAGTGTTTGGAAACGTTCGATTTCGTTACAGTTGCAGTCAAAATAATACAAATAATTTAGGGTTGCCGAATATTAATAAAATATCGTATCGATGATATTTTTAATATTTTTGGTAGAATTAAAGGAAAATTTAAAAATATCGGAAATATCTGATATATCGATATTTTAAAATGATATATATCAATATCAAATTGATATTTTTTTAATATCAAAAATATCATCGATACGATATTTTAAAAATATTCGGCAACCCTAATTTCGACCGCATCTGTATGTGGTATCTTTAGCCGCTTCCGATATGGTCACACTGTAACACTTGCACTCGCAATTTTTCCTTACATTTCCCACGCCGGCACTTTTCCATTTTCCGGATTATGGCGCCCCCGGCAGCGCGTGCTCGCTACATAGCCAACAAGGCGGACAACCAGATTCTGTCGAAGAAACCGCCTAAGCGGCTGGGCCTCAATGGGAGCAACAAAGACGCGGCACCGGCCGGCAAGAAGGAAAAGAAGCAAAAGGATTCCAAGAAGCGGTAAGAAAGGGTCTTTCTATCTCTCCAATCGACTTACCCAAATTACCACACACTTGCCTGTCCGCAGCAAGCAATCGGCGAGTGGGAGCCAGGAGAAGAGCACCACCCCAAATCCCATAATGCCAAGTGTGCAGACCGCCTTCAAGACCTTCGTGAGCGCCCGTCTTTGCAGCGCCATTTGGGCGTATATCGCCGACTGTGACGAGACCTTCAACTACTGGGAGCCGCTGCACTACATCATAAATGGCCACGGCCTGCAGACGTGGGAGTATAGCCCGCAGTTCGGGCTGCGTTCCTACACCTATCTGCTGCTGCAGGGCGTGCCCGGTTACTTTTACCAAAAGATCTTCAACCCCAGTCCCATACTCATTTTCTACATGGTGCGCTGCATGCTGGGCTTTGGCTGTGCGGTAATGGAGCGGTTTATGTACAAGTAAGTGTGGCAGGCAAACCAAATCCCTAAAATATTACAGAAATATAATGCCTTTATTTCAGGTCCATTTGCCAAGAGTTTGGCATCCATATCGGTCGTCTCTGGCTGATATTCCAATTGTTCAGCGTCGGCATGTTCGTGTCCAGCACTGCTCTGTTGCCCTCCTCGTTCTCCATGTACTTTGGGTGCGCTGCTCTGGCCGCCTGGTGGCAGCATAACTACTCTTTGGCCATATTCCTGACGGCCATCTCGGCTCTGTTGGGTTGGCCATTCGCCGCTTTGATTGGCATACCCCTGGTGCTGGAGATGCTTCTTAGGCAGAGAGATTGGAAGACGTTCATTCAGTGGACCCTGATCTCGGGCGCTTCGGTTGCCATACCCATGATTGCCATCGATACGAGCTACTTTGGCAAGTTGACATTTGCTCCGCTGAACATCGTGTGGTACAACGTGTTCACCAGCCACGGGCCAAACATCTTTGGAACGGAACCGCTAAGCTACTACATTGTCAATGGTTTCCTCAACTTTAATATTATATGGGTGAGGGAGTTGGACCACTTATTTATTGGTTAATACAAGACTATAATCCTCTTTCTATAATCCTATAGCTACTGGCCCTGCAACTACCCATAATGCTGGTCATGGATTACCTAATTGTGCCTGCCAAGTCGAAGTCAACGCTGAACTTCCCCCACTACATCTCACTGGCTCCCCTCTACCTCTGGCTGCTGGTCTTCTTCGCCCAACCGCATAAGGAGGAGCGGTTCCTTTTCCCCGTTTACCCGCTGATCTCGCTTTGCGGCGCCATCACAGTGGATGTGTACCAGCGCATCTTCTTCCGCTTCAAGTCGCTGGTGTTCAAGATCAAGGCGGGTGTTCACTATCTGGACCACAGCATGTTCATAGCCATCCTGGTGATGGTGACAAGTACGTTGCTCGGACTTTCGCGGGTGTTTGCCTTGTACAGGAACTACCACGCCCCCATGGATCTGATGCTGGAGCTCAATCAGTTCAAGGCGGATCCACAATATAACCCAAACTTCATCTACAATGTTTGCATTGGCAAGGACTGGCATCGTTATCCGGGAAGCTTCTTCTTCCCCGCCCGGAACTTCCGCCTGCGCTTCCTGAAGTCCGAGTTCCGTGGCATGCTGCCAGCGTACTATGTCAACGGTGATAATGCCACCCAGGTGGTGCATCCCTACTTCAATGATCTCAACCAGGAGAACGAGCACATGTACTTTGACTACAACCAATGCGATTTCCTTGTCGACTTTGACGAGGGTAAGTACACGGCGCTGGAGCCAAACTACTCGAAACGATCCAAGGAGTGGACGGTGATGAAGAGCCTGCCCTTCCTAATACCGGAGAAGTCGCACAAGGTGTTGCGCGCCTTCTATGTGCCATTCCTCACCGACAATCACATTCAGTATGGCGACTTTAATCTGCTCAAACGGAAGCCGAAACGCAATGGCAGGTAAAGGTAAACGTACGTCGGTCGTGCCATTCAAACAGCATTTTTTCCTTAGCAAAAGTCTGGGAGGATTTTATAGTTAAACATGCGGCAATTCCATGTAATTTGGATTTATGAAAATTAATCGAGAATTAATATTTCCATTCCGACGATTATTTTTGTCAAAGGAAATCCAGATGAGATTCCTTTTGCCCATTTTTAACCCTGTGAATTGTACCCTTTAAGTATTTGTTTCGAGTCAAAGCCCCACGTCCTTTGTTTTTATGTTGTGTCCATGCCAAAGTTGTGCAGTTTAATGCTGAATATCGAAGTAGAAAATAAGCCTAAAGAAAGAAAGTATATAAACAACGAGATTCGTACCCGTTTCTGATTTAATATTCGAAAACTTTATTGGACGCATTCGGATCGATCCACCTAAAATCGGGGAAGCAAAACTTTACAATGGAAATCGCTCGGACTTAGCCTAGATCATCATGGTAAGTGCTGGGGTCTGTTTACAATGCTATTTTTGGTCTACTCAATGTACAATACACGTGTGCGCGGGGCGGGACCTAAACCTAATCCTAAACTGACTTAGCAGCGATATTTACAAGCACTCCGCGAGCAGCTAGCTAGACTGCCACAGATCTAGAAGTAGACCGTCAAGTTGTTCTCCGAGGAGCCCATGGCATCGGTGGCAGATAGAAGATTGGAGCCGTTGGCATTGGCCGACGTGGTCGTCGTGATGGTGGTGACCCCGTTGCCACTTATCGCTCCTGTCGCCGACACCTTCCGGTTGTTGTTCTCCGTCTGCAGGGAGTCGTGCTCAATCTCGTCCTCCTCCTCGAAGAGCTGACCGTTGGCGGAGGCGCGCGAAACGATGCCTGGCAAAAAGACTACTTATAGTGAGTGTTTCGGGTGAGATTGGGGCAGATATTTTGTTTTTTTGGGGAAGATTCCAACTTACTGCGCACAGTGGCCGCATAGCTCTCCCGCTGTCGCTCCCGATCCCGCTCCCGCTCGCGTTCCCTTTCCAGCAGGGCAGCGGAGCTGCCCAGAGCCATGCTACTGCTGGCTCCACTGGCCACATGATGCAGTCCATTATTCATAGGATTCGCCATGGTTATATTGCCGCCGTGCTTCATGTGCAGCACGGAAACTCCGCCGCTCGTGACACTGGCTCCATTGCCGTTGCCATTCCCGGCCAGCTTCTCGTGGGTGACCAGATTGGCCGATGACACACTGCTGTGCGCCTGGCTGTGCACACGATTTCGGCCAAGGCCCAGACCGCTGGAGGCACTCTTGCCCTGCTTCTTGGACCGCACAATGTAACAGCTGAGGGCCACGATGATCATCAGGAAGAGGCCCACGATCATGCCGAACATGCCCAGCATGCTGCTATTCCAGCCGGACTGAGCCAGAGTTAGACCCTCCATAGTCACGCTCACTGGGACGGAGGTGCTCCTGGGCGGCACGCCCGTGTCCGTGGCAATGGCTATCAAGTGGACCGTGGACTCGTTGAGGCTCTGCAACTGCTCCGGACGCATGAAGATATTGCCGGTGGCATCGATCTCGAAAAGTCCAGCATGCTGGCCACGCAGCGAGAGCTCCAACTTGTCGTTGCGATCGCCATCCGCCGCCTCCACCTTGCCGATGAGTACGCCTTCGAAGGAATCTGCTCGGGACTGCAGGGACTGCTGGAAAAGGATGGAAATGTAAAAGGTTAGGAACTTTTTCACTGTAAAAACCAACCCTGAAGGATCGTATACTCACGCTCTTGGGCACCATGAATTCGTAGTGTGTCTCCCTGAATCGCGGCTCCCAATCGTTGACATCAATCACATCCAACGTGAGCTCGGCAGTGCTGTTGGTCATTCCATCGGTGGCCATAACCTGGAACTCATGCTTGGTCATCTTCTCGTAATCGAGTGGCTTAGCCAGAACCAGTTCCCCCAGAGAGCCCACGCTGAAGAATTGCGAGTTCACCGGATCGGGTATTGTGTATTTAAGATGTTTCCCTGGTTTGTTGGTTGGCAGGGCCAGAATCCGATTGCCCACCGCCGTGTCCTCGCGGATACGCATCACAAACCTCTTCTGGACAAAGGCCAGCGTGCTGAGGTCACTGTGACTACCAGGACGCGTCAACTGGACGGTGGTTAGAGCATAGCGATCGGGATTATCGATCTGGGTGGCCTTTACCACCAGAGTGGCGCCATTGGCCACGTCCGCATAGCCAATGGGAGTCAGCAGACTAATTGCTCCGTTGTGCGGATGAATCCGAAAGTATTTGGCATCCTGGGACTGGACTATCGTATACTGGATCGGTGCACAGATGCCTTCATCCTGATCCACAGCTTTCAATGGCTCCGGACGCATGCGTAGCTCTCCGGGCCTGCCATCCACTGGCAGCTCCGCTGTGTAGGATTCCCGCTGGAATCTTGGGTTCTGATCATCTGCATCTGTGATCACCACACGCAGCAATGTGTCCGAGTGCCGTGGCGGCGTGCCCTGATCCTGGGCCCGCAACTTTACAGTGAAGTTCTGCAGCTGCTCATAGTCGAGGGCCTTCTTTAGCACCAGGGTGCCTTCAAGGGGATTAAGGAACTGCACAAACTCTGAGTATGGACCGGGCAGGACCTGGTACTCCACGGTGGAGAAGGGTCCCGGCTGATCGGCATCTTCGGCCCGAGCTCCTTGCAGTATTCGCGTCCCAGGCACGGTCACCTCCGACAGGGTCAGCGTGTACGGAGTGCCGATCCACTGGGGGGCATTGTCGTTCACATCGGTTACACGCACATTCACGGGTACAACGAAGCTCTGAGGGATAAGAATGAAGAGAGGAAAGGTGATATTTATTTTAATTAATCTTTAAATATTTTCATTTTCCATTAAAAGTAAGAAACAAAACTGGACATATTTTATTGCCTACGAAAGTACAGTTACATTGATTTCAAACACAAAACAATGCCTTGGTATACCGTCAAGAAATCCTAGTACTTAGGCTGATGACTAAACAATTCTTCAAGTGTGTACACCTTTCAGACGAACACCTTGCTTTTAATTCTGGTCACTGACCCCTCGAGAGTTCAAAGCCCACCGCGAATGTCCTGCATACATTTGCATGTTTAGCGGACCTCACACTCGCCCCCAAAACCAGGACGTTCCCCAAACCCAAGGCAAGCAACCCCAGACCTCCTTTCCAGCCCCGCTAAACGGAAGCCTTAATGGCTAATTTATGGCCACCAAGCTGGGGCTAACCACAGACGCCACACAGACGTCGCTCCTGCTCCTGTTCCTCCTCCCCTGATTGCTCTTCGACTTGCAGCTGCAGTAGAGAACTAGCCGAGTCGTTGAAGTTGGAGTTGTAGCCGGCGTTTTGTTGATTCTAAAATTGAAATGGGCGTTCATTGTCTAGGGAAAAGTTTTCAATTGTTTATAGAGTTCCACGAATAGCCGCAACTTCAGAGGAATAGAATCGTGTTTACCGAAAATTTAACCAGTTTAGTTATGCCCCCCAGGGAACACGCACTGTACCGGTAGAAAAATGGGGTTCAAGGAGGTGGCAGCACCTTAGAGCAATATAGGTTAATTGGTTTGCCGATGCCCATTGCACGAAGGGTTCCTTTGTAGCCGAGGAATGCGGTTGCTCGACAGGAAGTGCGGTCGATGTGGGCCACTGACCAGGACGAGCGAAAGACTGATTAATTGCGGCTTAAACCTGATCGACAAGTGCTTAGCCACCACCATTGCGATGCTAACTAAATTGGTTTTGATAATTCTGCTGCCCTTAACTTAATATTCTTAGCCAACCCATTTCCGCTTTGATTTCCGTTGTTCTAAATTTTATTGAATATAATACTTAATAATTATCGTTATAGTTATTTACCGTTGTTGCTAATAAAATCAACTTTCAATCTCCTCCTTTGTTTCTTGCAATAAGAGCTTTTAAATTAGATTCATTGGAAACTAACCTGACTAACAAATAAGAATCTAATCTTACCGGATCCGTTGAGTGTCGCCTTATACATATGACATTCACGTAGATGGACGAGGGACCCCTCAGACCCTCCTTATCCAGTTCCACCGACAGAGCCAGCTCCTTTGTGCCGGCCAAAATCTCAACTGGGGCGTTTTTCTCCCTCAGCGACAGGTTGATATCTCCTGTCTCGGCAGTGGGATCTCCGTTTATCCTTAGCTTGCCGATTATGGAGCCCACCGCCAGATCCTCGGTGGCTAGGAAACTTTCGGCTGAGCCACCGCCCTCGAGATAACAACGCGAGTCCAGTATGGCTCCAAAGGAGGCTGTAAGAAAGGAGGAAATTGAATATTTATGGGATTATGTCAATTGTTAAGACTGAAATATTTGAGAATTTTAAGCTTTATAATGTAAGAAAAGTAATCCTAAGTGTTTTATTGGAATCAATAGGAAAACCTCCAACTTATTTTAGTTTTCTTGGCCAACAGACTCTCTCCCTTTCAGATTTACTTTCGGACTTTGCTGCTAATTTTGAATGAAAAGCAAATTGCAGCGACAGGCAGAGGAAGCCACCACACAGAGAGGGAGTGAAGTGGAGTGTGTGCCTGGTCCAGTGTTTGTGTTCCAGTGAGCCACCTGTCCGAATCGCCAGACATGTTTGCTCGTACCTCGGATACGCTCTACTAAGCTTCCGTTTTCTTTCATTCCGAGTGCTGCAATTTTCGGTCAGAGCTTCGAAGGCGAAGACCAACCACCAGCAGGCACACCTGGCCACATGGAACAACATCTTTCGACTGCTCCTTCTCATTGGGGTGCCTTGCAGCTGATGTGAGTTTCCGGACAAGCTCTGATATCTAATTGTGTTAGTGTGCAAATGGTTAAACCTGAGATGGTCATGCAAATTGCTTCGAACGGACACCACTTGCCTTTCCCTTCCTCGTATGCAAAGTGGTAAAAGTTCGTCCGTGAAATAGCCAGGGAAAAGTTGAATCGATTTTGTATATTTTGGACTTCGTGTTTAATTAATTTTTATATTATTTTCCTTTATCTAAACTTATTATAATTAATTTTAATGTATTTTAGTTGAGATATACATATAAGCGTCTCCCTAAACTATAATGCATTTTATGAATATTCAGCATTTATCTTTCAATTTTTCCACTTTAATATTTTATATTGTTAAAGATTTATTATACGATGATCTAAATGAATTATTACTTCTTATTATACAACTTTTTTGTTAAATTTAATGTTTTTATAAGGCCCTAAATTTGTTCAGATTTTCTGTAAATTTCACCTTTATCACCTTGACTTATTAATGACAGTATTAATAGCCTGATCTCCCCTCACTTTCGTAAATATGTTTGTTAAGTGCCTTAGCCCAATTACCCAAGTCCCATGGGAGCATGACATAACACCTTTCTTGGGCAATCCCATTATAAAGTCTTACAAGTATGTTCATACAGATTTCCCAAGCCAGGTTCCGGTTAGTACCTCCCCTTGACCGCCTGAAGAACAAGTTCTTGATATGTGTTAACAGTATAATTTCAGTTTGTTTTGTTTTTTTTTTTCAGCTCGTTCTGGTAAACGGTTTGCAATTGACCCTGACTGGGGGTCGCCACTGGTCATCTCCGGCGGGATTTTCTCCAGATGATATATGACGGAGGAGTGAAATCTTCTGCTCGTTTTCAAGATCTCAATTGTAGGTTAATTGTTGTGACATTGGGCAATGCACATGGCAATGGAGCAGATCTCCGTGCTGGCGGACTTTCTTCGGCACTTAAAAGTGGCTTTAGAAATTAGTCTAATTGCTGAGGATTTATTACCCAATCTCTGTGATGTGTGTGCTGATAACTCACGTACCTGAATCTTGCGCTACTTTCTGCACAAAATGGAAAGTTTCTAAAGCACGCATTGGCATCTATCCCGCAAAAAGCAGCATTTCGATTACCCAACTTTGGATCCCCCAACTAATTAGTAGCGAATGCATGTGTGGCAGGGATTGCACACACTATTAAAAATAAAACCCAAGACTAATTAGAGTCATCGAATAAAACCAAGCGAGTTCCAAAAGCCATCGCATAGAGTCATCCATAAGGGGCAAATACCTCAAGCGTAAATCCTCGAAGCTTTGTACAAAGTCGTGATTAAAGACCAAACTCCCGATTATGTAAGTTCTACTTTTATTTATTTTTTGCAAAGTTGGTAGGGAGAGTGTGTAAGCCAAATGAAAGTGAGTTGGCGGCTGAACAAATTTGGCCAAAAACGTATACGTGAATGTGAATGTGAATATGAACATGTGAGCATATGGCAAAGAAAAGTTTCAACAATCAAAAAGTTCAGAAAAACAAATTTTCATACGGTTTGTTTTGGTTTCTTTTTTAAGTTTTTTTGATAAAACAACGAAAAGAGAAAAAGTGCCCCGTTCAGCTTGGTGATTTTCATGAAAACGCCGCCGAAACGACAAACTCCTCGGTCTGGGCCACTGACTTTGCTTCGCTATCTATCCGGCAGAGGGGTTTATTTTTTGGGATTCCAAGTCGTAGTCGAAGCCACAAGTTGCTCCGCTCCGAGCGAGTTCTGTCTGGTTAAACATCGTAAGCATCGAGAGAGGTAAAGGCATATTTTGCAATCAATTTTTCCGGCACGGGTCAAGCTATTTGAGGGGCTATATACATATCTTGGAGCCCGTTAGGGAAGAACTTGAACTGTGACAGAGTCATTAAACCCCCGATGGTTATACACATTCTTTGCCCAAGTAGAGTAATGATTTCACTCAGCTATGACAATGTAATGAACCGAAATTAATGCACTAAATGGAACTTCAAACTGGAGCAACAACTTCATGACCACAAGCTTGGTAGGTATAGGAAATATATGCGTAAGTGCACTCCAGAAAAGGCAAACTGCTCCACGGGGGGGACTGGGATTCCGATACGGATTGGGGTTTGGATATACACGAGCCAAGTCAGTCACGTAAAAAGTTGTATCAGTCATAAATCGTTGGACCAGAACGTCGTCGTCGTTGTTGACGTCTCCGTTTGTTTTCATTGCAGACTTTTCTCTTGTTTTCTGAACTTATCGCTTGGAATTTCACTATTTTTAAATTTTTACTTTTCGAGGGTTACATGCGGTTAATTACTTTGTTTGTTTTCGATTATCAAAGACATCACTGGGTTCACCAGTTACTTAATCAACATACCAAGCCTTTAACTATACTATTATTAAGGGTCTATAGTAAATGTCAAAATACCAACTAATTAGTCTTAAATATAGTTATTTATATATGGTTGACATATTATGAGATTCATTAAGGCATCTTTAACTGGGGAAAGTTTAAAATATCTCAGAGAATTTATGACTGTAATTATTTGTGATTTCTTTAGTTTTTTATACAACTTACCATTTTTAAGCCAGCACAGAGACCAGATCACGTAGTATATCCAATAAAGTTTTATCCACATTTTGCTCAGCATTATTTTGGTGTGAACAATCAAGTCAATTGATGGACTTTAAGCTTCTCAGAGCAGCATAACACTTCCACAGAAATCATATAATTATCGTTCACTTCACTCGGAATTCCATATTCTTAATTTCCTTGCTTAACCGGAATGTATTTCGTTAGTGTTGCTGATTTATTGCATGCAGTTTTATCTTTTCTTCAGCCATAAATTTGCCTATATCTGCGATGTGCCATAAACGTTCTCGCCTGAATATTTCGTGCAACTTTTCCTTTGTTCTTTGCTCTGTAATTGACAAAATGGCAACTTGAAATGGATAATGTCTATGGGGGGGGAGTCTGCACAGCCTAGACTAGGTATTACAAGATTATTAGATAGACAAAACACTTTGGCACAGAAACCAAAGCAACTGGAACATTAGCACCCCCTACTTAGCCCTCCCCGAAATAACATCTAGCAACTGAAAGTTGTGTTCTTCATCTTTAGCATAGTATTCCTCCTCATTCATTGTCTTCTGGTTGTGGGCCAAATGTCGCACACATGTCACCTCAAAGTCGGGAGTTGGAAGTTGGTAGTTGTTGGTCGGCTGACTTGGTCGGTTGCCACACATTGCCTTAGTTGTTGTCACCAGCGGAATTGGCGGCATTTTTTTCCACCAGGCAAAACTCCAAGAATAACACAATCAGGAAGCAACACTTTTCGTTTGGAAAAATTTGAATACTCTTCTTATGGTTCTGATTTTGAGATAATATATAGCTCATTCTCTTTCCGGCTTTTTGGTTTATTTTATAATAAAAATAAAAGGTTTGACTATTTTAATAATTAGAGAAAAATAGTTATAGATTAAGATTCTTTGAATTCTTCTAAGGACATTCCTTCTTCTAAGTAGAATATTAAGAACTGCTAACCTTGGAAATTTATAAAGTGTCTCCAGGCGATTTGGACATAACCCTGCTTTCAGAACCTGAAAGAGCTTAAGCTCCCAAATAACTTTGTATTTTTACTTCTTTTAGCCCAAGATATCAGGGGTCCTCCCTAATCAAAACCAGGCTAAGGCTAGAAACCATAAGACCCTATTCAAAGGGTATTAAGACAACAACAGCCACTAAAGGCGGTTAAAAATGTTTTTGTTGTTGTTTCCTTGGTTCCGGAATAGTCGGTCCCAGTGGAAGAATTTCCAAAGCCCGTTTACATGGCGCGCAGGAGCTTCCTCCTGGCCAGGATTTATGGCATGCCACACACACCGCTGGCGGCGGTTGGGGCCGTGTGTGTGCCCAAGGCGTGGAGGATGATGATGGTAGCCTTATAAACGTATTCCAAGGGGTTTTGGGAGGACAGACAAACATTTGCATACAAATCAGCCGCTGGCCATTGGCCGACGGCCGATGGCGAAAATGAAAACGTTTTTTTTTTTTTGACCGGAAGCCCGCGGAAGCGCACAAAAAAGTCATTCACCTGTGCAAAAACGTTTACATTTTCCGATATTCACTTTGGGCGGCGAACTTGTTTTCCCTCGGGTTTTTCTTTCGCACTGGGGACGATTTGGAAAAAAGTGTAAACTGATTTATAGCAGAGGTGAAGTTTAATTGGGGATAATTTAATGGATTCCGGCAGTGATAAAAAGGTGTCATAAAAAATATTGAAGAAATGGAAAGTTTTCATGATATTTCGTCTTTTAACTTAAGCGGTAAAGATTGAGATTAATCAAAAGATCAAATCAAAAACTATATTAATTTAAGATGATGAAGTCGACATTAGAAATATTTAGAACTAAGGTTTAATTTAACTCATTACCGATTCTTTTGTTTGCTAAATTTATATTTTACTGGATTTGAAGTAATATTTTAATATAAATAAGATTCACTAAAATCACAAAAAAATATGAAACACAAAAAATGCCCAGCGTTAATTCTGTGTAAAAAAAAAATTAGAACTGATCCATTCTTCTTAATTTTAATTTTCTTTTTCCAATTCTACAGTACTTCTTAAAAAACATTTTTAAACCATTTTCTGCTTTAACGAAATCAATAAACTGTCACTTTCTTAAACGTAAATCCTTTTTCTCCAAATGACTCATAAACTTTAAATCACAATAAACATTCTGCCATTATTATGTTTTCACAATAATTTATGCTATACAAACACGCACTTTATCCTTTTTCTGGGGGGTCTTCCTGCATGTGCACTCCGAATTCTTGGCTTATAGTGATTGTTATGATTGTAATTGCATTGCACACAAAGCAATGTTGACCGAATCGGTTTTAGCCAGCGCTTAACGAACTCCTCGCGACGCGATCCAAACACAAACTGATTTTCCGTAATGTTGCCAAAGCCGTGCCCCTAACAACCAGGTAAAGACGAGTGCTAACACCACCAGCACTAAAACACAACAATAAAGGCAGCAACAGCCTGTAAAGCCGGTGTGCGTCGGTCGGACTTGTGCCCACTATCAACATGCAAGCACACATGAAGTCAGTGCGGTGCAAAATGATAGTACCAGTTGGTAATTAAATAATAAAATAAAAAAATATATTTATTGTAGTACTTGTATTGATATTTAAAAAAAGTCTCTTTAAGTATATTTTTGAAGAGCCGATATTAGTTTTTTATTTATTTAGCTCTTGCTATATGTTTGAAAAGAAGGGATTTATTTAGTAGGGGGAGAGCGAAACACATTTCCTGAATAGATTGTTTCCTATCATTTGAATGATTTAAGTTTAAACCTAACGAGATTTTAAATCCCATGAAGAATTCCAGTGGCACTGTTACTTCGGCCCCTGCTGTTCGCCTGCAACCGTTGGAAGGCCTCTCTGGACGCTGGCTTTTACTTGTGTGTTGAAAATGTTTCCACATCACTCGTCAAGCGTTTCCATTTGAGAGCTTTGAGCTCCTCTCTTCGCGAAAGAGCCGAAAAAAATAAAAATAAAGAAACGGAAAGCGGCGGCAGTGCCATGACAACAACAACAACTACTGCATCGGCTGGCTGGCAGAGCGCACGCGCCCCAGCTGGAATTGATGAGTAGAATCCAGCGGCCCCTTCCGCCCGCCACTTGTGCTTTCGTTTCGCTCCACTGGGCCCGGCTTTGCAACCCCTTTCGTTGCTTCTCTATTTTTCTTTCTCTGCCTTGTGGACTCTCTGTTTACATTGTGTGGAGTCGCCATGGGAACCAAGGCGGCGTCCTAGCCGGTTTACTGAAAGAACTGGCTCTCTTCCAGGCCTCCACTCTCCAATATCAGTCCACTTCCATGGCGTGACTCAGCAGCCCCAGTGACATTGCATTTGCATGTGACTTGTCGTAATTGCTGTAATTTTTGGACTGGACGTCGCCGGCACATAATTGCACTCCTCCGCGCCCGCTCCCGCTGCCGCTCCAGGTTTCCTTTCTTTCGAGTAGTTTTTTGGGCCATGCCTTCAATTGGTTGTTGCTTTCCTTCCGACACTTTTGACTTACTTTATGACCTGGTCGATTATGCTCGCCGCCTTATCGAGCCTTAAATGGGTCTTGAGGTGTTTTATTGAGGGGTTGAAGTTTTGCTTGCCACTCCTTCCTTCAGGGATTTTAATAGAATTTCGGATTTAAAGACGGATTTGGTGGCTAAAATTAGGAACTTATTTTTAAGGGGCCACAGAAATCGTTGTAGATTTTAAAGCAACCGAAAAGGCCACCAAAAGTATACAATAAGATGTTGTAAGTTACAAAAGCATGGCAAAATTGTTGTTTTATGAATGAATAACATATAGCTAACTCTGACGTGTTCCCAGTATCTTAAAGCAAATTGTATAGCATCGGTAAAATGCGTACCACTAACCCTAAATAAACCCTGTACATTTTATAATAATACCTGATTTTTATTTATATTAAAATTAATTAAAATTAATTAATTAAAATTTATATTTTATGCAGAGGGAGCATTAACTTTCGCATCACAAGTACTTGGCAACTTAGTTTGTTTTAGCTTAAGTTCACTTAACTTACCCTGAACAATTTGGGTCTATGGTTTGGCTACGAATTACATTCAAAATTAGCTTACAATAAATAAGAACTTTAACTAATAATTGTCTAGGCTTACAGTTCGGTGTGCTTGGGCTTGTTAAACAGCCTCTCGCAGAGCTGGGAGAGGACCTGTGAGACCTCCAGTCGGTATTCGTCCTGACTATTGGCATACCGATTGCGGATCGTAAGGAGGGCATGCCTCAGTCCCGAGCTGTGTGACCATGAGGCACTACAAAGGTCATCGGTGATCTCCAACGCATTGGCAAACTGCTCTACAATCTCTGGCTGCTCTAGAAGGTGCAAGTAATCCTTGGCAAGCACACTCTCCACCGCTGTGCAGTAGCCGTGCGTTTGCAGCCACGGCTGGAACTCCAACAGGACATACTGTGCCATCGTGGAGGCGGCATCTGGTGCATCCTTGCTAGTCTCCAGCACGAAACGCTTTTCCTGCACTAGGTCGCTGATTAGGGTCACAACCTTGGACTTGCTGCGTAGTTCCACGTCAGGACTCTGAAGCACCTTGATTAGAGCCTGGGTGCCAGAGGTGGAGAGTATTCGCTGCTGGGCCAGAGGAAACTTGCGCAGCAGAGCTCCAAAGGCATGGAGTGCTGCCGATATCTCCCCGGCATTATTTGAGCTGCTGAGGAGCTGCGCCAGATGCGAACCAAAGTTCTTCTCGAACACTTTGATCTGCGCCTTGGGATTATTACTGGCCAGGGAGCCCAGGACCCGCATTGCTGATATCCTCAACGCAGTGTTGGTATCGTTGACCACAATCGGCAGGAGGACGTCATCCAGCCCGCCATTATCGATGAACAACAGGGCATTATCTATCTGATGCAGAAGGTACTCCAGGTTCTCCAGGGTGTCCAGCTTCGAGCGCAGCTCCGACTCCAGTGGCGTCTTGCTGAAATTCCTATACTGATCAATAAGCTGCACGATCAGCTCCCCATCCGTTCGAAAGTTCTTCTGGAACTCCTTGTACGCCTTCCGCAGCTCCGCGTAGCTCTTCTTCTTCTCATTGACCCGGCGCAGCGACTCCTCGATAATGTCCGGCTTGTAGTCTAAGGCGAGGGGCTCGTTCTCATCTGCCGCCTGGCCATCTCGTTGACTCTGTAGCGCCGTGCCACGCTCGCTTTCGTCCAGAAGCTTCGCTTCCTTGAGTCCCGTCTGCAGATTGATCCGCACATGCAGTCCCTTGGGTATAGCTTGTCCTGGAAAACCGGAGTCCTTGATTAGTACACGTCACCGGTGCACGGTTAGTTGGCAAACCATTACCTTCCGCAATCACCTGCCAATCTTTGGTGGCCACGAATTCACCTGTTTTGTTCTCAGTTTCAGTGGCCCCAGCCACTTGCAGAATTCCCAGGACCAGGACACTGGCCACAAAGGCGATGAACTTATAGCCACGCATGCTGCTTCTCGTGCTCCAGATTATGAATGACTCCTTAACTGTATTTCGCCTACTATTTTATAAGTTTCGTGAGAAATTTTAAATCCAAACTTAAGACTGATGTGTTGATAAATATATCATCAATATATCGATATTTTTTTCTAAAGATGATATATTTATATCACGATTTTTTTTCCTAAATATCGAAACTGCGATATTTTTATTTGATATTTTGCAATATTTCTTGTCAATAATTATTATGGGAAAACATCGCTAAAAACAACATCGATGCTCAATGCTAAAATCGCTAAATAAAAAAAGTGATATTTTATTTATTATTATTTTTTATTTTGATAAAAAAAAATATCTTCGATACGATATTTTTAAAAATATCCGACAACTCTACTGATGTGGTCGTGCACAGTAATGTGCCCGCCGATTTTTCGCGCATAATGCTAAAATGAAAAGCGCGGGCTTTCAGTACCCCGGCACACTGGTCATATTGAAAAGCTCATCGTGGGACCATGTCTGTTTTTGTATTTCAAAAACCCCGGGAAAGATAAGGTTTATTTCTGATTTTCTGGATAAAACTGTTTCTTTTCATTGCGTATTTTATTCTGGTTTTTCTTAACGATATGTATAATGAAAATGGTAATAACGGTTTGTTCTTAGAAAAAATCATTTCCAAAAATCATTTCCTTATAATAACAGCATAATGAAAACTCCGTTTTGTTGAAAGGCAACAGAATTTATACAAAATATCTAGATATACATATATATTGCTTCACTTTAAAACTAAGCACCTGGAAGAGGAAATAATATTAATAAAACCGCTCCACTTAAAACCCTAAGCGCTAAAAAATTCCCAAACTCAGCATGAATTTCTTTAAATTAAAAAGTTACAGTCATTCACAAGCTTTCCACAACAAATTACAAAGTGGAAATACTAGTTCAAAAACTGATATTATTGATAGTATTATTACCAACAATTTTGCCGAATCACGTTTACGTCAGATGAGCCAAATGCAAACAAACATACATATTTAAGGCATGATCGAGCCGAGAGCAGACAGATGTAAATGAATTCATAGGGCAGCGGTCCGCCGCCACTTAGTAAACGCGTGTTTGCATACCATTAACTGGTATTCTAAATATTTCGATCGCCACTATAAGGAATCCGCTGTAATCCCGATCGGTGTCTACGACAGCGTCTAGGAATTGGCTCGGCAAATACCTATCTCAGAGATGGGTAAACTCACCTGGCGCCAATTGGATGGCCAAATAATAAACAAAATGCCGGTTTCGCATAGTATACGCATACCATATATAAAGCAATAGCCCAGAATATGCTAATTGGCGATGACGAATGCCAGAAAGAAGTCTTTAGCTAGCAGTTGTCGAATTAAAATTAAATAAACCCCAACGGCGCCTGTCAAAATAGTTTGAAAGTGAAGCCATCTTTTCGCAGGGGACAACTTTTATGTGGTGAAGCCATTAAGAATGCCGTTGGAACCAGTTTTTTGATGTGTCGTCCGCTCTGTGCGATAATGTCTAATTGGTTTATGTTCGGAATTGAGTTATTGGCCAGTCGATCAATTAGGTCTTTTAGTATGAGATGCAAAACGGAAATTCTTTTGCGGATTAGAATTAAGCCTTGAGTTCCCCTCTCACATTCTCTCCTGAAAAGTTGGATAATTATTAAATATATATAAATATAGTAAGCAAGTAAAATAAGTTAAGAAGTCCGCCTATAAAATTAACCCCTGACACCGCTCGTAATGAGTTCTTCCAATTTAAATTTAAAACCATCGTGACCACTTAGCACCCATGACTTCAAAGACACTTTGGAAATCCCCAAAATGTTCTAAGCTCCGCTGCGCTGCTGCTGATCTCAAAGCAAATATGATAAGTACGAATTGTTATTTGCACTTCATTATAAAGTGCGAACAAAGCGCAGAGATGCCGTTTCGGATCTATATGTATAATATGTATTAAAAGTACAAAATGGCCAAAATAGTCTGAATAATGCATTGTGCGGCGACAGAGAATAGCATCGTACATATATATTTTCATGTTGAATTCGATTTGGCAACAGACGGGTTTGAGCATTAAAATTTATAAGAATCACTTTTGATTTTCTGCTGCCTGCGTGCTTGCCAGCCTGCCTTTTTCCTTTGTTATTGTTTATTGTTTTTTGTTGCTATTCTCGCGAAACCGGGCACATGCTAATAATATTAATTAATAATATTGTTGCTGCCAATTCTGGCTAGGGGTGCCTATGATAATGATCATGACCACGCTGAACATGATGACGCCGATAATGATGATGATGATGATGAGAAGCCAAAACACAAAACGAAAGAGATACTCGAATAAATAAAAATAGCCACCAATCAGGCCACAAGCAACAACAACGGCCAACAGCGGCGGCGGGCGAGACAAGTCAGGAATGAATAAACTATGAAGTGTACTGGTCGTCGGCGACTCCAATCCAACCGATCCGTCCAATCTCTGGCGGTCAGAAATTTTATAAATGCCGCCGTCTGTCCAGAGCCAATTTACAGTTTGCCATTGAACTTGGTCGGGCGCTTGCCAAATCAGTTGCCGTCGCCGTTGCCGTGAATTCGTACCTGTGTGTCTCCCTCTCCCGGTGTTATACTTGTATCCATAATGCTGCTGCTCCAGCTGAGCTCCCTGGCTTTGCTTTTCTGCCTGGCCAGCGGTGCCTCCAACTTCCGTGAGTCTGCCGCTAATCTGTCTCTGCCTCGGGCAGGAGCGATGCTAATCCGCCGGGCTTATCCTTGCAGCTCCCGAGTTGCCTCGCTGCAAGATTGGTGACACCACCTGCATCATCAATGTGTCCCACACGCTGGTGCGTCAGTATGCCAAGACGGGCTATCCGGCTGCAGGATTCCCGCAGGTTGAGCCCTTCCTGGTCAAGCGCTTCGACATCTCAGACGGACGCAGTGGATCTCTTAATCTCAAGCTGAACTTTAAGGATGTGAATGTGGAGGGCCTGTCGGGTGTGAAATTCGATAGAGCAGTGTGAGTATTAAATTGGTGAACGATTAGTAATATTTTCTAGGATTCAAAGAATTTATACAACAAAAAGGAATATATTTTGTGAAGTTTGAAGTCCTTTGTTTAGTTTAAAACGAAGAAAAGTGATTATAATCACTAATAGGGTACAAATTAGTTGCTTCTTTGTTTAATTCTAACAATATAATTCCCATAGATCGTCTAAGATAATAATCCTTTTATTTATATTTTCCCTTAGTGGATTTGGCCCAGATCCTGCCACCAGCAAGTTCGAGATGTACGGCTCCTTTCCCAAGATCGTTCTGCGCGGCAAGTACGTGGCTGACGGTCGCATCCTGATCCTGCCCATTCGCGGTGATGGCGATGCCGAGATTATCCTGCACAACCCCAAGTTCTCGGTGAAATTCAAGCCCGGAACCCAGCAACGCAATGGACGAACCTTCCTGACTGTGGACAAGCTGAAGGTGCTGGTGGAGCCGCAAAAGTGAGTCTTTTATTCACTACCACAAAGTTCCTTTATACATCTTCCGTATTCCTTCAGGATGAACATCCGCCTGGCGAATCTCTTCAATGGAGATCAGGCGCTAGGCGCCAACCTTAACCAGTTCCTCAACGACAACTGGGTGGAGGTGTGGAGCGAGCTCCATCCCTCGATCCACGTGGCCATTGCAGAGATCATGAAGACTATCCTGACGCAGCTGTTCAAGCGGTTCGCCTACGAGGACCTCTTCCTGGAGAACTGAACGCCACTCGTTTGGCTTTAGGCTAAGTGTACGAGTATTTCCTCATCGGGATTTCATAACCACACGGGGCGTTGCATTCCGGCCATTGACATATCATCACATATTTGCTAAGTTAAGCTTTAAAACTGTAGAATAAACAAACATGATTCGATAACTGGTTGTGTGCTTCCATTGTTTAATCAAGCTTAGATCTGTTCAGCATTTCCGCACAACTGTCGCATACGATTTTTGGCAAACAATCGTTGTTTCGGTTGCCGATTTGCAAGCAGCTCACGTGCTGGGGAGCCGTTTGAGTAACAATTTGCATGACAAAGGCAAAAGAGGCATTAACTATTGAATAGTATTAACTATATATCAAAATTCCAGCGCTTTGATTAATCTAAGGGGAAATTAAATGTCGTTTATATTGAGCTATTATATTGAGTATATTAGCAGTAGGCAGGGTTTTGCTATTAAAGTTTTTGCCAACCGCTCTTAAGAGAACGAGGAGAGGAGGGTTACTTCAACTTATCTTATTTATTTTCAACTAAAAAATTTTTAAGAAATATACATACATACAAAAACGAACCGATTGATATTCTGAAAAGAAACTGAAGTCGAGATGCTATCGCCGTGACCGCGCCTGTCGATCTCATCTAGAGTCCCTCACCTGGAAAGTTCAAGAGTACCAAACGGTAAACCTTGTTGACCTTGGAAATTGCATTAAAATCTTCCATGAGTCAATCAACTGCAGCGGCTTCGAGTAGCCAACAAAAACTAGTTGCTTTTGTTCTCCACGGGGGCTGGGCTGTAAACCGGGGCGTTGTTTTGGCCATTAAAGTTAACTGAAATCTAGGGACCTGTTCTGCTCTGGCTCCAACGTCTTTATTTCGTCTCTTTAATTTGACATTTCACGATGACTTTGTTGTTTCCAACCCATCAGCTTTTATATTTGGCTATAATTGGAACTGTCAAGCCCTTACTGAGAAAGTTTATTTTGTTAACAAATAATTGTTCTCCTGTACAATTATGTATAGTTTTAAAATAAAAAAAAATATATATACGAAAATCGAGATTTTCCGAAAAGCCAAGCGGGGGGAGCCCACACTTTGTTACCCCCGGGCCCCGAATTTCTCACTGCGGCCCTGTTTGAAATCTGTGTTCCTTGAGCTAATCGGCCTTACGCCAAGTTTTTTGTGGATAAGTAGTTTATAGATATGCAATGTATGTTTATACTAGATAGTTAACCCCCGCTTAATACAGGCTATCGTAGTCAATGCTTGAATAAACGTTTTTCTGACCTCTAAATGAGATTCAATCCATTAAAGTTGTGGAATTATTACAGTATTGGCGGTCTAGACTATCACCTACAAATTCATCTCAACCTAATATGCTTTAATTACAGCATTTATTCAATTAATAGCAACTTGGTATTAATATAATAAACAAATTCAAGATTATATCTCGTGTATGTAATATCGAAATAAATAGTGATGTGAAATTCTTATTTACATATAGGTAGTTCTGCAATATTGACTGATTGCCCTTGTCAAGTAGGGAATAGACTAATACGTTTCGTATTGTTTCGAAGGTTCTAATCATAAAAACAAGTTTAATATCTATTGATAAAATAGAATTTGTATAAGAATTTAATCGGTATCAAACTATGACCTTAAGCAAACAATTTGGTTAGACATTTTGTCAGCTATTACTTAGGTGTGTAGCAGCAAAAACTAGTTTCTCTCTTCGAAAGTGATAAGTAACGAAAACTAATAAGTCGCGCAATTAAAGTGCGACTATAAAAGACGAAACTATGAATCGGAAGTTAGTTTCACAAAGTTTTAAGTCGCGTTAACATGCCCGGAGTCGCCATTGCAATCCTTCTCTGCCTAACTGCTTCTGCGCAGGCTCTGTTCCGTAAGATTTAATTAAAAAGAATATAAAGTGACTTAAAAATATTAATATATAGATAATGAAAAAATAAAATACCCCAAATTATACCCCTGCAGCTGATGATCCCGTGCCCTGCAAGTACGGCGATGGCGAGTGCATAGCTAAATTCATCAATGAATTGTTCAGCAAGAGGTCAGGGGATTCCAGCTTGAAAGTGTGGCAATTGGATCCCTTGAAGGTGGACAAAATGGTCATTAACCAGGCAAGCAACAGTGCTGTTGGCATCAAACTAACTTTTACGGATAATTTGCTGTACGGCTTCAAGGATCAAAGAGTCTTGGGAGTAAAGTGAGTTGTTAAACGTATTTGTTTCAAAACTATTGTTGGGATCCTACTAAATTAATCTCAACTAATTAATGTTTAATATTCAGAGGATTAGGCAAAAATCTTACTGAGCAGCATGAGCTAAGGATCCTAGCAAAGTCATATTCCCTCGTGGGTCCCTACACCATCCAGGGCAAGGTGCTTATACTCCCGATCAGTGGATCCGGCGTCAGTAACATATCGATGAGTGCGTAATTCTAACGGATATCTTCCAAATAGACTAACTACAACAATTTCCTTAAAATACTTTAAGGTAACACTAAGATGCTCGTCAGGTTTTCGGGGCAGCCACTCGAAAAGGATGGAGAGACTTACTTGGACGTCACAAATTTTAAGCTGACTTTGAAGCCGGAATCTACTTCCTACCTATTCACCAATCTCTTTAACGGGGATAAGGCTTTGGGTGACAATATGAACGCCTTCCTGAACGAGAATTCGGATGCCATTTACCAGGAAACGAGGCAGTCTACAGACCGGGCCTTTAGCCAGTTGTTCCATCGCCTGGTCAAAGGCGTCTTTGCCCATCGTCCGTATGCCAAGTTGTTTGCAGAGCAGTAGTTACAAATGTTTAGTTAGCAGAGTAGCTTAACTCAGGTAATCCCATTCAGCGAATCCTAATATAACTTATATAACTAGTTAAGAGAGAACCTATTAAGCGCGCAATTATCATTAGACCCATTAACACAATCCATTAAGTAGTGGAATTATTGTAGCCATAACAAACTGCACTCAAACCTATTATCCACATAACCATTATCTAGATCTTTAATGTTAATTAGGTGTCAATAAACTTACCGAACTTTAGCACAAACTGTTTTACTAAGCAAAAATGTAATAAATTTTAAAAATTCCATAGAGCAAAGTTTAAGTTGTAGAGCTAAAACTGTAGTTAGAGGAATAAAAGATGACTTAAGAGAGCGTAACTTCTATTACGAAATATTGTGCTCCCGCCTGAAAGTATGTGTCATTAGAGTTTGTGTAAGTAACTTTAGGAAGAAGGGTTGATCTATAAGATCTATTACATCAAAAGCTCTAAGCACCCAAGGAAATGTTAATACCCCCTAGCTTAACCCCTTGGACAAACAAGCTATTAGTGAGCCATTAATTAGGCGCCATTTGAATATGTCAAAGGAATCCGGTGTGCAATTAATGACCGATTTTTTGAAGGCCAGGCCAATTTGCATATATTGAACGAATTACATGCAAAACGTGATTAGGAGAGATGGGACTGAATCAATTCGAAACGATTGGAAGGCCGGTGTCAATGGCTTGCAAGTGCGACTGGCAAGCCAACAGGTTCAAGTTCAAATCGGAGGTTCATTAAAGGGAGTCATAAAATAAATTTGCCGGCAATAACAGCACACTTCGGCTGCCTGACTGCCTGCCTGCCTGCCTGCCGGTTTGGTTTATTATAATCCATTTAACTGACTCAGCCGGGTACTTGCGGTGGCTGGTGAAGATCTAAAGTCACATTCCCTGTCAACCTGAGTCGCAAAAAGGCAAAAAAGCGGTTAACACCAGCAGCAGCAGCAACAGCAACAAAAACATGTTACAATTTAAGCTCACACCCGATTTTTTTGAATTGACAAAAGTGACTATATAAGTGGTACCAACCCCGACTAAGTGTATCAGTATTCAATTGTGTTTTGCCCGCATCAATAATGGAGCTGACTCTGCCCCTCGTCCTGCTGCTGCTTCTCGGCTGTGCGTCGGTGTCCGTCCGGGGACACGCCTCCGATTTACGTAAGTTTCGACACCCTTTTAGCCTCAAGAACTTTCACCGAACTTAGAATTACTTTACTGCAGCCGCGGGTATCCAAAAATGCGAGATCAAGGACCAGGATTGCGTAAAAAACGGCGTTAACCATGTGCTGAGAAACTATGCCGAGACCGGCATTAAGGACCTGGGCCTTATCCCACTGGATCCACTTCGCATCACCAAGTTCAAAATCGGACGTAATCCCAACAGTCCGGTCAACATTGATCTCAGCTTTCACGAAGTGGACATACTGGGACTCCATCTGGGAAATGCCAAGCAAGTGAGGTAAGAAATCGTAAGTCTAATGTTTTTTCGACAACTTACCTAGCGGATATTGATGACAAGCCTGATCCACGTCCTATTAGCTCAGATTTAACTCTTTCTAAGTATTTTCTGCACTAAAATATGTTTTTTCTGTCGTATTCAGTGGCTTCACGCACGATCTCAGCCGGAAAGTTGAGTTGATCATGGATGTACCTGAAATTGTCGTCAAAGGACCCTACTCCGTTGATGGCCGAGTTCTAATCCTGCCCATTGTGGGCAAGGGCATGGCCGAGATCCGACTGGGTAAGTTTCTCATGCAATTACACTAACATCTGATCGATCTTAATTCCGTCCATTCGAATCACAGAGCGCTGCAAGATTCGGGCTCAGATCAAGTTCAAGCCCGTCCCCAAGGGCGAGCACCAGACCTTTGCCGAGGTCGTAGCCGCCACTGTGGACATCGATCCCTCTCATGTCACCTATCATCTGGAGGGTCTCTTCAACGGTCAGAAGGAGCTTAGCGACAACATGCATGTCTTGATCAACGAGAACTGGCACGAGATCTTCAACGAACTGAGACCGGGCATTGGAGAGGCCTTCGGGCTGATCGTCAAGTCAGTTCTGGGCAGGATCTTTGGCAAGCTGCCGCTGGAGCATCTGTTCGTGCTATAAGCATTGGAAATACAGTACAAACTTTGTTGAACCTTGTGAATATTTATTTTAATGTTCCTCTTATACAAATATATTAAATACAAAATAAAAACAGTGCGGCATTCATCTTAATAGATTAACAAATTAAATAGATAATAAACTTCAGTTATGGCTTCGAAAATACGTGTTTGTAACTCGTCTCCAACTTAAGTTCTCTAAGTGATTGCAGTTTCTTGCAAATCTAGTATATTATTAGTCATAATAAGTAGTAATACTTAATTGTTTTTGTTCATTTGGAGCTCCATTCTGATCCATATCAGCATCTGAAGCGTATGGGATGAGACTTGCGCTCGGTCTGCTTGGGCGGCGAAGATGGCGGCACCTCGAGAATATCGCCATACGCCATCCAGTTGAATGGTGTCTCCATCACGCCTGCCTCAAGTCTGCCAGGTATTGCAGTTCCCTTCGGCGGTGGCTCACACATGGCCACAATATTCGGTGGGAAGTACGCCTCCGGATGGGCGAGCAGAGCCGACAGGTACTCCTCATGCTCGACGGCACACAGCACAACATTCTCCAGCTGATAGCGCTTGCTAATGAAGTTCTCCTCGGGGCGGAGGACTCGGGGCTGAGCAGCTTTTTGCTCGGCGGCAGCTAGTTGCATGGCACGTGCATTCAGTGCATGGTGGCTTTGAATCATGGCCGCCGAGTAGCGATGCTCCAGATCCATTTCCCAGTTGAAAACATGAACGGTCAGATGCGAAGCCTTCAGCCACTCGCGCAGATTTCCCAGCAAGTTCTCCAAGCGATGGGCATTGTCTGGAGGGGCAGAAATCATAAAATCGTTTACCAAAGAAGAGCAGCAGCAAAAGGGAAACTTACATTTGGACAAAGGATTCACAAATTTACCACGGTGATGGCGCACTTCGGCGGTCATGAACTGCTTGAAGGTCTTCAGATAGGCAGCCGATCCATTAAGCAGCTTATCGCACTCGTTGTACTTATCGTAGTCAAAGTGGCGATTCGTCTCCAATATGCGTCTCTGGGCAATCAGGAATCGCTCTACTTTCGTGCACAGGACCTGCAGCTGATAGTGCACATTCAGTCCCTGTGGCATTGCCGTCCTCACTGGCATGTCGAACAAGTAGTCCGATGGCATCGAGTTTTGGCGAGCGCAGCTCAAATCTGTAGACATATGATCATGCAGGGACCTGAAAAGATCCATCAGCCGCAGCACGGCATTATGCTCCAGGCTGCGAAAGATGAAAAAAACATTTATGATAGCGGGTTAAAATAAATAACTAAGCTATATAGTATAAAATTGTTCTAAAATAATTACAGCGAACTCGTGCAACATCTCCATAATCGATGGAGACAACTCTGTTGGGTGAAAAAAAACCCCCTCCCCCTTTTTTTTTTTTTGGGGGTTCCCCAAAACCCCCCAAAAATTTCAAAATTCCCACAAAAAAAATTTTTTTTTTTTTTTTTTTTTAAAAAAATTTTTAATAAAAATATTTATATGTATTACATGTATGTATAATGATTTGGGTACGGTGTCTACGCTCGATTTTTGTACTTATTTTTATTTTCGAAAATAACTCACCAATCGCCGTGCACACCGATCGATCGCAGCCTCTCCACACTAATAAGGGGCGTCATGTCATTTTGAACAGAATCGATCATGTTCAGATTCCACTCGTTCTCTTTTTGCAGCTGCACCTGCTTCTGATCGGAGACCAGCGAGTTTTGCCCATTGCCCGTCTTCTGCTTCTTTTGCGGAGCACTCCCAGCCGATCGCTGGCCGACGCGATGTCTGCGAGATCTCTTCGGCTTGTGCTCGTGGTTCTGTTGAATCGGGCAACCCAAGTCGTGGAATTCCAAGGTCTGCGCATTATTATCCAACTGGAGCACCCCGAACGTACGCTGTAGTTCAGTGAGAACCGTGTTGGCCGAGCCGCCCGCGGCGCCTGGGGGCTCTTCTGGCACCTTCTGCGGATTGATCTCGTGGGATTCCATCATGCAGCAGAGCTGCTCCTGCAGCTCCATCAAATTGTTGTCCAACTGTTTGTCCTCCGTGGACGCGTTGTTACCCGAAGAACGTGTGTTAAACATTTTTTACTTCACTTTTTTGCGCTCGAAATTAGAGGTGCCGCCGCCGCGTCTGTCTGCAAGTGCTTTTTACCGTTCGAAAAATGGCGCGGTGCCACGCTGTCTGGCGAGTCAGGGGAGGGGGGAGGCAGTGTGACCGTAAAGCCACGATCTGTTGTTGATAAAATACCAGAAATATTCTGTCACAAGCTTTTATATACCACCAACTGTTATAACTGGAGGTTTTTTTTTTTAAACTACCCTTTCTGGACGATTTCCTCGGTATTATCTTGAAAACACGTGTGTCAGATGGTTGCGAGCCCATTTTATAGATTTTTATCGGGGTAAAGCGGCTGAGAACTCTGAAAACTGAATAACACAGACAAATTTTACTGTCCTGAGCAATTTAAGTATGACCAATGTCATGGGAGGGGAAATACCTGCTTTCTAAAGTCAACAGCTTTAAAAAAAATAAAACCTTAGGGGCACACTGCACTTCTCGCGCAATATTTTAAATTAAATTACTCTAAATACAGTTTTCAATGAACTATTTCGTACATCTGTCATTTAAAAGAAAGTTCTCATGTTCTGACACAAATTAAATCCACTTTTTTCGGTAGAAATCAGACTAGTTTGGCAATTGTACAGTTTAATTATTCTAAGAAAAAGACGACTTAAAATATGATAGCGTAGTATGCTCTTTGAAGTTATACGGCATTAGAAATAAAATCAGCCTTCACTATATTTCAGACCCTATGAAAGTAAATTGATGCTAAGCTAGTCTTGCAAGCATCTTTAGTTTACAAACCCATCTCAGGGACTGAGTACATCTTTAAAAATCAAGTCTGTATCTCGTTCCACGAAGACTGGACACCCAATCGATGGCTATGAGGAAGATGATTTCACAAATTATATTACAGCCTATGAAACATTCTTTATTATTGTGAAGTCAGTGTTAGGTCTAAGCATAACTAGTGAAAAATTCCTGAAGTTTTGCTGCACAAATAGGTTGGAAAATTAACTAAAAAACCTTCAATGGATCCTCCTCGCACGCAAGAGTTTCTTCTTTCCACGATGGTTTTATTGAAAGAAATTGCTGGTCATTTAAGAAACCAACCGATCACCATCGTAGGTGGCAATCATCATCAACATCCACTCAACTGTAAACAAATACGACAAGAACTGTTTTTTTCACGTAGCCAACCACAAGATCGTTAATTCTTTAATTCACAAAGCACATTGAACCAAAGGACCGCAGCAATTGAATTACAACAGGCTTTCTTTCGGATCGGTTCTGTGGTTTCTTTACGTTTTATAGATTTTATTAAAAAATTAATAATTTGTGGTTCATCGCGAGTCCCATTTTACTGTGGCTTCCTGCGGAAAGAGCAGCCTGCAATAACAAGAAGAATATATTCGTTAGATGGGAAATTCTGACTGGGTATGGGGGGGGATGGAAACTACCTTCTGTCAGCTTAGCGCGTCCTCCAGTCGGCTGGCACAGAATGGTTGCGCATCCAGCGCAGACCACAACGCCCTGGGCGTGGCTGAAGACGGTGGTGATCCTGTAGCAGCCGGGGCACTTGACGTCCATGAAGTACGAGTTAGGGTGCTGGACCAGGCGCTTCAGCTTGTGCTTGCGCTTCTCCTCAGCGGGCAGAGGGTGCAGAAGATCTTTTGCTAGCTGTAAGAAATAACAAAATAATTGTGATTAATAAAGGTGTCGATTTTTGCCAAATGAATAGTATGGGATTTAGACCGCCAAAAAATCTTCTACAAATTGTTTGCATTTTACTTGTTGTGATAAATTTATATTGATTACTTAAAAGAATCACTGTGATATGGCATTATCGGCCAATTTTTTTTCCGTGTATCAACAAATCGCGACCAGCCATTGAGCCAGGCAACAACAACAGGAAAGAAGTTCGCCAAATTCTTGATTTTAGGTTATGTAGGATGACTTCCGAGAATTCCGCCTAGCAATTCCATTCAACTTCTGGCTTAAGCCATAATAGTATGTCCACGCGTTTGCATTTCACAACTGTTTGCAATTCCACAGGGCGCACGCCATGCGTGGCCTCAGCACCACACACACTCATAGAAGCCTGCCCCCGCCGTCTGAGGCAACTGTTTAAATGTCTCTACAGGCTCTTAAGTCAGCCAACACACGCTCTATTCACACTAGACCCATTGGTGGTGGGTCCTGCCCGGTTTTGGTTCAGTTTCGTGAGATTTTTCTGTGTTTTAAATGAATTTTAACGCAATTTGGCACCCACCGGCATGTTTTTTCTTTCACAGCTAACACGGAAAAGGAAGTGGTATATCGCTAGTGGTGCTGAAAACATCGATCCATTGATAATCGATGTTTTTAGCGATGTTTTTGTTGATATCGATGTTTGACGAATTGTTGGCTATATTTTGAGTTTGGATTTACATGTGAAAATTACAGAAATTAAACAGCAATGCCAAAGTATACATATTAGTAACAAATGAATAAATATTAAAATTACAAATGCATTTATTTTTAGAAAAACGGAAAAAAACGGTCACAATATCTATGGATGCAATTCTGAGGAAGATAATTATTTACTTTTGTTACACATAAATAAAGTAATAGAATTAAGTTTTATTTTATTTATTAATTATTATTATTAATTTAACAATGCATCGATATTTTGTTGGTTTCCGATGTTTAGTGATGCTATATTTTGAATACATCGACAAGAATTGACATTGGATGTTTTCTGTCGAACTTGCATCACTAGATTTACATTTAATATATATCGATTACACTATCGTTTGTTTTAAATGTGATACAATCGTTCCGTTTGATATTAGTTTTATTTAATATTTAATGTTTATTTACAGTTTACATGTTGAATTTGACAATCAATTTCTTATTACAATAATACAATAATATTGTAATATTTTCACCGAGCTACACGGGCTAACCAGCTATCTTATAATCAGCTTGTAGAGCCCGGCTTAGTCGCTGTATGTGATTTCCACACCTATAGTGGATTGCTTTTGAATTCAGATTGACCAAGGAAAAAATAACAAACATCGCAATAACAATATTTAGCCAAACAAAAAATCACGATATATTAATTTTAGGAGAATGTATCGATATATCGATATTTTGATACATTATCAACAACCCTACTTTGTAGCGAAAGTCGGTCACATTAATAATTCTCGGTTCCCGGTATTGCGGATTTTCCTGGTGCGCGAATTTTGGAAGCGGCCATTAACCACATATACGATTTGATTTGTATCGAGTGAACTTGCAACGTGCTGCAATTGTTCCGGACAAGGCAAAATTGATTGTGTTCCAGGTCCTGGCCGCGTACCGTACGAGAAATCCGCGTCGATCGGATGAAGAGACAAGGCGGAGTGCAAGCACATTTTTAATAGGAGAAACCTAATTGCGAAAGCGGAAAGCGTATAAAACACAGAAGAAACATGTTTACCACGCGCAAGCAGGTGGACGAGCATGTCCACAAGATTCTGGGCATGCTACCGGCTGGAAACCAGGTAAGTTCTTGTGCATCGGAATTTCCAAAAATGCAGTTGCGAAATCGACGGTGCCGCCAGTGACAGCGCGCCTTGGTATGCGTGCGGCGCCCGTCTTTGCGCGTGTGTGCGAGTCGGCGTCACTTGAGTGGCGTGTGTGTACTCGAAAAATGAAATTGCGCGCTTTTCTAAAGTTGATTTGTGGCAGAAAATAATGCACACCCATCCCTCTCTCCGAGTGTCTCAAGGTTCTGTGTTGTTCTTTCGCAAAATCAAAATAGAAATGTGAGGTTATGTAGGGTGCTAGTAGACGGCTTATTCGAATGTATTCTTTGTTTTAAAACGACAGTAGATACCGCCTATGAGCAATGGCTAAAAATGTCGTTTAAATTGATAAATTGTTTAGGATTTATTTTTATTTTATCTGTTTTAAAGATAGAGAAAAATAACGATATTTCAGCTAAAAAGTTTTGTTTTTTTTGAACCTTTTTATGCGAAGTAAATAAATTTACATTGACTCAAACTAAGCTGCTTTAGCTGTGTTTTCCATCTAGTTAAAAAAAAAAAAACATTTTCCTTTACCAGCAATTTGTACTGTACTAGAATTTGATTTTTAAACTTTGATTTAAAAACACTTTATTTTCAATTGTTATATTGTGATTTTGCACCTTTTTTGTTTGTTTTTCACAAATAAATTGATCAACTTCCTGACTTATCCACTATTTTTATTTTGATTTTTATTCATAGCGCGACATCAAGGGTCTGGCGGTGGCCCGTCTTTACTATAAAATACAAGAGTATCACAAGGCTATTGAATACCTTAACTGCTATCTCCGCCTGAAGGATGAGGCCGTGCCCCATAAGCTGATTGCCCAAAGCTACAAGTTGCTGAAAACTCCAGACCTGCAAAGGGCTTTGCAGCATTACCAGCGCTGCATTCAGATAAATCCTCGGCAGCCAGACGTAATCAAGGAAGTCTGCCAGCTGCTGGTCGACGAGAAGAGCGTATTCAGCAAGGAGAGTGCCAAATACTGGCTGGATCTCGCCACCTCCGAGGGCTTGAGCGACAACGAAGCAGTTGTTTCCCTGCGAATGCGCGTGAATCTCACGGAAAGCAATGGCAACGGCGACGTTGGCGATGGCGGCGGCTCAGGAAGGGACAACGAGGATGCCTTGGAAATGATCATGCACAAGGAGTTGCAGGCGCGTCCCCAGGACGTGAATGTGCGTGTGCGTCTCTTGCGCAGCTACGTGGAGAAGAACCAGCTGGACCAGGCCTTTAAGTACGCTTACAAAGTGGAACTAGAGGCCACTGGCTGCACCAGTCTGTCCAGCGAATGGTATGGCATTGTCTGGGTGATGCTCTCGAAGAAGGAGGACAAGAGAAATCCCAAAGACTGGCCTTTCTGGCAACTGGCACTGCACACCTGCGACCGCCTCATGCAACTGAGTCTGGAGGCTGGAAATGCACTGGCAGACAGCAGTAATCTCTTGTTCCGCTTCGATCAGTATCTGCACAAATTCAGCACGGTGCTCGATCGATCCACTGATGCGCCCCAGCGAGAGCTGCACCTATCCTGCGTGGACCATTACGGGGGACAGCTTATGCTCCATGCGGTGGCGTTGATCTTCAAGCGTGAGCTGCTGGGCAACAAGAACAAGTGGATGAGCGTGCTGCGCAGCATTCTGCCGCTGCTGCTGCTTGGCTATCAGGTGCATCCGCTCCAGGAGCAGCACGTCCATCCCTGGATGAAGCACTGCGATGCTGAGCAAAAGCAGCTGCTGCAGCTCTGGCGCCAGCAGGGCTCCTTTCGTTGCGCCCAGCTGGGACGTGTGCTCCTTGGCTGCCTGGACCGCTCTCAGGCTGAAAACCAGGAGAATCAGAAGAACAACAACCAGAACACTCAGCCGCTGTCTGGATTGTTTCTTGACTCCGAAGAGCTGCTAAACTGCGCCCGCCAGCAATGCATGGACAAGAACTGGCGCACCCAGGTGTACCAGATCCTCTTTACGCACGCCGAGCACAAGATGAAGGAGCAGTCGTCGCATCTGGTGCGTCAACCGCGACTGCAGACGCCCGTCTTTGAGTGGCCCGACCTGGTCGAGATCGAGTCGTACGAGCAGCAGGCACTCCTCCTGCAGCCCAGATCCCTGGCCCAACATGTCTACCTCGCGCTGGGCACCGACATCGACAGTCTGGGCGAAGCGCCGCGCGTGCTCTTCTACGAGGAGTTCCGGCGCGATGTGAAGCAGAACCTGAGCTACTGCGGCCACGACTCCATCTCCCAGCTGGACGTCGACCTCTATCTGTATGCCACTGTCATCCAGACTCGGCGGAAATTGGAGCTGCTGCGCGGCATCTACGACTCCTCTCACCCCGGAAGCCGGAATGCAGCTGCCCGTCCTCACATGATGCCATATGCCAACCTCTTGAGTCAATTGACGACACCGGACCAGAGCAGCTGGTGGGATATCGTGCTGCGCCTGCACAGGAACCAACAGATGTCCGCGGATGCAAACAGAGCCGAGCAACGGGCCCAGTTGCAGCTGGGCCTCGAAGCCGTGCGCGGCGTGAACGGACCCAAGGCAGATGCCATCATCATCTTCCAGCTGGGCAAGATTCTGCAGTCGCGCGACGATCGTGCCTCCCTTGAGTCGCGAATCGATGTTCTCTACCGCCAGGGACTCGGCATGCTGCGTCGGCACCAGCATCAGCAGCAATTCGAGCCCTTCGTGCGCATATTTAAGTACGGATCGGCCAGCTCAACTCCTGCCTGGGATAAGTTACTTGCGCTGGCCGAGCATGCTGTGACCTACTTCAGCGGAAAGATGTTCAAGGCGGGTCAGTACAACCAGTTTGTGGACGAAGTGCGGGGACTAGACCTTCCCATGGCCACATATCTGCAGGCTGAAGCCTACCAGCTGCTGGAGGCTTCCGGAAGGGGAAATCGCGCTGCTCGCGCTCGCTACTTGGAGCGGCGGCAAGAGTGCCTGCAGCAGACGCAGCAACTGCTCCGGAATAATGGCAAGCATCCGCTGAACTCGACCATTCAGCTGGAATTGCGGCGCTGCCTGCAGCAAAACCGAAGTGTGCAGCTGCAGGGTGGCGGCGACGACAGCTTCGGCACCCCGGAACTACTGCACAACAACTCCTCCACATACGAAGATGCCGAGGAGGACTTGTATGCGGCTGCCGCCTTGTCCGTCAACCGATCGTCGCGTCGTCATCAGTTGGAGCTCAGCGCTGCTGCTGCATCTCCCGTGTCCTCTGCCGTGGTTGTGGCCCAGCCCAGTGCGGAGTTGGAGGAGACCATCAAGCAGATCAGCAAGTCGGTCTGCCTGGTCACAGACACCATGGCAGCCATACGCCAGGATATCAATTCACTTAACGAGCGATTCAATGGACTGGAGGATATGATAAAGAAAATGAAGATTACCAGTCGGGAGACGCCAATACGCGACGTGGATCCCGCAGCGGCCTTGGGATTGGATGATCTTTTTATTATCGAAGATGCGCTGGTGGAACAGCAGCATCAACAGCATCAACAACAGCAGCAGCAGCACCAGGCTGCAGTTCACCACCAATACGGCGGTGGACCCAATCAGGCCTTTTACAATGGCGTCCAGAGCCATACGCCATCTGCCCAGGATCGCTTCCTGCCTGCGCCATACGGCAGTCCCATGTTCAACCAAAACCAGATGTACAACTACTACGCAGCCCAGGCTCAGGCGCAGTTTATGCGCACGCCACCAGCGCCGCCTGGAGCGATGCCACCCGCCGCCAATTTGTTTGGTAAGTTCCAAATTCCGGCAATTCTTGGGAATTTCCACTGAAGCTTCATTCCATTCCATTGCAGGTCCTCGTAATCCGAACTATGGACTTCCCAGCATCTTTCCACCGCCGTCAGCAGGAGCTGCACCGTTCATGGACCCAATGGGTAACTTTACCCAGCCGCCAGCAGGAAGTCTGATTCCGCCGCAACCCCAGCCAGCACAGCAGGCTGCTCCAGCTCCAGCTCCTGCTCTTAACCTGGCAGAAGCTAAGCCGCCGGCACTGCCTACTCCCGGGGTAGGCGCCGGTTTCTTCAACTCCCCAACACCAGCCTTCGGAGTGCCACCCATTCAGCTGCAGCCTCAGTCCAAGCCCTTGACCGTACCTCCTCCAGCAGCAGCACCTACTGCTGCTGCTCCCATGCCTGTTGCCGTCCCTGGTCCAGCTCCAGTGAACTTGGTGGCTCCTTCGGTTTCAGCAGGACTGCCTGCTCCTGTTGCTGCGCCCATCAATGTACCCCAGGTGGCGCCGTCTGCTGCCTCAGTTGTGGCTCCGGCAAACGTGCCGGCGCTGTTTAACCGGGCATTGAACAATCAGCCCGTGGAGAAGGAGCCGCCGGCCAATGTGGTCATTACCAGCTCTGATCCGTTGCCCAAGCCAACAACGGGAGCCAGTGCCAGTGTCCAGCCCACTCTGAGTGTGACCATTCCGGCACAGCATATCAAGCCCAGCCTGGTGCAAGCTACCGCTGAACCTCAGCCACAGGTACAGCCGCAGCCCCTGCAACCTTCGCTGCCAGCCTCTGGAGTGTTCAACTTTAATATGGGCAATGCCGCTGCCGAAAGTCCCTTCTCCTTCAAGACGCAAGTCGCCAGGGCAGCTGCAGAGAAGCAAAAGGAGCAGGAGCTTGAGCAGGCGGCGGCCGCGGAGCTCAACAAGAGCGGAGCCAGTGATCTTAACAAGAGTGTTGGGGGGGCGGCAGACGGCAGCTCATCCCTGACCGAAGACTATGATCCGCGACCCGACTTCAAGGCCATTATTCCGCTGCCCGACGAGGTGGAAGTGCGCACCGGCGAGGAGAACGAAGAGGTCAAGTTCAGCTATCGCGCCAAGCTCTTCCGGTTTGTGGACAAGGAGTGGAAGGAGCGCGGCACTGGGCTGATAAAGATCCTGCGCGACAAAACCAATGCCGTTTCACGCGTCCTCATGCGTCGCGATCAAACGCACAAGGTTTGTGCCAATCACACGATCACCGCTGACATGACCCTGTCCACTCCCAGCCAGGACAAGGACAAGAAAATGTTCCTGTGGGCAGCCAATGACTTTGCGGACGAGCATCTAACTCTGGAGAAATTCCTGGTACGCTTCAAGACCTCGGAAACAGCTGAGGAGTTCCGGGTGGCCTTTGTCAATGCGACCGCTGAGACCAAGGCGAAGTTCGCGCAGGAGCCAGCCAAGGCCAAAAAGGAACCAGCAACTGCTTCAGTCCCGCCGGCTCCAGCTCCATTCAGTGTGGCCAAAAGCTTTGTGACCAGCACACCGGCAGCAGCAGCCAATCCAGTCTTTAACAAGCCCGCACAAGAGCAGGTGAAATCCAAGCCGGCAACGGAACCTTCGCTGGCCAAGTCACTGTTTGGCGGTGTCTCCTCGGTTACTGCGCCTGCAGCCACTGCACCAGCGGCTCCCTCACCATTTGCCAACTTCAGCTTCTCGGGATTGAGCACGGAGAACAAGGCGTCTCCCTTTGGAAATCTATCCTTTTCCAATGCATCCGCAGTGGGCAGCAGCGGCACCAACAGTACTCTCTTCACCACGGCCCTGAACAAGGACAATACCACCCTGCAAAATCAGACGCCCGAAAAGACGAACGCCTCTGATGCCGAGGAGGAATATGAGCCCACGGCCCAGTTTACGCCAGTGATTGCCCTGCCGGAACTGGTGAAGGTGGTCACCGGGGAGGAGAACGAGGAGGTGCTGTTCGAGCACCGGGCAAAGTTGCTCCGCTTCGACAAGGAGTCCAGCGAGTGGAAGGAACGCGGCTTGGGCGACATTAAGGTGCTGCGAGATCGCACCAATCCCGACCAAGTGCGCCTGCTGATGCGCCGCGACAAGGTGCTCAAGCTGTGCTGCAATCAGCGCCTGGCGCCCGAGACCAAGTTTACGTTCGCCATGAACATGAAGTCGGCCGTCGCCTGGGCGTCCATGGATTACGCCGATGAAGAGCTGACAAACGCTCTGCTGTGCCTGCGTTTTAAGACGCCGGAGATCTGCCAGAATTTCCTGGATGCGGTGAAAAAGGCACAAGAGGGCATGGGAAAGGGTGGCTCCGCAGGGAAGGAGGAGAAGCAGCAACAAAAGCAGGCGGAAAAGGAGCCGGAGAAGCCAACAACCAAGGGCTTTGGGGATGCGTTCAAGCCCAAGGCGGGCAGTTGGAGCTGCAAGGCCTGCTACACTAGCAATGGCCAGGAGCAGCAGTACTGCCTGGCCTGCCAGGAGCCCAAGGATGACACAGTGCCACCAAAACAGGCGCCGGGCTTGGATCAAGGCAATGCCTTGAATCTGTCCACCAGCAGCAGCTCCTTTGGCAAGTTCTCATTCGGATTTGCGCCTGCTGCACTTCCCGTTTCTGGAGGATTCAGCTTCGGAGCCCAGCCCAAGGATCCGGGCACGGAGAAAGCAGCAGCAGCGGCTCCAGTGACCGCCACAGCTTCAGCTCCTGCTTCAGCGGCAGCCGTTGGCTTTGGAAAGACAACCACCACAACCACAACTGGTTTCGGGGATGCCTTTAAGCCCAAAGCGGGAAGCTGGTCTTGCAGTGCTTGCTACGTTAGCAATCCCGGAGAAACGCTGCACTGCAGCGCCTGCGAGACACCCAAGGATGACACAGTGCCAAAGAAGGAGAACAGCCTGGGCTCAGGACTCACTCTGCCCGCCTCCTCCCAGTTCAGCTTTGGATTTACAGCCAAGCCAGCAGCGGATCAGGCTACCAGCGGACCAGGCAGTGTATTTGGTTCCTCCACTTTCAGCTTTCAAGCTCCATCGGTTGTGGCTCCAGCAGGAGCTTCACTTGGTCCTGCCAGCGGAGGAGGCTTCAGCTTCTCTATGCCAAAGCCATCCCAGCAGCAGCAGCCAAAGAGTCCTGCGGTAAACGATGGCGAGGACAACGATAGTTACCAAGAGGAAGAGGAGAATAATGCATACTTTGCGCCAGTGATTCCATTGCCAGATAAGGTAAGATTACAGATTACAATTATCACCTAAAGCAACTTTATTAACCCAATCCGAATTTCAGATTGATGTGAAGACGGGCGAGGAGAACGAAGAGCTGCTGTATGTGCACCGCGCAAAGCTCTATCGCCACACCGACGGCGAGTGGAAGGAGCGTGGCCTGGGCGATGTCAAGATCCTGCGCCACATTCAGACGAAGAAGCTGCGCGTGGTTATGCGCCGCGAGCAAGTGTTCAAGATCTGCCTCAATCATGTGCTTAACAACGAGGTGGTGTACAAGCCCAAGGACGAGAAGTCATTGCTGTTTGCCGCCTACGATTTCAGCGAGGGGACGAGTGTGCTGGAGCGGTTCACGCTGCGCTTTAAGAACCACGATGTGGTGGAAGAGTTCAGCAGGGCCGTGAGGAACGCGCTCAATGGAACTGCCGAAGCGATCACAGATAACGAAGACACTGCTTCCACGACGGCCATCAACGTGGAGGAGAAACAACAACAACAGAATCAGGATCAAGAATCCACCAGCTGCCCCGGTTGTCGTGGCTGCTCTCCGGATAAATTTGTGTTCGCAGCCTCATCCTCCTCGCCCGCTAGTAGTCTGACAGCAGACGTGATCCCGCCCCTGCCCATGTTCCTACCAGCCCTTCAGCTGCCCAAGTCAACTGCCGCCGCCGCCGCTCTCCCGGCAGCCTCAATATTCAAGGCCAGTTCACTGGGCGCCGCCAGCAACTCGTCGTCATTCTCAGCTTTCGGTAATCTGGCCGTGTCCGAGGCAACTAAAGCACCAGCCAGTCCAGCTTTCCTATTCGGCAACGTCGGTGAGTTGCACTTTTAAAGTGTGAAACTTATATTTTCTCTCTTTATTAATATTCACTTCTGTTCGTCTGGCGCCTTCTCGAGAGTGATCGCACTTCCTCGATCGTGCACGGTCGATAATAGTCCACCGAGTGCCATCCTTATCGATAGTTACAGTGTAACCTTATCTTTAACTTATATTTACCATATTTACAATATTTACAAAAGCTTGTTTTATCCGAAATATTTGTAACTTTATCCTGTTTCCTTTATGTAGAAAAACCAGCCAGCGGAGCACCCCTCTTTGGTGGCGGCGGCAACCTGCAAACGAAGGGCAATGTCCTTGGCTCTATTTTCGGCAGCACCAATAGCGATCAGAGTTCGGGATGGGATTCCGCCAAGTCGATTTTCGGTGGTGGTGGACAGCAGGCCAAGGACGCGACGACGACGGACACCAAATCCATCTTTGGGGGTGCCAAGATTGAGGCATCGCTGCAGCCAGCACCACCGGTAACAGTACCCGAGGTGCCCAAGTCGATCTTTGGCGGGACTTCCTCTCTCTTCGGAAACAAACCGTCAGATTCGGGCTTTCTCTTTGGAAGTGGATCCAAGGGTACGATTTTTGGACAAAAGGAAGCGGTATCGTCGTTCGCGGACCTGAGCCAGCAGGTAAAGGAAAAGGAGGAGGAGAAGCCATCCACTGCAAGTACAACGTTCCAAGGTTTTGCTGGAGATGTCAAGGAAGGAGCAAATTCGGTGCCCTTTAAGAGCATCACATTCGCCGACTTTGGAAGCAAATCGGGCGAAACTTTTACCGATTTTGCCAAGAAAGCAGAAAATGATTTTGCCGATCTGGCGGCCAAAAGCCAGGGCACACCCGTCGGCTTTAACAAGTCCTCCAGCAGCGGTGGCTTCTACAATCTGACGCATCAAAACGAATTCAAGAACTTTCAGTCGACGCCACAGAGCGCCAAAAACGAGTCACAGGGCGACGGCGGCGATGACGGCGACGCAAACAACGATGACAACTACGATCCCCAGTACGACCCGATTATAGAGCTGCCGGATGAGATTGTGGTCACCACTGGAGAAGAGAGCGAGACTAAGTTGTTTGGCGAGAGGGTGAAGCTCTATCGCTTCGACAGCGATACAAAAGAGTGGAAGGAGAGAGGTGAGTAGTCGTCAATTTGAAAAGCAGTGCATTTGATGTTCACTCCTTTCCCCCCGTTGTTTTCTATTCTTTACAGGCAGCGGCGAATTGAAGGTTCTGGAGCATCCGGAGATGCAGAGTTTCCGCTTGGTGCTGCGTCAGGAGCAAGTCCACAAGCTGCTGCTCAACATGAAGATCACCGGGGCCCTACATTTCAGTTACATGAATAGCGTGAAAAAGAGTGTTCTGTGGGCTGGCTACAACTTTGCGGCCGATAAGGAGGGCAAGATCAGCACCGATGGCGCAGTCGAGAGACTGGCCTGTCGCTTCGCAAAGGAGGAGATTGCGTCGTTGTTCCTTGCCAAGGCCAATGACTGCATCGAACGCGCCAGGGCGCTGGAGGACTCTCGGGAAGAGCAACAGGGGCAGGATGACACGGAGTAGAACGATTAGAGGAAAAACCTAATATCTAGCATGTTTTCAATTACCTTTTTTTAAGTCTTGTCAACAAAAAGTATCACCGAAATTGTTCAAGAAAGGCACAATTTCGATTTAACAATAAAAAATGTATAAAAAGAAAAATAAAAAATTAATGAAATGTGCATTTATTTATATAAAGCTAAAACCGAAATCTAACTTATTAATGAAAAGCATTAGCACTCTGCATTATGGCGAATAAAGCCCGAAAAACAATTTTGATAAAAGCTGTCAACATTTTTCTTAAATAAAATTTTACAATGCTTTACTTTATTTAATTACGAATTGAAATAATATATATTGACAGTCATCAGATTCCTGGCCTGATGTCACAAAAAATTAAATAATTTGATCATTTTTTGGTCAATCGAAGTTTAAAATATATCTAACCATAAATGCATTAATTTCGATTCGAGAAATTCTAGTTCTCATTAAATAAATTTAAATATTGTTCTTGAGAATTCCTAAGTATAACGTTTATTTGTATTTTTGTGAATTTAAATTAGTACAATTTTAAAAAGATAGTTCATGCTGATCAAGAATATTTGATTCGGATTATAAAATCGTGACATCGATGAAAATATCAAAAACATCGATATATCTCCATATATCAAAAACATCGATATATCTCCATATATCGATGTTTTTGCACCTCTAACCGACCGACAGCATCTGAGAGAGCAGTGTTGACAGAAATTTGTTTTGAAAAGAGCTATATATAAAATCTTGTTAAAAATATTTAAACGAATTTTTGATGTTTATAAACCTTTATTAAAAATTAGTATTTATTAAATACAGTAAGTATTTCGAGTCTCCTAAGCCGACGACCAACGAAAAAGAACAAAACTCGTATTTCCCGCTGTTTTTAATCTCTTGCCGTTACATGACTCTGGAAAAAGCCAGATATGACGAAATAAAAAGCTAAATTGGCCAGAGCTGAGAGAGCGTATTTGATTTGACACATAATGACGTGGTGAAGTCTGTGTAAAAGAAGAACAATAAATTGCCGACAAATCTCTAGTGTAATTAAATTAGTTACGGCATCTTATTGCCCCCGGATTAGCCTCTGTTCCGCCACAAATCCTCCAGCATCGGCAAGCAGGCGCTGCGAATAAGTTAGCTCAACACACTGACAGTCGACAAACTCATACAACAAGGAGGTAGAAGAAGAAGAAAGAGAAGACGAAGGCGACGAATATGAATTAGAGAATAATTAGCGATTGTTGCTAGTTTGCCTGTCTTGTGTTTTGTTAGCCGCTTCTCGCTGTCCCGCCCTGCCTTCCATCGGAGGCCCAATACCGAATCGATACACGTGTGCAGCGGGAGCAACGCCGACGTCAAAGTCAACAAACTAGGCGAGGGCCGGAGATTAATGAGAGGCTAGCGCGCAGCGACCATGATGAACGAGGACAGCAGTGCCGCCGGCGGAGGCGGCGTCAAGAAGTTCTTTCAGCGCCTCTCACAGGTAAGATCCAGGTTATAAACATTGCCAAGCAATTCTCCCTAAGCATTTGCCCTTTGCTTTCCAGACCTACCAATCTACCTTGGACCGGAGTACACCGCACACTCGGATGCGCTGGGTATTCGCCGGCTTCTTGCTCCTGCTCTTCGTTCTACGCATTTTCATCTACCAGGGATGGTACATTGTGTGCTACGCGCTGGGCATCTACCATTTAAACCTGTTCATCGCCTTTCTCACGCCAAAAATCGACCCGGAGTTCGATCCTTACTCCCAGGACGACGAGGATGAGGGACCCAACCTGCCCACGCGCAGCAACGAGGAGTTCAGGCCCTTCATTCGCCGCCTGCCGGAGTTCAAGTTCTGGCTGTCGGTGACGAAAAGCACGCTCATCGGAGTGATCTGCACGTTCTTCGACTTCTTCAACGTGCCGGTATTCTGGCCCATCCTGGTCATGTACTTCATCACGCTCTTCTGCATCACGATGAAGCGCCAGATCAAGCACATGATCAAGTACAAGTACTTGCCCTTCACGCGCAACAAGCCGCGCTACCAGCGGGTCAATGATCTGGCGGGTGCGGGTGCGGGCGCCGGGCCCGGCTCTGTGGCGGGCAACGCGAAGTGACAATTAGCCGCACAGACGCCGGACACACGACCGATGGCAGCGGGAACGGGCGATTCTTCTATTGCCTCCACCTCTGCTGCTGTTGCGTCACCATCAACAAACAGCGACAACGCCGCGACCAAGGATGTGGGGTCGCCAACAGCAGGATCGTCCATCAAACCACCGCAGATAATTGCAGTTGAGGACTACTAGAGAAGGCTACCGAGCAGTCCGAAGAGGAAACAAGCAGAAGCAGAAGCAGAATCAGAATCAGAAGCAGGGGCAGAACATCAACCAGAACCAGAACCAAGCTGGCCCCCATTATTTTCTTGACTTGAAATCGCAGCATATTATTATTTCCTTATTCGGCCTGAGTTTGTGTAGCATTTTTCTTTTTTACTGTTGAGTTGTCGTACGGCGTTTTGTGCAAAAAGATACCTTGTTTATTGTGTAACGTAATAATGCTTGTTTAAATTTCTATTCTATTTATTTGCAATGAATGCGACTTCTATTCTATTCTATTGTAAATTCTCCTCCGAAACGAGAACAGTTTTAATTTAACACCAACTTCAACCTAAACTAATCCTAAACGTATACATATTTTAATGAACGATCCTTCTATCCAAAAACTAGAGTTACTTGCATTCGAAACAAATATATTTTGATTACCAATCATGCTTAGATGCTATATAACAACGTATGCCTAAATATATATACAAAAGTATATTTTTTGCATCATAATTATACAATTTTTTGTTAGCGTTAACTTATACAAAATGTTAAAAGGCGGAATGAAATGAAATCTATAGGCAGGAAGTGTACACTGGGTGCGTCTTATGAATAAAGAGAGACACAAGGAAACCAAATCTAATAAATGGCTGAAATTTGACCTGTACTTTAAAGGGTTCTTTGGGATATGATTGACGTGTTCGCATTCGCTTGGCTTTTTGCATTTATCTAATCGGTTTTTAATTGAACGCAGTTGAAATAAAAGTCAAGTGATAAGGAAAGTAACCATTTACCACTAATCTCTTAAAATAATTTAAAAGCAAAGTGTTTTAAGGGGTTTTAGTTTTAATTTATTTAAATGAAGCATGAAACCAACAGTTCAAGCGTGTCGACTGGAGACTATAAAAAAGCGATAAATATGGGCCAAACCTTAAGCTTGCCGACAACAATTGCAAAAAACACACTTAATATAAAATAAGCATTTAAATGCAGAATATTTGGAATACAAAGTGGGGTATTTCTGGTGGAACCACAAATGAAAGTGCGACTTAATGTAAAAGGCAGCGAGAAACCAAAGCTCTCACTTTGTTTCCACCTCGGATCCAGCCTTGGCGCGATCCTCTCGCGCGCACTTTCGTATCACGCTATTGAAGTACTTGTGCAGGCCATAGCTGAAAAGTCGCAATGGTCCCATGACAAGGGCATGCAGGAGATTGGTAAAGAAGCCATCCCAAGGCAGCAGTCCACCGCCCAAGGTAGTAATTAGCCAGCTTTCAGCTCCCAATGTTGAGGTGAAGTTTCCCTTCTGTTAAAAATAAAAGGAAGAAGCATTAATTAACTGCAAAACTTCTTTACTCAGTGGACTTACCAAGGCATCCTTGAGTATTGCCTTGGCCATTGCCTCGGGCTCTATGAGTCCTCCGCCGCCTGAAATTATTTTCGTTTCGCGTGGCTTCGACTTCTCCTCCTCCTCGAAACCGGGCGTATTTGTATCGCAGGGCATGGCCAACGTGACACTGACCCCGTGGTGCCGAGACTCCATTGCTATCGTCTCGGCCATGGCTCGCAGGGCGTATTTAGTGCACGAGTAAGGACCATAGCCATAGATGCCAAACAGTGCGGCTTGCGAGGCAGTGATCACTATAATGCCCTCGCCCGCCTTCTTCATCTTGGGCAGGACATATCGGGTGCAGTTGTAGGTGCCAAAGAAATTGACATTCATCAGCTTGTGCACATCCTGAACGGACACCTCCTCGAAGACCCCGCAAATGGCCATGCCCGCGCAATTGATTAGGGTGTAAATTGGGCCGAAGGCGTCCTCAATCTCGCCCAGAACTTGGGATACCTTCTCATAGTCTCCACCAATGTCCAGACTTCTGTATTGAAACTTCTGGTCCGGCCGCTGTCTTATCACCTCCATCAAAGCCACAGCTCCGCCTGCGCAGGGGTTTAGATAGTGAATCATCTTGGGTGAGGCGGCGGCTCCCTCGCCCTCATTACTCACTCAACATTTTTTCGTCGCGCGCTATCACCGTCACATTGGCGCCCTTCATGGCACATTCCACCGCCAAGCAGAGGCCGATTCCCTTGGAGCCGCCGGTGACCACCACATGACGACCCACGATGCTCTTTGGTTTCTTGGCCATGACGAACAGAAAGACCAGAATGTGAACCAGCACCGCGATGCCCAAGCAGAGAACTATCTCCCAGGTGAATTCCATAAGTTAAACAGAGTTAAAGAGAGCTGGAAATCTATAATCTGCTTTGATTGGGTTTATCTTCCCGAAAAGTTGATTAGAAAGTGCATGGAAAGTGTGACCAGAGAAGGCAGAAACTACAACACCAGTTGCTTGCACCAACAAATTTAAAAATATTGTAATTTTAGTAGTTATTTGAAGCAGAAATTAAGTATTTCCCTGAATAATGTACATATTTAATTAATTAATTAATTATTTGTTGCTCCCGAAAATTGTGTGTAAGTTGACAGCTCTGACCGGCACATGTGCATCGCAGCAGGTTAGCAGCTCTGCTCGAATTTATTGTTGTTTATTCTGATTGGAATTTATAAATTTCGAAAATAATTAAAGAAAAATGCCACCAAAAAAGGACGCAAAGGGCGGCAGCAAGGATGCGGGTAAAGGCGGCAAAAAGCCTGCCGCGGAGGACAAGTGTGAGTACACACATGAAGTGAGGGCTGAAGAAAGCACATACAATTGACCATTTCTACCCCGTGCAGCTGCCGGCAAGGAGAAAAAGGGAGGAAATGCTGTGAAGGTGCGCCACATCCTCTGTGAGAAGCAGGGCAAGATCACTGAAGCGATGGAGAAACTAAAGGCTGGTCAGAAGTTCCCCGAAGTGGCGGCCGCCTACAGCGAGGATAAGGCCCGCCAGGGCGGCGATCTTGGCTGGCAAATTCGCGGAGCAATGGTTGGTCCCTTCCAGGACGCCGCATTTGCTCTGCCCATCTCCACCGTCAACAATCCCGTGTACACAGATCCCCCGATCAAGACCAAGTTTGGCTACCACATCATTATGGTTGAGGGAAAGAAATGAGAGAGCTGTTTTATAAAATCAATTTTAATTTGATTCTGATTTTGCTTCCTTTGTTTCCTGCGCGGTTCAATCACTTCTTGCCAGCGTCCTCCTTCAGGCCCACGGTACGGTTGAACACAATGTGGTCCGTGGTGGTGTCCGGATCCACGGAGAAAAAGCCAATCCGCTCGAACTGGAACTTGTCGTAGACCTTGGCCTGGGCGAGCGCCTGATCAGCAAAGGCGCGGACGACCGAGATGGACTGCTCGCTGATGTCGCTGAGGAAGCCGCCGGGCACCTCGTTGGGATCCTCGGGGTTCTTGTGATTGAATAGTTGCTCGTAGAGACGCACCTCCAGCTGAATTGGTTGCGACACCCACTGGACAAATGCCTTGGGCTTCTCGGCCTGCTCGGCAGCTTGGCTGCTGCAGACGAGTTCCACGACCTCCCCCGTCGCCGCATCCTTGACAATTTCATCCACGCTGATCACGAGGCCGGCATGCCGAAGACCCACCGATTGCTTGGGCGACAGGCGGCGGTATCCCTTCTCTGGTTCCAGCTTGAAGTCCCCCCGTTCGATGTAGACCACCTTGTCCAGGGTTATCTTGTGCGATCCCTGCTGCGGGTTCTGGGGGAAGTCCGGTACTGCCAGCTGCACGGATGTCGCATGCGGGAAGTTTTTGATGGTCACTTTGAGTGGCTCCAGGACAACCAAGCGGCGGGGAGCGGTGACATTGAGCACATCCCTCACGGCCGCCTCCAGCATGGCGGGATCGACAGCTATCTGGGCTCCTGTGACGCCCATCTGGGCACAGAAGTTATTGATGGCCTCTGCGGGGAAGCCCCTCCTCCTCAGGGCCGTGAGAGTGAACAGCCTGGGGTCGTCCCAGTCGTGGACAATCTGCTCGGTAATAAGCTTGGCAATCTTGCGCTTGGACACCAGGGCGTAGTTCATGTTCAGTCTGCCGTACTCCCACTGGACCGGACAGTAGATGTCGAGGGCGTTGCATAGCCAGTAGTAGGAGGATCGCCGTGACTGGAACTCCTTGGTGCACAGCGAGTGGCTGATGTCCTCGAGCGAGTCGCACAGACAATGCGTGTAGTCGTAGGTGGGGTAGATGCACCAGTCGGCTCCTGTGCGGTGATGGGCAATGAACTTGATGCGGTACGCCACCGGGTCCATCTTGCCCTCCTCCAGGGTCAGTTTTAATCGCAGCGTGGCCGCTCCCTCGTCGATTTTGCCGCGTTTCATGTCCTCGAACAGCTGCAGCGACTCTTCAATGGGACGCTCCCGCCAGGGACTGGGCTTCGGATTGAAACCCTTCAGCTCCTCGGCCTTTTGGTGGCAGACGTAGGCCAATCCCTTGTTGATTAGTACCACGGCCCACTCGTACAGCTGCTGGAAGTTGTCCGAGGAGTGGGTGATCTTGTAGGGCTTGTAGCCCAGCCATTCCACCATCTCCTTGATGGCCAGGAAGAACTTCTCCTCCTCCTTCTCGGGATTGGTGTCGTCGTAGCGCAGGTAGCAGACTCCGTCCTGGGCAGCAGCATAGCCAAAGTTGATGTTGATGGCCTTGGCGTGGCCGATGTGCAGGATGCCGTTGGGCTCTGGGGGAAATCGGGTGTGCACTTTGCCGCCCGTCCTCTTGAGGTGCTCCTTCAGCAGCCGCTCAGTGTGCTCGGTGACCACATAGCCGTCGGTCTTGTAGTTCTCGCCAGGGCCATGAAAGTGCACCTTTGTCTTCATCAGCTCCGCAATGGTGGTGGCTCCATCAGACGCTGCCTCGGCTGTCAGTTGCGAGGAGGAAGCTGCCTCCGCCTTGGTGGCTTTCGCTGCCTTTGGCTTATCGTTCTGCTTGGTGGGGGGCTTGAGATCAGCGTCTGTCTTTGGTCCCAGCAGATCAAAGATTTCAACGTCGATGGCCGCCTTCACGGACTTGGCATCCGCCCATTTCAGTTCGCTCCTCACATCCTGCAGGATTTTGAAGGAGTTAAAGTGGTAGCGCTGCTCCAGCAGGGCCTCCTTATAGCTGGCATTGATCTTAGACTGCACAGTGCGCTCGATCTCCTCCGGTGTGACCACCACTCCCACACCGCACTCCTTCTCTAGCTCTTGGACGTTGATGCTGGCCTGCAGCTTCTGGCCGCACTTCAGCACATACTCCAGGGCGGCGTCCACCCGCTGTGTATTGTCCAGCTTGCGCTCCACGATGTAGCGCACCAATAGTGGCAGTTGCTCCGCTGACTGCGGCTTCAGTTTGGTGGCCATGTGGTAGAGCAACATACCGGTGCCATCGGCCAGAGAAGCAGCGTTGCCCGCCTGCGACAGCGCCAGTTGGAGGTTCTTGGTCACGTTGGCATTCTTCAGGGTTTCCTTGGCCTTCTGCTCGCTCATGCCAAGGGCCTGGAATTGGGCTATCAGATCCTCGCCTGCCATGTCCTCGTTTTTTGTCTCTTTCTCGCTGCGCCGCTGATGACGAAGTGCAGTCTGCAGTGTGGCCAGACTCAAAGTAGCGATTTTTGATATTCTGCCTATCGACGATGAAAACAGCTAACTTATCGAACCTATCGGTCTGCCTGCACGTGTAAAACGAAAACATTGTTAAATGCAATAAAACAAAAAATAAAAAAGCGTTAAAATGGGCAAACTAAACGTGACAGTGCTGCGTTACCTCACGAAGGAGGACTTCCGCGTCCTCACCGCCATCGAGATGGGCATGAAGAACCACGAGCTGGTACCGGGACCACTGGCCGCTGCCATTGCGAATCTGAAGACAGGTGGCGTCCACAAGCTGCTCAAAGAGCTATGCAAGCACAAGTTGTTGTCCTACGAGCGGGGCAAGAAGTGTAAGTATCCTTGAAAACTACATATGTTTTCCCTCGGTTAATACCCTTCTCTGTGTCGCAGATGATGGCTATCGCTTGACCAACACGGGCTATGACTACCTGGCTCTGAAATCTCTCACCCTGCGCGGATCGGTCAGCTCCTTTGGCAACCAGATTGGCATTGGCAAGGAGTCGAACATCTATGTGGTGGCCGATGAGGAGGGTACGGCCATTTGCCTCAAACTTCACCGATTGGGTCGTACTTGCTTCAGGAACGTTAAGTCCAAGCGTGACTATCATGGCCGGCGGCACAAGGCCTCCTGGTTATATTTGTCACGCATCTCGGCCACTAGGGAATTTGCCTACATGTCGGCGCTTTATGACCGCGGCTTTCCGGTGCCTAAACCCATCGACTTCAATCGCCACTGCGTGCTGATGGAGCTGGTCAAGGGCTGGCCCATGTGAGATACTGTTTTTTAATTATGCAACCCGATTCTTAATGTCGAAATTTTTTTAAAGGACCCAAGTTCATGAGCTGCTCGATGCTCCACAGGTCTACGATGACCTTATGAATCTCATCGTTCGCCTGGGCAACTCTGGTGTCATTCATGGCGATTTTAACGAGTTTAATTTGATGGTGACGGACGCGGGCAAGCCCATTCTGATTGATTTTCCTCAGATGATGTCCACCTCGCATGAGAATGCTGAATTGTAAGATCTTGGTGCTCTTCGTCTTCTTAAACTAAGTTTCATTTATTTGTAGCTTTTTTGAACGCGATGTCACCTGCGTGCGTGAAATGTTCCGTCGCAAATTTGGCTATGAGAGCGAGGATTACCCCAAGTTCAGTGATCTGGTGCGAGAAGACGATCTGGATGCCGAGGTCCATTGCACAGGCTATGGTTTCACCAAGGAAATGGAGCAGGATCTGCTGCAGGAATATGGAATGGTGGATCAGGATGACGGCGAAAATGGGGAAGAAGGGGACATTGAGGAGGAGCAGGAGGAGCCACCTGTTTTGGTTCCATCAGCAGCTGTGGAGATCGATGAGTGCCGTCGGCAAGTGGAAAACGAAGTGTTCTATAGCGAGGCCAAGCCCACACAAAAGTCAGACGATGCAGTGCGACGGTATATTGAGTCGTGTACACAATACCTGGGCAATCTGACCGTTGGCCCAGAGGTTGCTGATCAGAAGCTGACCTCCAAACTAGAAGCAGACTCCCTTCCAATTGAAACACCCGAAGTTATTCCAGCTGAAACTGCAGTGCCAGCTCCTCAGCCTGTTGCCACTGACGATGCCAGGTCCATTAGTTCGAATGACCTGGACGCTGACGAAGTGCCCGAGCTGGTGGCTGGCTTGGATCCCAACTCGCGAATGTATCGCCTTAAAATGGTGGAACAAATGCTAAATGATGCCAGGAGCCAGCGTTCATACTCCACCACAACGAGTACAATAGCTCCTTCCGTCATCACGGACCGTATTCGTCGTAATATGGACATCAAGGAGAAGAGAGAGCAGCGCAAGAAGTGCGTGGCCAAGGGAGAAGCGAGCGCTGTGCATCGTCACCGCAAGGAGAACAAGGATGTGGTGAAGGAATACGCAGGTTGGGACTTTTAGAAACCATATTTCATATGTTTAATAGTGATATGTAAATGTAAAATAAAAACTCTTTAATTTTCAATGTTTATCTCAGGGCACATCCCCCAAGTGGTCTTTAGCTTTGTTTGTGAGTAGCCATTTTTATGATTTCATAAAATTCAAAGGCTAAGTTTCTTCTTTATCTTGTGTAATCTCGTGCTAAACAAATGTCGCCATTAAGCGGGCTGGCAGTGTGTTGTGAAATACACCCATATTCATGAATCAGCGAAAGGCGAAAATTAAATGACACCTATTCCTCTAAACGGATGTTCTGATTAGTTTCGTATTTATAATTTTAAGGAAATCTCTAGAAACAACAATTTTAATGTTTTAGATGTTTTTCCTATTGTTTACATTATTTAATTCTGTTTTGTTAATTTGTTTATCCGATGGATGTGAATATTGTTTAAATTATTATTTATTATTTTTTCTGTTTGAGAACATGGATGTGCAACCAATTTCTAGATCGGAGACCTCTACAAAAGTTGAACGAAATTCAGATTTCAAGTGGAAATACCTAAGCTAGGATTTCACTTAAAACGATGTCCCGATTGAATCTTCCTTCCAGGTCATTAATGGTAGACAGAGCCGCTTCCCCCTGTATCTTAATAAATGTTTTCGCGCCAATAAATTGTTCAATTGCGAATAATGACGATGCAAGTCGTCAGTCGTCGTGCAATTTGTAGTATAAGTATATCATTATTATCACGTACACCCACATAAAAGACAAGCTCCTCTGACGACAAAATAGTACTAATAAAACCCCTTCAGCTGCGGTTAAGATCGGTTAAGATAACTGCATCTCACGCTACCCTTTCTCGAACAGAGGGGATTACTTGATGAAATGTGATATTTTCATCCCCGAAATTGTTAAGTTAAAATACATATTAGAGCGAAAAGCGAGATTAGACTAAGGGCTGGCATTAACTAGGAGAGTTGCAGTATAAGTGCCTGTTATCTGCGACTTTAGTCCCACTGCAATAAACCACCTACTACAAGGCTATATAAGCGCAGAGCTTCCCATGTAACCTTCTAGAACTTAAATCTTAAAAATACAGCGATGAGTAAGGAAGGCACTCATCCGGCGCCTACGTGGCTCACTGCGGATTACGTTGAGCAAAAGTTACGCACTTATTTCAAGAACCACTCCTTCAAATTAATAAAACTCCAGATTACGCCCGCCAGTCCCAAGGGCGAGAACTATGCCAGTGTCATGAACCGCATCAGTGTGGAGTACACAACAACCAGTGATTCAAATATTAAACATGTAACCAGCTTTCTGGTTAAGGCCACCTTCGCGGACAAGGATCCTGCATCTGAGTTGCTGTCAGACTACGGAATCTACACCCGGGAGATGAATATATACGAACGAATCTTGCCTGATCTGGCAGATATGGTGAAGAATGAAATCGGGGACTCTCGAAAGTTATTCGCAGCAACTGTGAATGTCGATCGAGCGAGGGACTCCATCATCTTTGAGGATCTTTCTCTGGAGGAGTATATGGTAGCCAGCAGACTAAAGAAACTAGATCTGGAGCACACACATTTGGTACTGGAGAAGCTGGCCAATTTCCATGCCGCCGGAGCAGCTCTGGCAAAACGTCAGCCAGGGATCTTTGAAAAGAATTACGATCGAGGCTTCTTTAATAAGCACACACGGGGTTATGAATTCACAATGAGGTTTATGCTAGAGGCTTTGTCTCGCTCCTTGGAGTTCAATCAAATTCTTAAGCAGCGTTACCAGGGAAAGATCGATCGGTTGGTCAATCATGTGATGGATTATGGAGAGCAATCCACTTCCATTAATCCCGGGGACTTTTTGACCCTGGCCCATGGCGATCTGTGGACTACAAACATCATGTTCCAATACGACGGAAGAGGTCATCCCATTAATGCCATCCTAATAGATTTTCAGTTCAGCGTCTGGAACTCTCCGGCCATTGATCTGCACTACTTCTTCTCCACCGCGATGGACGACAATCTTCGGTGGAAGCGTCAGCCTGAGCTGGTTCAGTTTTATTTTTACAAACTAATGGAATCCCTAAAGAAGCTTAAGTACTCAGGCCAGGTGCCAAGCTTATTCGACTTTCAGCTTCAGTTTCAGCGAAGGGCCTTTTACGGTAATTATTTGTAATATTTCTTTATTTACATAATTGTTTTATTTACATTTTCCCACAGCTGTATTCTCTTCACTAATTTTTGAACCCTGCATGCTGTACACAGGGAAGGAGGAGGCATCCATTGCGCAGGGTATGGCAGACTCCGAGAGCGGCATCCGGTTCAGAGATTCAGTATTTCAGGCCGAGCACATCAGGAAAAAGATGGTTTTTACGCTGCCATATCTGGATCATTTGGGGTTGCTAGATCCTATGTGAATTTGATGTATAAAATTTATATTACAAGATAGTCTTTGCTCATCTCAGCCCACGATGCGTATGAGTAATTTGCTTCATTTAATTTTCTACATTCTGGTCTTTATGTGATTTGAATGTCAGTCTATTTCAAGTATAAACAAGATTTTATAAATATGTGTAGTCTCGTTTGTATTCTACGATTTAATAAGTGTAAATTATAATCTTTGACTAAACAAGGGACGGCACTATCTGTCATTGTAATATTCTTACGGTCCCATAATTTAGCTAAATGATGGAAATAAAAGTTTTACCTATTTATAAAAGTTATGGTATGTTTCCGAAGAGAGATTTCCTTACAATAAGTGAAATAAATAGTTTGGCAAATATTTTGCAATCATTAAAATTAATTAATCTATTACTCAATGACAAAATAAATATTAAATGTTTTATAGATTTCACCCATTGAATGAATAATTTTTAAAATTTCTCTAAAGGGGTAAACGTAAATACTCAGATAAACTATAGCAGCACACGTGATGTAATCACGATTCAGTTACTCTCCTGACCTCATAAGCTTGAGCTTGAGCATCTGTCTTTTATAGTATATTTTTTTATTTTTCTCTCATTTTGCTCCCGACTATACTCGCCAATTGTTAAATTGCCGATGATGAGGAACCCAGCCGGCGGGCGTTAGTTTTTACACAGGTTATCATCATAATAATCACGTAAGCCCAGAAAGCTCTATAAAAGAGCTGCGCCTCTGACAAAAGATAGCACAAGTAACTGCTCCGACCTAAGGTTCGGATCTTACAATGCCAGAGGAGAAGCCCCATCCGGCGCCCGCGTGGCTAACTAAGGACTACGTCCAGGACATTTTGCAAGTTTTCTTTAATAAAAATACCCTGAAGCTCGAGAAACTGGATATCAAGCCGGCGATACCCAAAGGAGAGAACTATGCCAGCGTAATGACCCGCATCAACGTGGAGTATACCACAAAGGAGTCCAAGTTGAAACAGGCCACCAGCTTCCTAGTGAAGACCACCTTTGCCAGCAAGGATCCGTCTGCCCACGTGCTCATGCACTATGGAATATACACCCGGGAGATCGATATGTATGAAAAAATTCTGCCGCAGCTGGCGGTTATTGTCCAAAAGGAACTGAAGGACTCAAGGAGGTCGTTCGCAGGCACTGTGAATGTGGATCGCGAACGGGACTCGATTATATTCGAGGATCTGTCGCTCGAACAGTACAAGGTGGCCTGTAGGTTGAAGAAGCTGGACCTGGAGCACACTCACCTTGTTCTTGAAAAGCTGGCAAATTTCCATGCCGCTGGAGCAGTTCTTGCAGAGCGCCAGCGGGGTATTTTTGCGGAAAACTTTGATCGCGGATTTTATAATAAACACACTCGTGGGTATGAACCCATTATGAGGAACCTACTGGAGGCCCTGTCCCGTTCCTTGGAGTTGCAGCCAGATCTTAAGCAGCGTTACCAGGCCAAGATAAACCGTCTAGTAGACCATGTAATGGATTATGGAGAGCAATCAACATCAATTAAGTCTGGAGACTTTGTGACATTGATTCACGGTGATATCTGGACCACCAATGTGATGTTTCAGTACGATGCAGAGGGTCATCCCTCGAATGCCATCTTCATTGACTTCCAGTTCAGCGTGTGGAACTCTCCGGCCATCGATCTGCACTATTTCTTCTCGACCTCGATACACGAGAATCTTCGCCTGGAAAATCAAACGGAGTTGGTTCAGTTCTACTTCTACAAGTTGGTAGATGCCCTGAAGAAGGTCAAGTACTCTGGCAGGATTCCCAGCTTATTCGAGTTCCAGCAGCAGTTCCGTAGTAAGGCTTTTTATGGTGAGCGTGCATGAATTATTAAATAGATCTGTCATTAAATCATTAAATCATCCTCCTCAGCTGTTTTTTCCTCATTGATATTCGAGCCCACAATGGTTTACAACGGCAAGGAAGAGGCATCCATGGAGCAGATTATAGCAAAGACCGAGAGCGGAATGCGGTTCAAGGATGATGTCTTTCAGTCAGAGAATATTCAGAAGAAAATGCATCTCACGTTGCCATTCCTAGATCATTTGGGACTTCTGGATGAAATGTGAAATAATGAATGGAAGGGGAATAGAGAAATGATTAAAATGCAGCCGGAGAAATGTATATATCACTAATATAAATGGGTTTTGATTTGTAACGCTGTTGATTACCATTTTTTATAGGTTTGTATGTATATAGTTGATATGAACTTGGTTATATTTCACTGCAATGTATTGTATTATGGTGCAATGATAGGGAATAATGGAAATTCAGATATTATACAGTTAAAAACTATACATATATATATAATTCTCCTACTTCCGAGACTCTGGTAATCTTCTGTAAAGAATTATATAATTTATATACACATATTCATAGTTATAAATAAGCAGCTAGACATGCATATGCCACGTCAACCATTTCAAAATAAAAGGTTTTTATGTAAAAAATCCACCTACGCAATCTGTGCACTCGCTTTCAATTACTCGGTTTTGGGATACGTTTTACTTAAACGAACATTTATGATTCCATAAACCGTAAAGACTTAGTGCCTTAATTTAGTTAAATCTCAAGATAAACAAGCGACGGGAGTCTCTATGTTTACTCATTGCTACCTTTCTGATGGGTTTGTTCTGGTTAGTTATCCAGGCATCCATTGCTCAGGGTATGTCCGATTCCGAAAGCGGAATCCGGTTAAGAAATTTAGTATTTCAGGCCGAGCACATCAGGAAAAAGATCGTTTTTACGCTGCCATATCTGGACCATTTGGGGATTGCTTAGATCCTATGTAAATATGATGTATACAATTTTTATTAGAGGATAGTCTTTGCTCATCTCAGCCCACGGTGCGTATGAGTAATTTGATTATTTTAATTTTATACATTCTGATAGTAGTTATACCAAAGAGTATGAATATACAGATAATTTTAGTCTGAAATTTGAAACGCAGTGACGGATACCAGATATCAACAGCCGAGTCGATCTAGCCATGTCCGTCTTTCTGTCTGTACGTCCGTTTCTACGCAAACTAGTGCGTCAGTTTTAAAGCTAACTAAGTAAAACTTTGCAGATAGTCCTCTATATGCTCTCATTACTATATAAGTAGGAACGGGGCCGGATCGGACAACTATGTACATATATCATTTAGCTGCCATAAGAGCGATCGGAAATTTTTGAGTGAAAAAACCTTGTTTAGAAAATAGATATGTGGAGCTAGGATGTTTCCAAAGTCTTTATCGAGTGGTAGTTTTTGTGAAATATAATTATTTTACTTTCTCAAGTCTGTGAAACATTTTGAACAATTCATTAGAGGAAGTATTTTTAATGCAATAAAACTTATGAAATATCTTTCCGATACTAATTGCAAATTTAAATTCGTTTGATTTTGATTCCAATATGAATATTGGTCCAAAATGTGCTGCCGAGTTCGTGCGCAAATCGCACTTATACTTATGCATTATGTTCCCAATAAACGAACCCAGCAGACAAAGAGCGGACGTAATGCGGATGGATCCGAAAAATGTCCGCTAAAGATATTACAAAACGGACAAAGAATCGGAGTGTCCGCTTTAGGTTCGGTGAATCTTAAAAAACAGACACTAAAACGGACGAATAGCGGACGAATATCGCGAATTATTAAGAATTCCACCCGTTAATGATACGTAAAAGGTCCGGAAACTCAATCTCTTTCGGGCTCCGAAATTATAGCTTTTGCTGCCAGCAAAACCCCTGACAGATGATTAACTTTTCGGCTCTAAAATCGGACTTTTTGTTCACATAATGTCCGGAAAACTATCGTTTCTAATATCATGAACGAAGTTTTTGTATGCTGGGGAAATCTAAGAATATATTAAGCAATTCCGTCTCGCTCTTTCCCTTATTCCTCTCGCCAACAATCGTACTGTTTTCAAAGCATTGAATACTCTTTGGTTATAATTAATGGCCTTTTCGTGATCTGAATGTTAGTCTATTTCAACTATAAATATACTTTGTATACATATGTATAGTCTCGTATTAGTCTACGAGTTATTAAATTGTAAAGACAAAGTTCTTTTTCTAGTATCATCTCTGACTAAACAAGGAATGCCACGATCTGTAAATGTTATATTCTAGCGGTCCCGTGATTTTGCTAAATTTTTTAAATAAAAGTGTTACCTATTTATAAAAGTGATTGTCTGTTTCTGGAAAGAGATTTCCTTATAATCACGTAAACCCTGACAGCTTTATAAAAGAGCTGAGCCTCTGACAAAAGACAAAAGATAGTACAAATAACTGCCCCGAGCTACGGTTCTGATCTCACAATGACAGAGGAGAAGCCCCATCCGGCGCCCGTGTGGCTGACCAAGGACTATGTCGAGGACAAGCTGCAAGTTTACTTTAAAAATAATTCCCTGAAACTCACGAAACTGGAGATCAAGCCGGCGATACCCAATGGAGAGAACTATGCCAGCGTAATGACCCGCATCAACGTGGAGTATGTCACAAAGGAGTCCAAGGAGAAACAGGCCACCAGCTTCCTAGTGAAGACCACCTTGGCCAGCAAGGATCCGGCTGCCCACCTGCTCATGCACTATCGAATATACACCCGGGAGATGGATATGTATGAAAAAATTCTGCCGCAGCTGGCGGTTATTTTCCAAAAGGAACTGAATGACTCAAGGAGGTCGTTCGCAGGCACTGTGAATGTGGATCGCGAACGGGACTCGATTATTTTCGAGGATCTGTCGCTCGAACAGTACAAGGTGGCCTGCAGGTTGAAGAAGCTGGACCTGGAGCACACTCACCTTGTTCTTGAGAAGCTGGCCAATTTCCATGCCGCTGGAGCAGTTCTTGCAGAGCGCCAGCGGGGTATTTTTGCAGAAAACTTTGATCGCGGATTTTTTAATAAACACACTCGTGGGTATGAACCCATTATGAGGAACTTACTGGAAGCCTTGTCCCGTTCCCTGGAATTGGATCAGAATCTTAAGCAGCGTTATCAAGCAAAGATTGATCGCTTGGTTGATCGTGTTATGGATTATGGAGAGCAATCAACATCAATTAATTCTGGAGACTTTGTGACATTGATTCACGGTGATATCTGGACCACCAATGTGATGTTCCAGTACGATGCAGAAGGTCATCCCTCGAATGCCATCTTCATAGACTTCCAGTTTACCGCATGGAACTCTCCGGCCATCGATCTGCACTATTTCTTCTCGACCTCGATACACGAGAATCTTCGCCTGGAAAATCAAACGGAGTTGGTCCAGTTCTACTTTTACAAGTTGGTGGATGCCCTGAAGAAGGTCAAGTACTCTGGCAGGATTCCCAGCTTATTCGAGTTCCAGCAGCAGTTCCTTGCTAAGGCTTTTTATGGTGAGCGTGTAAGAATATTTTAATAGATCTGTCATTAAAAAACTTCCTCCTCAGCTGTTTTTTCCTCATTAATATTCGATGCCACAATAATTTACAATGGCAAGGAGGAGGCATCCATTGAGCAGATCATATCTAAGAGCGAGAAGGGAATGCGGTTCAAGGATGATGTCTATCAGTCAGAGAATATACAGAAGAAAATGCACCTCACGTTGCCGTTCCTAGATCATTTGGGACTGCTGGATGAAATGTAAACAAATATAATTGATGAAAGGGGAATATATAATTGATTAAAATGGAGCCGGAGAAATGTTTATATCAGTAATATAAATTGGTTTTGATTTGTTCATTTTTTACAGGTTTGTATGTACATATATAGTTTATATGAACTTGGTTATATTTTGATGCAATGAATGTATTATGGTGCTATGATAGGGATTAATAAGAATTCAGATATTATACAGTTAAATTATATATATATAGTAGCACACTACTTCCCATATATGATACAATGATAATCTTCAGTAAAGAATTCTAGAATTATATATATTCTCTTATTTATAGCAGCTAGACATTCAAATGCCACGTCAACCACTTTAAAATAAGAGCTTTTTAAGTACAAAATCCACCTACGCAATCTGTGCACTCGCCTTCAATTACTCGGTTTTGGGATACGTTTTACTTAAACAAACATTTATGATTCCATAATCCGTAAAGGCTTAGTGCCTTAATCTAGTTAAATCCCAAGATAAACAAGCGACACTCGTTGCTACCTCTTTTTGATGGGTTTGTTCTGGTTACTTATTAAAATGTAGGATTTTTACATATTTACAACAAAGAAAAAAATATAACAATTTTTAGGTGTTAACTTATTATTCCTATAATTTAGTCTTGTCAGAAAATTGTTAAAAATTAATATAGCTAAGAAGAAAGTCGCTGTTAAAAATACATAAGATTATTATCGTGCTTCAAGATTTTTTACTTTAAATTTATTTAACTAGTTTTCTTTTTCTTAAGTAACTTTTACACTTGAAATTGGTAATTTTAACCATAGTAGCTTTTTTTTTTACTTACGTGTACCTGAATATTTTCTATTGCTCTCGGCAAGACTGGTAAGCTTACCAATTAAGGTGTTAAATGGGATGCTCTAGCACAAGCTATCAGAATCATGCACATCTTGCCGTCGTATAAAATTAACATGCCTCCGGCGCCAGATCGCCACACAGAAAAGTAAACTCCTGAGCTGCGGTTAGCATCATATCATGCCGGAGGAACTCACCCACAATGCGCCTGCTTGGCTCACAAAAGAATACGTGGAGAATAAGTTGCGCGTCTATTTTAACAATGCTTCTCTAACCGTGGAACGTCTCGAGATCAAGCCGGCTATCGGCAATGGGGAGAACTACGCCAGTGTGATGACGCGAATTAATGTGGAATATACCACAAAGGACTCGAAGCTCAAGCAGCCTTCAACATTCCTGGTAAAAACCACATTCGCTGACAAGGATCCGGCCTCTAACTTACTCTCGGAGTACGGAATCTACACTCGAGAAATGAATATGTACGAGAAGATCCTGCCCCACCTTGCGAATTTGGTTAGGAAGGATATCGGCGACTCCCGGAAATTATTTGCGGCCACTGTGAATGTGGATCGTGCAAAGGACTCCATCATTTTTGAGGATCTTTCCCTGGAGGAGTATAAGGTGGCCTGCCGTCTAAAGAAACTGGACCTGGAGCACACCTATCTTGTTCTGGAAAAGCTGGCCTGTTTCCATGCTGCAGGAGCAGCTTTGGCTGAGCGCAAGCCCGGGATATTTGAGAAGAACTACGATCGAGGGTTTTTCAACAAACACACTCGAGGCTACGAACACATCATGACGTCTCTCCTACAGGCCCTGTCCCGCTCTTTAGAGTTGAATCAGGATCTCAAGCTTCGTTATCAAGCGAAGATCGATCGAATGGTGCATCATGTGATGGATTATGGTGAACGATCGGCATCCATTAATCCAGGAGATTTTGTGACTCTGGCTCATGGCGATCTGTGGACCACCAATGTCATGTTCCAGTACGACGGAAAGGGTCATCCCACCAATGCTATTTTCATCGACTTTCAGTTCAGCGTGTGGAACTCTCCGGCCATTGATTTGCATTACTTCTTCTCTACTTCGATTCAAGAGGATCTCCGTCTGCAGCGTCAGCCGTCCCTGGTGCAATTCTATTATAACAAGTTAGTGGAGGCTCTAAAGCAGCTAAGGTTTTTGGGCCGTATTCCTACTTTGTTCGAATTCCAACAGCAGTTTCAAGCCAAAGCTTTCTACGGTAAGTACATGGAAATTGTTAATTTGGAGCAGCTTTTAATGAGTCTTTTCCGGCAGCTACATTTGCTTCCTTGGTCTTCGCACCCACCATGGTGTACACAGGCAAGGAGGAGGCGTCCGTAGAGCAAATTATTTCTACAAGCGAGAGGGGACTGCGGTTCAAGGATGCACTTTATCAGTCAGCGTATATGCAAAAGATAATTCTCTCCACTCTGCCGTTTCTTGATCAATTTGGATTGTTAGATGAAATGTAAAATCTTTCAATTAATTGCTTTTCATGAATATGAAATATTATAATCAGAAGATTTATTTTTGATTAAAGTTTATACAGAATGTGCAATAAAAGAGAATCAGTAATAACTCGTATGTCAGCACTTAAGATTTTCTATCAGCTAGAAGCGAAAGATACTTGCAATATATTTCCTTATCATAATACTTAGGAGGCCATAAAAACCGCACACATTTGATGAAGAAATGCAGTTAGTAAAACGCTAGTGATCGTACAATGTCTAAGGAAAGTAACCTCAAACCGCATCCAGCTCCTGCTTGGCTCACTCCAGAGTACGTGGAGAGTAAGCTGCGTATCTATTTCAAGGATTACTCCCTCAAACTGAAGAATCTGCACATTAAGCCGGCAATTGGCAATGGGGAGAACTATGCCAGTGTGATGACTCGTATTAATGTAGAGTACTCCACCCATGATTCCAAGAACAAGCAATCCACTAGGTTTCTGGTGAAGACCACGTTTGCCGACAAGGATCCAGCCGCCTGCGTGCTCATGAGCTATGGTGTTTACACCAGAGAGATGGATATGTACGAGCGGATCCTGCCAAAGCTGGCCGATGTGGTAAGGAATGAACTAGGCGATTACCGGAAGTTATTTGCGGCCACAGTGAATGTGGATCGTGCAAGGGACTCGATCATTTTCGAGGATTTGTCGCTAGAGGAGTATAAGGTGGCTTGTAGGCTGAAGAAGTTGGACCTGGAGCACACTCACCTGGTTCTCGAGAAGCTGGCTAGTTTCCATGCAGCCGGAGCCGATCTGGCTAAGCGTCTGCCTAACATCTTTGCAGACAACTATGATCGTGGATTCTATAATAAATACACTCGTGGGTATGAACCCATTATGAGGAACTTACTTGAGGCCTTGTCCCGTTCCCTGGAATTGGATCAGGATCTTAAGCAGCGTTATCAAGCGAAGATTGATCGCTTGGTTGATCGTGTTATGGAATATGGAGAGCAGTCAACATCAATTAATTCTGGAGACTTTGTGACATTGATTCACGGTGATATCTGGACCACCAATGTGATGTTCCAGTACGATGCAGAAGGTCATCCCTCGAATGCCATCTTCATAGACTTCCAGTTTACCGCATGGAACTCTCCGGCCATCGATCTGCACTACTTCTTCTCGACCTCGATACACGAGAATCTTCGCCTGGAAAATCAAACGGAGTTGGTCCAGTTCTACTTCTACAAGTTGGTGGATGCCCTGAAGAAGGTCAAGTACTCTGGCAGGATTCCCAGCTTATTCGAGTTCCAGCAGCAGTTCCGTACTAAGGCTTTTTATGGTGAACTACTGCTTATTGTGCATTTAATTTTTGATCTTAATGGATTTTTTTCTCACAGCTGCCTTTGCATCACTTATTTTTGAACCAACGATGGTGTATAAGGGTAAGGAGGAGGCGTCCATGCAGCAGATCCTGTCCCCATCCGACAAAGGAATGCGATTCAAGAACGATCTCTATCAGTCAGAGGAAATGAGAAGGAAGTTGCATCACACATTGCCGTTTCTTGATCATTTGGGATTGCTAGATGAAATGTAAATGTAAATTATACAGTCATATAATAATGAAAATGATTGCGTATACGTAATAAACTGTTATCTTTTACATTTAATTAAAGATTTTGTTAGTGATAATTAAGCTGAAAAGCGTGTAAGCTACAATAATCAAATAAATATGTATGTACCTAAAAATTAATGTTCTTATTTGTTGCAAAGGAATTTCTTACCAGCACTGACTTATTATTCGTTGTGCGAAAAATCAACAATAAAAAATGATTGTTTTCGTATGTAAATATGTGACATGAAATTAGCAAAGACTGATAAGGTGAAATATCCCGCTTAAAGATTTTCAAACTTACAACGCGATGATACACTTCTTAAATTAATATAAACTGATTACATTTTTTCTAAAAATAATAAAAGGAACCATAAGGCAAGATATAATTTGCAAATATTATTAAATATTGATTGGATATTGGGGGTAGCACATAATATCGATAAATCAATACAATAATACAGATATTTTAACGTTGTATACTAACATGTTTGAGGTAGCGGTAAATAATTTAACTAATATTTGTCTGATATTTGTTGATAATATTAAATGTTAAATTCGATATATAATATTTTGATGTTTTCAATATGATATTCAACCCGAGATATTTGTAGATATACCAATATCGAACTTTTCGACTCGTTATACCTACTCTAAACTTTTATTTAAATCCTAAAAGCTTCGCAGATTAACTAATCACTACTTATGTAAAATTTCAACAGTTTCCAAGAATTAGAATTAGTTTCTCATTAAACGCCTGTAGACTTGCATAAACAATAAAAGCAAATGTGCATTGCTATAAATTTATTTGTTCATTCGGCTAGACTCGAGTGTTGTTTGCACAAGATACTGGCACTGCACTTATCGTGTGCACCCAAGGCTATATAAAGCGAGAGACACAGGTTGTGGTACTACAGAAAAGAACGCTCCGAGCTAAGGTTAAGACCATGCCTGATGAGACCATCACACACAAGACCCATCCGGCGCCTGCCTGGCTCACATCGGACTACGTCCAGGATAAGCTGCGTATCTACTTCAAGGACAAATCCCTCAAATTGGAGACTCTGGCCGTTAAGCCGGCCATCGCCAATGGTGGAAACTACGGCAGCGTGATGACCCGCATCAATGTGGAGTACACTACAAAATTGTCGAAGGAGAAGCAGACGACCACTTTTCTTTCGAAGACCACGTTTGCGAACAAGGATCCAGCTGGAGATGTGCTCATCCACTATGGCGTGTACACACGAGAAATGGAAATATACGAACTGATATTGCCCCAACTAGCTGATCTGGTTAGGAACGAGCTGAAGGATCCAAGGAAAATGTTTGCCGCCACCATGAACGTAGATCGCGAACGGGACTCCATTATCTTCGAGGACATGTCGCTGGAGCACTACACGGTGGCCGATCGCCGGAAGAAATTGGATTTGGAGCACACTCACCTAGTGCTCGAGAAACTGGCCGAGTTCCATGCAGCCGGAACAGTTCTTGCAGAACGGCAGCCGGGAATCTTCTCGAAGAACTACGATCGAGGATTCTTTAACAAACACACACGGGCCTATGGACCTATCATGACGAATCTCCTAGAGGCCTTGTCGCGATCTCTTAGCTCGGATCCGGATCTGGGTCAGCGCTATAAGGCCAAGATCGATCGGCTTATGGACCGTCTGCTGGACTATGGGGAGCGATCTACCTCTATCAATCCGGGAGACTTTGTTACCCTGGCTCATGGAGATCTCTGGACCACAAACTTCATGTTTCAGTACGATCCAACGCATGGTCATCCCACCAATGCCATCTTCATTGACTTCCAGTTCAGTGTGTGGAACTCGCCTGCCATTGATCTCCATTACTTCTTCGTCACCTCCCTGCAGGATAATCTCCGCCTGGATCGGCAGACGGAGCTGGTGCAGTTCTATTACTATAAACTAGTGGAGGCTCTCAGAAAGTTGAAGTTCTCGGGCTGGGTTCCCAGTTTGTTTGAGTTCCAGTTGCAGTTCCGTGCCAAGGGATTCTATGGTGAGTACAACAGCCCTTTGACTTCGCAAATTTATATTTAAAATCCCATTTATATCCACAGCTGTGTTCAGTTCCTTGATATTTGAGCCCGTGATGCAGTACGATGGCAAGGAGGATGCCTCCATTGAGCAGGTTCTGTCTAGCTCCGCGAGTGGAATGCGGTTCAAGGACTCAGTGTATGAGTCCAAGGCTATCAAGAAGAAATTGGGCATCATTCTGCCTTTCCTTGATCAGTTGGGCTTGCTCGATGATATGTGAAAAGTGTGTCAATAGTTTAAGCAATCAAAATGTTGTAGTTGTAGTTAATCTAGTTAAAAAAAGTCAATTAAAAATGTATATATTTCTGGGAATTCAAACTATCAGTACCTTTTATTTGGACAAGGTCTGGAGTAAGCTGAAAGTGCTTTGATAGCGAAACACTTTTAGTGCTGTAGTGCTTATTCCGTTCGATATCAGCAGATAGTATAAGTAATTATTTTGTGAGCCATAACTGACCTTTTCGCTGGAAAAATGCATTGTTCTTGACTGATAGCAGAAGGCTCTGCACTTCACTTCGACGGAGATAGTGCTGAGCTCAGACCAAACAATAATAAAAATCTCAGATGCCGGCAGGTTACATGCCCTTGACTCATGGCGAAATAGAACTAATCTCAAAACGCAAAAAAACAGCTGTCTGGAGAATAGAAGCTGGCTTCTACAGCGGGCTATAAAATAATAAACAAAATGAGCTCTAAAAAGCACCAGATGCTAGATATACATATGTACATATATAGTATTTGTTTAGAAAATATATAACCTTTGTCGTTAACTGAGAATGTTAAATAAATGAAGCACGTTTTGTCATTTCAGTGAGACGCTTGAATAAAAAAAAAAATTAAATATATTTAAGGCCATGTTTTCACTTTTGTTTTTTAAATATACTCTACCTTTGGGTAGAACAAATATAATTTGATTATTTGAAAATTTAAAAATATTATTAATATTAATTTTAAGCCGCATAAAAATTGCGTTTTCCTTATGAGCCATGAATAACAAAAAGCTCTTTTAATTAAATTGCTTTTAACATTAAGAAGAAAACTATAAAAAAATTTGGGGTTCTCGATAATTAACTTAATTTTTTCATCTGACTTTAAATCTTTTGTATTTTATATGTTTGAAAAATTATTCTATATACAAATAATGGATAAAGGAAAAGCATGTGCCTTCCTTTCAGTCGGTGACATCTAGAAGACCGCTTCTGTCGAAGCGTGGCAACATGTATTTGAGATTTTCCTGCAGCTTCTTGTTGTTGTACAGCATTTTTCGAAAGTTACTTCCCCGCTCATCGTCTTTTACCAAGGCATTGAAATCGGCGTCTTCAGTCTGATCGTTGGTCATAACGGCCTGGCATGTTAGGGATATAGTAACGGCTGACAAAATACAAAAGGAGAAATTCAATATTTTCTATATATGATAATTTCGTAAAAAGTTGCCTTACCAAAGAACCGACCCTTCTCCAGCTGCAAGACGAGCTGTCGCAGGGTGGGCGTGTATCCGCCAAATTTGAGATCCTCTAGCGTCTCCACCAGCACCGTGTGGTAATATTGGACCAGTGCCTCTTGTTGCTCATACCGGATTTCGGGTTGCACCGAAGAGTTGAAGAAGTAGTGCAGGTCCACCGCCGGCGAGGACCAAGTGCAGAACTGGAAGTCGATGAGGATCATGTCCAGGAGGTCCTTCTTTTCTCCGTAGCGCGTCATCATGTTGTTAACCCAGAAATCGCCGTGCATCAGGGTGTTGAACTCACTCGGCTGGGGATCGTAGACCCGCGCGGAGTACTCCATCACTCGCTTTCGCACTTCCCTCAGCTTCCGCGCGTAGTGTTCCCCCAGCTCGGGACAAGTGGCTGCGAAGTCCGCAGCCACATCACACAAATTTTCGAACAAGGGTGCAAATCCGTTCGTGTGACGATTGAAAATGCCGTGATCAAATTTGGTTAGTATTCCGGGCTTTCGTTCATTCAGGACAGCGGCGGCAGCATGCAGCTTGGCCAGCTTACGAAGTGCCAGGCGAGTGTGTTCCAAATCGAAACCTATGAGACGATCGCCCACCACATGCTTGCTCACAGCCAGATCCTCGAAAATAATGGCTTCGCGCTCGTAGTCCACATGCAAAGTGGTGGCGAAGAGCTTTTCCGGATGGCGAGTCTCTCCGATCAGGGCGCTCAACTGGGGCAGCACCTTGTCGTACATTAGCATCTCCGTAGTGCTGGCCTGGTACTTGGAGAATATAGCCGAGGCAAACGGATCATTTTCGTAAGTGGTCTTCACAATATAAAATTCAATCTCTGGAGTTTTGGCGGACGATCTCAAGAAGGAAACCTTGACGCGGGTCATAACACTGGCATAGTTATCGCCGTTGGCGGTGGCGGGCTTGATCTCCAGCTCGGTGATCCTCAGGCCCGGATCCTTCTTCAAATCTCTGAGCAGGGGCTTCAGGTAGGCTTCATCCAGCCAAACGGGCGCAGGATGGAAGTCCTTAGTCTCTCGCTCATTGCCCTGTTCCACCATGATGTTCACTTGAGTTCTGGATCGCAGATTTCCGTTGGACGCCTAATTTATAGGCGAACAGGGGCTACAATCTCGATTTCGTCGCCAGATTCCACATTATGGTAGCCGTAAAGCAACCCGACTCAGACAATTACGTAGCAACGCGAGCACGCTTTTTGTATCTGAAAGTATATCTGGGAGCCGCACCAGACCTAGAAAGCGCTCAGAGGCGGGTGAGTATCGCCGGACAACCTCTATATGATATAATGTAAGTGTGGCTGCTGTAAATCATGCAAAAAATTTGCTGACGTGGCGTTTAAAGAGCGCTCTCGTTCGCGCGGCAAATTAATCTGCCTTCGCAAGCCATAAATCCGTCCGTTAAATTGTATAACAAAGCCGCAGCAAACACAGATAGATCTCAGTGTATCACTTGTTTGCGTATCTATTCTCTGGCTTACAGTTGAGCTGGTTGTGGTTATGAATTTCACAAGGATTTGGGAATAGAAAGAACCAGAACAGAAACAAATAAGAAACTCTGATTGTGAGTTAGGGAGATAATATAGTGGCTAGTTCCCTGCATACTTCCAGGGGCAAGTAATAAGTCTCTTAATATTTTTAAACAAACGATTAGGTGGGTTAAGTGGTTACTTCTTAAACAATATACATACAAACAATCAGAAACATTTAATATTTATAATGTTTGCTTAACAGATAAACTAAAACAGAGGGTGGGGCATCCAGAAGTTCAATATATTCACGTAAATTCTATAGAATATACTAGGTATAGATACAAAATAAAATAGCTTTTGTTATCATAAATATTTATGTGAGTGCAATACTGCGTATAAGTGATGAATTTTAATTTAAACTTCCGGGGGCATACTCATGTTTTTTCTGCATTTGTGTATTACACACTTGTAAGATACTATAAATAAGAGGGGTGCACTAACCTTAGATACAAATATACATACCCATCATTAAGACTTCATGCTCAATGAAAAACTAGAATAAATGTACGTCGAGATTTAATTCGATCAATCCCCTTCAAAAATAAAATTACAAATAACATCTTAAAGTAATATATTCAAAAAATAATATATTTACAAAAATACAAATAAAAAAAATAATATAAATAAAATATACAAATGTATTTTTTCTGATAAACTTAATGAATAGATATTTCTAAGAGGACAACACGGCGTATGAGTGATCCATTTGTATAAGTTGTAAATATATAAAAGCCCAAGAACAATAAAATGAAAGAAAATATGAGTTAATCCTTCAGTTTTGATTCAAGACTTAATGTTAATTTAACTTTTATTATAAGCTAAAATTAATTAAAAACCCTTTTTCAAAATAATTCATCTCCAATAAAAATATTCTCTCAACATCTTCGTAATTAAATTACGAGACGTAATATATGGGATATCTCAGTTATAGTAGTTTCTTCTGAGAATTATTATTTTCATTTGATCAAAATCGGTCTACTATTATAAAATTAAAGAATTCATAATGAACCAATTAAAAGCTGCAAGGGTATACAACATTCTGCGTGCCGAAGTTAGCTTCCTTTCATGTTAATATTAATTTTAAGCCGAATTAAAACTATGTTTTCCTTAAAAGACATGAATAGCAAAAAGCTATTTAAATTTGATTGCTTTTAGGTTAAACAGAAATCTGGGGTTCTTGAAAATTAACTTAATTTTTTTCAACTGAATTTAACTCTTTTATATTTTATGTTTCAAAAATTATTCTATATAAAGGTTATGGATAAAGGAAAAGCCTGTGCCTTCCTTTCAGTCGGTGACATCTAGAAGACCGCTTCTGTCGAAGCGTGGCAACATGTATTTGAGATTTTCCTGCAGCCTCTTGTTGTGGTACAGCACTTTTCGGAAGTTCCTTCCCCGATCATCATCTTTCATCAGGGCATTGAAATCGGCGTCTTCATTCTGATCGTTGGTCAATATGGCCTGGCAAGTTAGGGATACAGTGACGGCTGACAAAATACAAAGAAAGCTGTTATTTTGTATTGTTGATCATTTCGTAAAAGGTTTTCTTACCAAAGAACCGACCCTTCTCCAGCTGCAAGACGAGCTGTCGCAGGGTGGGCGTGTATCCGCCAAATTTGAGATCCTTTAGCGTCTCCACCAGCACCGTGTGGTAATACTGGATAAGTGACTCCTGTTGCTCATACCGGATTTCGGGTTGCACCGAAGTGTTGATGAAATAGTGCAGGTCCACCGCCGGCGAGCACCAAGTGCAGAACTGGAAGTCGATGAGGATCATGTCCAGGAGGTCCTTCTTTTCTCCGTAGCGTGTCATCATGTTATTAACCCAGAAATCGCCGTGCATTAGGGTGTTGAACTCACCCGGCTGGGGATCGTAGACCCGCGCGGAGTACTCCATTACTCTCTTCCGCATCTCCCTCAGCTTCCGCGCGTAGTGATCCCCCAGCTCGGGACAATTGGCTGCAAAGTCCGCAGCCACATCACACAAACTTTCGAAGAAAGGTGCAAATCCGTTTGTGTGACGATTGAAAATGCCGTGATCAAATTTGGTTAGTATTCCAGGCTTTCGTTCGTTCAGGACAGCGGCGGCAGCATGCATCTTGGCCAGCTTACGAAGTGCCAGGCGAGTGTGGTCCAGATCGAAACCTATGAGACGATCCCCCACCACATGCTTGCTAACAGCCAGATCCTCGAAAATGATGGCCTCGCGCTCGTAGTCCACATGCAAAGTGGTGGCGAAGAGCTTTTCCGGATGGCGAGTCTCTCCGATCAGGGCGCTCAACTGGGGCAGCACCTTGTCGTACATTAGCATCTCCGTAGTGCTGACCTGGTACTTGGAGAATATGCCCGAGGCAAATGGATCATTCTCGTACGTGGTCTTCACAATATAAAATTCAATTTCTGGAGTTTTGGCAGACGATCTCAAGAAGGAAACCTTGACGCGGGTCATAACACTGGCATAGTTATCACCTTTGGCGGTGGCTGGCTTGATCTCCAGTTCGGTGATCCTCAGGCCCGGATCCTTCTTCAAATCTCTGAGCAGGGGCTCCAAGTAGGATTCATCCAGCCAAACGGGCGCCGGATGGAAGTCCTTAGTGTCTCGCTCTTTGTCCTGTTCCACCATGATGTTCACTTGAGTTCTGGATCGCATCTTTCCGCTGGACGCCTCATTTATAGGCGAACAGGGGCCACAATCTCGATGTCGTCGCCTGATTCCACATTATGGTAGCCGTAAAGCAACCCGACTCAGACAATTACGTAGCAATTGTATACGCTAGAGATTCGCGAGCACGCTTTTTGTATCTGAAAGTATATCGGGGAGCCGCACCAGACATAGAAAGCGCTCAGAGGCGTGTGAGATAGCTCTGGACACGCTTTATATGATATAATGTAAGTGTGCCCGTTGTAAATCATGCAAAAAATGTGCTGACGTGGCGTTTAAAGAGCGCTCTGGTTCTCGCGGCATTAATCTGCCTTCGCAAGCTATAAATCCGTCAGTTAATTTGTATAACAAAGCCCCAGCAAACACAGATAGATTTCACGGTTTCACATGTTTGCGGATCTATTCTCTGACTTGCAGTTGAGTTGATTGTTTCTGGATACGCAAGTTTGCAATCAATGCTTGGAAAAGTGGTTTTGAATTTCACAACGATTTGTAGAATAGAAAGAACCAGATCAAAATCAAATAAGGAACTCTGATTGTGAGTTAGGGATATAATACAGTGGCTAGTTTTCTGCATACTTTCAGGGGCAAGTGATAAGTGTATTATCAGCAATCTCTTAAGATTTTTAAACAAACTAATAAGGTTGGTTAAGTTATTTCGATAAGTTATACCTTAAATTAAATGTGGTTTAAAATGATAAGGACTCTATGTACTGCAGACTTTCTAAAGCAATTTAATAATATTTAAAAATGTTTGCTTAACTTTATAAACTAAAACAGCGGGTGGGTCACCCAGAAGTTCAATATATAAACGTAAATTCTATAGAATATGCTATAGATAAAAAGGAAAACAGCTTTTGTCATCATAAATATTTATGTGAGTGCAACACTGCGAATGAGTGATGAATTTGAATTTAAACTTCTGGGGACATACTTATTTTTTGCAGCATTTGTGTATCTCATACTATAAATAGAAGGGGTGCATTAACCTTTGATACAAAAATACATACCATCATAAAGACTTTAAGCTCTATAAAAGAATTAGATTATAAGTACGTCGAGCTTTAATCAATGCCCTTTAAAAATAAATGTAGTAATTACAATTTACCAAAAATGAATAATAATGATCAAAAATGTAAATGACAAATGCTTTTTTCTGATAAACTAAATTAATGGATATTTCTGTGCGGACAACACTGCGTATGAGTGATGTATTTATATAAATTGTATATAAAAGACCATGAAAAATAAAATGAAAAGAAAATATGAGCTAAACCTTTAGTTTCAAATCAAGACTTATATTGACATGTTTAATGTTTAACTTTATTTATAAGCTAAAATGCATTAAAAATAATGCAGTAAAAATAATTAATCTCCAATAAAAATATATTCTCTCAACATTTTCTAAATTAAATTACGAAACTGGGATATCTCAGTAATACCAGTTTCTTCTGTGCCTCCCTCAGCAGGTTTGTTCCACTTTCAGCAGCCCCCTTCTATCGGAGAATGAGAGGTGTTGAAGGAATGATGAAGATCGATACTTGTATACCCTTGTACGGTATTATAATTTTGTAGTCAGAAGTTGGCAACGCAGTGAAGGAGACATTTCCGACCCTATAAGCTATACATATTCTTGATCAGCATCAAAATCCGAGTCTAGCCGTCTGTCTGTCCGTCCGTCCGTTTCTACGCAAATTAGTTCCTCAGTTCTGAAGCTTTCTGAATGAAACTTTGCAGATAGTCTTCTATATGCTATCACTTCTATATAAGTCGGAACGGGTCGGATCGGACAACTATATCATATAGTTGCAATAGAAACGATCGGAAAATTTCGAAGATAACAATTATAACTTAGCCAGTTTTCAACATATTTTTATATACATAATTTGACACATGGCCATTTTGTATGATTCCTGAATTATGATTTTCATTTGATCAAAATAGAAAAAGTACAAAACTGTGAATCTAAAATTGTAGCTGTAAAGCTGTAAATGTAGTTTAATAGGTAAACTTTAAAAGCGAATTTTCTGTTAGTTTTTCTTTTCATTTGATCAAATTTTGTGTATTCATAGTGGATCAATTATAAGTTGCAAGGGTATATAAACTTCTGCGTGACGAAGTTAGCGTCCTTTTCTTCTTAATATTAATTTAAAGCAGCATTAAAACTATATTTTGTTTAAAAGCCATGAACAGCAAATAGCTATTTCAAATTAATTGCTTTTAAGTTAAAAATAAATCTGGGGTTCTCGAAAATTAACTTAATTGTTTAATCTGAATTTAACTCTTTTGTATTATATATATTTGAAAAAATATTCTTAATAAAGGTTATGGATAAGGGAAAAGCCTGTGCTTTCCTTTCAGTCTGTGACATCTAGAAGACCGCTCCTGTCGAAGCGTGGCAACATGTATTTGAGATTTTCCTGCAGCCGCTTGTTGTGGTACATCACTTTTCGGTAATTCCTTCCCCGATCATCATCTTTCATCAAGGCATTGAAATCGGCGTCTTCAGTCTGATCGTTGGTCAATATGGCCTGGCAGGTTAGGGATATAGTGACGGCTGACAAAATAGAAAAAAAAAGAAATTCAATATTTTCTATTGGTGATCATTTCGTAAAAAGTTTTTTTTTACCAAAAAACCGACCCCTCTCCAGCTGCAAGACGAGCTGTCGCAGGGTGGGCGTGCATCCGACAAATTTCAGATCCTTTTAGCGTCTCTACAAGCACCGTGTGGTAATATTGGATCAGTGACTCCTGTTGCTCATACCGGATTTCGGGTTGCACCGAAGTGTTGAAGAGGAAGTGCAGATCTACCGCCGGCGAGGACCAAGTGCAGTACTGGAAGTCGATGAGGATCATGTCCAGGAGCTCCTTCTTTTCTCCGTAGCGCGTCATCATGTTGTTAACCCAGAAATCGCCGTGCATCAGGGTGTTGAACTCACTCGGCTGGGGATCGTAGACCCGCGCGGAGTACTCCATTACTCTCTTTCGCACCTCCCTCAGCTTCCGCGCGTAGTGATCCCCCAGCTCTGGACAAGTGGCTGCGAAGTCCGCTGCCACGTCACATAAATTTTCGAACAAGGGTGCCATTCCGTTTGTGTGACGATTGAAAAGGCCGTGATCAAATTTGGTTAGTATTCCTGGATTTCGTTCATTCAGGACAGCAGCGGCAGCATGCATCTTGGCCAGCTTACGGAGTGCCAGGCGAGTGTGTTCCAGATCGAAACCTATGAGACGATCGCCCACCACATGCTTGCTCACAGCCAGATCCTCGAAAATGATGGCCTCGCGCTCGTAGTCCACATGCAAAGTGGTGGCGAAGAGCTTTTCCGGATGGCGAGTCTCTCCGATCAGGGCGCTCAACTGGGGCAGCACCTTGTCGTACATTAGCATCTCCGTAGTGCTGACCTGATACTTGGAGAATATGCCCGAGGCAAATGGATCATTCTCGTACGTGGTCTTCACAATATAAAATTCAATTTCTGGAGTTTTGGCAGACGATCTCAAGAAGGAAACCTTGACGCGGGTCATAACACTGGCATAGTTATCACCTTTGGCGGTGGCTGGCTTGATCTCCAGTTCGGTGATGCTCAGGCCCGGATCCTTCTTCAAATCTCTAAGCAGGGACTCCAGGTAGGATTCATCCAGCCAAACGGGCGCCTGATGGAAGTCCTTAGTCTCTTGCTCTTTGCCCTGTTCAACCATGATGTTCACTTGAGTTCTGGATCGCAGCTTTTCGTTGGACGCCTTATTTATAGGCGAACAGGGGCCACAATCTCGATGTCGTCGCCAGATTCAACATTATGGTAGCCGTAAAGCAACCCGACTTAGACAATTACGTAGCAATTGTATACGTTAGAGGTTCTCGAGCAAATTGCATCTGAAAGTATATCTGTGTGCCGCACCAGAAATAGAGAGCGCTTAGAGGCACACTTTATATGATATAATGAAAGTGTGGCTGCAAAAAAATGTGCTGACGCAAGCCATAAATCCATAAAGCCCCAGAAAACTCAAATAGATTTCAGTGTTTCTCTTCTCTCTATTCTCCGCCTTGCAGTTAAGTTGATTGCTTCTGGATATGTAAGTTTGCAATAAATGCTCGAAAAAGTGGTTTTAAATTTCAGAAGGATTTGTGGAATATAAAGGACCAGAACAAAACAAATAAGGAACTCTTATTGTAAGTTAGTTCCCTGCATACCTTCAGGGGCAAGCGATAAGAGTATAATCAGCAATCTCTTAAGATTTTTAAACGAACAGTTAAGTGGCTATTACGCTTAGGTACACCTAAAATTAATTGTAGACACAAATTATAAGGACTTTATGTACTGCAGACTTTTAGGCAAGGAGAAAAAGAAAAGAAAATATGATATTAAACCTTCAGAATTAAAACAAGGTTTCTATAGAAATAATTTTAATGTTAATTTAAATTTTGTTAGGTATAAGCTAAAATTCATTAAAAACAATTCAACCCCAATAAAAATACAATCACTCAACACTTTCTAAATTAAATTACGATATAATTAATATATGGAATATCTCAGTTATTGCAGTTCCTTCTGTGCCTCCCTCAGCAGGTTTGGTCCACTTCCAGCAGCCCCTTCCTATCGAAGAATGGGACCAGAGCCTGAAGATTCTGCTGCACTGTGGGATTGTTATACAATCGGTTCTTGAAGCGGATGCCGCGCTCATCGTCGTTCATCAAAGCATTGAAGCAGGCATCCGTGGGATCCTGGCTGATCATCACGGGCTGCACCACCACTGTGGAATGCATAGCTGCAAGGGATTCCCGGTTAGTCAGATGGAAAGATAGAGACCTCTAAAGATCACACTCACCGAAGAAGCGCTTTTGTTCCACCTGCTGCTTGAACTGATGCATACTGGGTATAGGATTCTGTTTGTAGTCGAGCTTTTTTAATGTCTCACTAAAGATGCTGTGGTAGAACTGGAACAGGCCGTTCTGCTGATCCCGCCGCAGGGGCTCCTTGAGGGAGGTGTTGAAGAAATGATGAAGATCGATGCAGGGTGAGCCCCAGAAGGAGTACTGAAAGTCAATGAGCAGCACATCGACGGGTCGTCCCGTCTGGTGGTCGTACTTGAACATCACATTGTTGGTCCACACATCCCCGTGAGCCAGGACATTCACGTGGCCAGCGGTGGGTGCGAAGCACTCCCTGCCAATGTCCATATAGTGGGGTGCCAGGGCGAACAGCTTCTCTCCGTAGTGGGCCAGTTTGGGCACCTTGCTCATCCATCGGGCGGCAGCCAGAAGGCCACCCACAAAGTAGCCACTATACGCATTCGTATATTTGTTGAAGAACCCTCGGTCGTAGCCCTCCAGGCAGCCCTTCTCCCTCTCATTCAACACCGCCGAGGTCGCATGAAACTTGGCCAGTTTCCGTAGGATAAGGTGAGTGTGCTCCTCGTTGAGGCGACGCACTCGATCGGCCATTACATAACCGGCCACGGTGAGATCCTCAAAGATAATGGCCATGCGTTCCCGATCCACAAATATGGCCGTGGGAAATATCTTCTCGGTATCTCCAATTTCCATTAGGAGATCTCTCAGCTTGGGCAACACCTCCTGATAAATGTTCATCTCCCGATTATAAATGTCATAGGGAGCCATCAGCTCCTGGGTCAGTTCATCGTCATCAATTTCCGTCTTTACAATGAGGTTTTGCAGTTGCTCCTCCTCTTCCGTCGCAGATGACAGCTTGAAGTTCACTCTCACACGGGTCAGCACTCCACCGTAATTTTCCCCGGGTCCCAGAGCCGGATTAATCTCCAGCCGGGTTATGGCCAAATCTTCATCCTTGTGGTGGGAGCGCAAGGCGTGCTCGATATACTCGTGGGTCAGCCACTCGGGTGCCGCTGCCATTTTGTTCAATGTAGTTTAGGTCTCCGGAGCGAATAATGAACTGAGGCGTGGGTTTGCCAGCTTTTATACAGCCCCCATAAGCCGTCCAGGTGATGCATTAGCCCGTGCAATTGTGATGCACTTGCAGAAAAGACATGGATCGTCACACTTAAATACCAGGTGAAGCTGAGAATATAAAGAGAAAAACGACGTTGAAATGTAATGCAAAATTAAACATTTTCCATAGCAAATTAGAAATGTTTTATTATAATGCCGAAGCCATGAAAAATTAAAAGCTATTCGCTAGTTAATACACTTAACTACACATTTATTACTCAATTAAATTTGTTTTTTAAGGCGGCTAATATATTTACCATAACGATATTTTTTTCAAAATTACTAGTTGCGAATTTTAATCTCAATTTTACTAAGGAATATATTTTTATACCCTGGCAGGGTATTATAATTTTAGTCAGAAGTTTGCAACGCAGTGAAGGAGACATTTCCGACCCTATAAAGTGTATATATTCTTGATTAGCATCAACAGCCGAGTCGATCTAGCCATGTCCGTCTGTCCGTCTGTCCGTTTCTACGCAAACTAGTCCCTCAGTTTTGAAGCTACATATCTGAATGAAACTTTGCAGATAGTCTTCTATATGCTCTCACTGCTATATATGTCGGAACGGGCCGGATCGGACGACTATATCATATAGCTGCCATAGGAACGATCGGAATTTTTTTAGAAAAAAAATTTTAACTATGCCAACTTTTAATATATTTTCATATAATTTGAGATATGGCCATTTTATATTATTCCAGAATTTCGTTTTAATTGTATTCAAATCGGAATCATATAGCTGCCATAGGAATATATATATCAATTCATTTAGTTTGTTCGCAACATTTTTTTGGCTAGCAACATTTTTCGCCCGCAACATTTACCTTATGTCACTACCCGAGAAAGCGGAAAGTCAGAACATTTTTCTTCTTTCTTCTACTTACTGCAAGGGTATTTAAACTTCGGCATCCGAAGTTAGCTTCCTTTCTTGTTAAAATCTAATTTTCATTGGCGAATTAATGACTGTGTTTTTAATAACCACAATTAATTTTTTTTTTTAATTATAAGCTTAATTTAAGCTCAACTGCCGCATTTTTTAGGTAGGTAGCACATGATAAATTCTCTAAATATATTACTAATCTTTTCTCTGCTTGATATTTTTTTAAAGTGTACGTGACACTTGCCACTATATATCATCTCGGTCCGTCTGGATTAGTTTGACGCACTCGGCTTTTATTCCCGGACAAACATTTGATAAGGTGCCTTAAGTCTGGACCTGTATTATTTGCCCCTCTAATTATCTCCGTTTGGAAACTGGTCTCGAATATGCGTATCGTGTGCCAAGCATCGTGCCATTGGCCAACACTGCAATGCTCTCAGGTATCTTAGATATGATATGCGGTTCCCCTTCATTATACCCCATTAAAAAGACACGAAAGTTCTAATATATCTTCATCATTAGTCCCATTGAGAATTCAAAAGATTAAGACTCATTCTGGTATTACAATTTAAGTGTTTCAGGCTACTATCACGCTCATTCCCATTCAGCATCATAATTCTCAGCTTTGACAGATTGGCTTACGTGAATAGAAATAATTTATATGGATCCCTATTACTCTCATAGGCTTCATTATGACACTTTATCTCAGAGCCACAGATTGAGATTGTAGCAACCAGTGGTTTGTTTGCCCAGACTCCCTTAGTAACTGGTTCACAATTTAACCAGACTTTGTAAGCCTTTGGGATATATTTATATTATTTGATATTTGCCTTAGAATAGCTTATAAAATGTAAAATATGTAATAATAATTTTTAATCTTAACACTATTTATAGAGTTTTTCTCTCACCTGAAGTAGTCTCAGATTTTAAATTAAAACTACTACTGACAAATTTGGTAAGTATTTGTTAATAACAATTCATTTTTATTTTAGGAAATTATTTATTCAATGACGTGTACCATTCATTTGTCTGATGACTGACTTTCACTAACGTAGTGCTAAGCATTAATTATCAGGTGGTAAGCCATTGAGAGAATAGTTTAAACTTTCATGTTTACCTAGACAAAGCTATCTTAGTTTTTCAGCAATGAGCTGACAATGTTTGGAAGCCAAACATTGTAATTCAATTTGGACGTTGTTAAATTATAATTATCAAATGTAAAACTAAAACAAATATTATAAAAAATAAAGACATATGTATGTATGTACTTATTTGTTTCATTTTGTACAATTTTACAAGATTACAAAAACTGTAATCTTTAACTGTGTGTCATAATGAGTAATCATTTAATTTTGATATTTTTGCAATAGTTCTTTATTTAAATACTTAATTTTTATTTAAAATAAAAATTTCTTTATTCTTGAAGTTTAGTATAGTAATATTTTATATATTTACTATAATATATAAAATAAAGTACAAAACTCCCTTAAGTAATTTTAAGTTCCTCACTTTATTTGCTTCTGAAAACAGAAAAGCATTTGTTTTTTATATGAATACCTACAAAATTAGGTATTGTCCATTAAATAAAATACAGCCATCCTTGAAAAAGTCAATATTCCCTTTGCACAGGCATGGTATTTTTAAGAACTCGCTAAAAAAACGTTTATGATTTTGAAATTGTATATTTTTCGTATATCCCTTAAATTTTTCGCCGCTTCTGACGTTAGTAGAACTCTGACATATCACTCGGCTGAGTGATGATTTGCCGGGAATAGCTTGGGCCCATGTGCACTGGAGTAATTAATGGAAACCAAACATTTGCGCAGCCCTAGGTCCACAGCAAGTGTCATAAAGATTAACGGGGCTTGCTCTCGACAAACTCAAACAAATCGCAATTAGGCGGTAGCCAGGGCGTGGGCGGTGGGATCTGCATCCGTATCCAGACCTAAATTTCAGACTCAAGCCGACGAGCAATAAAAACTAAACTGTTTGCTCAGCGGGTCGGGCCGTACACTCGCTCTCAGGTATAGAATCTGCGGTTATATGGTTGTAATACATATATACATATCTAAATCACAATTGTGACGGGACACGTACAGAAGAGCGTGTATACCTAGGCGATGGGAACACTTTTGGGGCAGCTGAAAATTTTGGGATAAAAGCAGCACTGCTGCGATTATTCAGAGCAATATTGTTGAGCAGTCGTTGAGTCTCAGTTGCAGTACAGATCATTCTCAGCATGTCGGTTTCAGATCTAATTGGTGCACTCGATGCCATTCCCAAGCTCACCACAGCTCCTAGTACTGCTTCCAGTGCCCAGGAGTCAGTCTTCCTGGATGCCCCGGAGTGGCTGACGGAGGCGTATCTCCAGGATGCCCTGAGGAAGTACTACAACGATCGCAGAATCAGAATCAACTGGGTGAAAGTGAATCCTGCCCTAGGCAAGGGCGAGAACTATGGAGGAGTCCTGACCCGCGTAAAGGCACAATTCACCAGGAGTGATGGCAGTGCCCAATTGGGTCACTACATAGTCAAGTCCAGCTTCGAAGGCAACGACTTCGCCCAGAGCACCATGGAGCCCTACGATATCTTCAACAGGGAGATGGAGATCTATGAGCAGGTTCTGCCCAAGCTGAAGGCTCTCCTGCGGGAAATCGGCGACACGGAGCAGATCTTTGCCGAGACCATGGCCGTGGACATTGACAACTCATCGCTGATCTTCGAGGATCTGAATGCACGTGGCTTCACCATGCCCGATCGCCTGAAAGGATTGGACATGAAGATCACTCGTTTGGTGCTCCGTAAACTGGCCAAGATGCATGCCACTTCGGCGGTGATGAACCAGCGCGAGAATCACATCCTGGAGGGTTACGATCGCGGCTTCTTTAACAGATACACCGACAACTATGCTCCAGCTTTTGTGGGTATGTTCCAGGCGGCGACTCGCCGGGTTGCCCAGTGGCCAGGATACGAAAAGTATGCCGCGAAGATGGAGGCTCTGGTGCCCATCTACATGGAGTTGGGAAAGCGCATCTTCGACATCTCCCCCGGTCACATCAATGTTCTGGCTCACGGTGATCTGTGGACCAACAATGTCCTGGTAAACTATGACAAGGAGACAGGGGAGCCACTCGATGCCATCATCATAGACTTCCAGTACACTGTTTGGGGATCGCCGGCCCTGGATCTTTTCTATATCCTGAACACCTCTCTGGAGTTTGATCTCCACAAGAGCCATCAAGAAGAGCTGATAGCCTACTATTTCGGCATCTTCTCCGAGACATTGAAGAAGCTGCAGTACCAGGCTTCCGTTCCCAGCTTGCATCAGTTCCACCAGCAGTTGCTAGAGAAGAAGTTCTACGGTGAGTTTTGTTGCCTCTAGGAAAGTGAATCTTATGAGACTAATCTGGATTTTATTATTATAATTATCTAGCTGCTCACACCTCCATTTCGGTGTTGCCCATTCAGCGAAATGTGGAGACCGAAAATGCGGATTTTAATGCCTTAATGGAGACCAACCAGCGTGCTTTGAACTTCAAGGATGCATGCTATAGGAACCCGATTTCCGAGAGGGTGTTGCGGGAGCTCCTGCCCGACTTCGAAGCAGAGGGTTTGCTGGATGCAGATCAGTGAGATCAGATGCACTTGTCTTATTTAGTACCTACATATTAGATGATTTCATTACCCATTAGACCAAATATTATTATAAATGTTAATAGGTTAGGCTACTTAAGGGCAGCAGTACCCCCATTCAAAATATTATTCTTTTTTATAAATAGGTAATACTATAATAATTACCCGAAAATGTAGTACAATTTATAATAAATTTCAAGTTATTAAATGAATTTGTTAATACTATGGGGCATAAACTGAAAAGCTTGTTTTGTAGTTCGTTAACTTCGAAATTAATGGTTTTGACGAATCTATGACTTATCTAATCAGTTTTTTACAATATCAAAATAGTGATAAGAAACTTTAATAATTGAAAAGATACTTAAAGTGCATTGATAATTTTGTGTTAAAGTGCTTGTTGTATATGATAACTTCAGTACAATTGTAAGTGATTTTAATAAACATAGCTATTAGGAAAAAAATAATATAAATATTCATATATTTAATTTATTTCATTTAATTTTGAATATAAGATGATTTAGTACTTTTTTTTTAATATAATGACAATTTTTAATGTTATATTCCAATACTTTTATTAGATAATCAAAAGCCCAACCCCTATAGCTGATTAAAGATAACCGATAGATAACTGATCAGTAAACAAAAATGTAAAAAGCTTGAGATTGCGCATTCTAAAAGCTCCTGACTTTTGCTTAAAACAGGCCAAGTCCACGATCGTAGGCTCATAACCAACTGCAAGTGCATCCAGAATAGTTATAGATTGTGAAATTACAGACCAGAATGACTGAGAAGTTAGATACGGAAAAGTTCAACGAAGACGAGCTGGAGGCACCAGCTTGGCTGAATGCCCAGTTCCTCCAGACGATTCTGAGCACGTACGAAGAGGCCCCTGAGCTGAAAGTGCTGGATTTGAAGATCACACCAGCTAGCTTTCAGGGAGATCACTATGCCAGCATCATGTTTCGCACCCAAGTGGATTACACCACCTCGAAGGGAAGGTTCTCCAAGCCGCTGATCATCAAGACAATGCCGGAGCAGGAGGGACACAAGAAGGATTTGCTCGCGGAGTCGCATCTCTTCGAGACGGAGATAGGGATGTACTGCCAGGTCCTGCCGGAGTTTGAGCGGATACTTCGAGAGGCGGGGGATGAGACCAAACTGTATGTGCCCTGCCTGTATCATAGTTTGGAGCCGCGTCAGGTGATGATTTTCGAGGATCTCGTACCACAGGGCTACTCCGTCATCCGGGATCGTCCTGTCACGGAGGAGGAAATGAAAAGTGTGTTCTCCAAGCTGGCCAAGTGGCATGCAGTCAGCATGAAGGTTATATACGAGCATCCTGACTTTCTTAAGGAGTTCAAGTACGGCCTGTTTGACATGCCCACCATCCAGACGGATCCCTTCATTACCAGCGGCATGGGCAGCTTTATCGAAATGCTGGACAAGCTGCCGGAGCTAAGGAAGTACAAACCGCACTTTGAGAAAATCAAGGACAAGTATATGCAGCGCCTGGAGGTGGAAATGCAGGAATTCCACAAATATCGTAGAAATGACAATTACTATGTCCTGTGCCACGGCGACTTCCATCTGCGTAACATGATGTTCAAGCACAACAAGAAGACGGGCGCCTTCGAGGATGCCATGCTGGTGGACTTCCAGATCAGCAATCTGTGTCCTATTACAGTGGACTTGACTTACTCCATCTATATGCTAATGGAGCCGGAGCAGCGGCGGGAAATGGGTAGGAATCTGATCAACTATTACCTAACCGAGCTGGTGGCCACTCTGAAGAGCATTGGCTACAAGGGTGGGATGCCAACGCAGGCTGGTCTCTGGCAACAGATACATGAGAATAAGTATTATGGTGAGTTGAGGAAGAAGGCTTAATTGGTAATTAATTAATTATTTAATTATCTTTTTGTGTAGATTTCTTTTTGATCAGCACTTTCCTGCCACTGATCTTGGCCATCAAATCCAATAGCTTTAAGATGCATGATCTGATCCAAAACCCAGAAGTCCGACAGAAAACCTACTTCTTGGACACGTATGTGAAGGATGTGACAAATCTATTGCCGAAATTCGAGAAATTAGGATACTTTAAGGGACTTTAATATAATTAATTAAGATTTTTTCCATTATATTTCCTTAATTAAAACCACAAATAAAATCAGAATTTAAATATAAGTGCACCCTTCGACATGCAACAACTTATATTCCTCTTTATATTATTCAATATACTCAAGTTGAGAGAAAAAACAGACACTATAACAGCGTTATTCAATGTGACTGCTGTTATTATTGAAGTGTTATTATTGATTAAAATATATATTACACAAGACACCTACTACCTGATGTCATAACAAAGAGCTTAAGTTGAGTGAATGCTTGAGGAAAACGAGTTCCTTAGTTTTAAGATCAGCGGGTCAGAAAAGGAATTTTTTGAATTTTATTGAAAAAATAAAAAAACTCACTGTTCAGGATCGTTTTTAGCTTGATAAGATAAGGAATTTCACCAAAAACTTTAGAACAAGGAAACAAAATGAAACTACTAAAAACCCTGACGAAAAGCTTGCAAAAAGCTTGTTATGCTTAATATAAAGCAAAGGCATTCATAGACTCGGCTCTCACAACAAGTTTGCTCTGTGGACTGAGTAGTTCTAGCTCCCACAAGCGTTACGAAATGTCGGAAAACGTAGATACAGAACAGTTTAATGCTGACGAGCTACAGGCGCCAGAATGGCTAAACTCCGAGTTCGTAACCGAAGTTCTCACTAAATTCGAAAAGGTTCCAGAGCTAAAAGTAACCGATCTGAAGATATCCCCGGCCACTGCCCAGGGCGATCACTATGCCAGCGTCATGTTCCGGGCCAAAGTTGAGTATTCGACCCCGAAGGGCAAGTTCTCCAAGCCGCTGATCATCAAGACAATGCCCGAGCAGGAGGGTCACAAGAAGGATATGCTGAGCAACTCTCACATATTCAAAACGGAAATCGGAACTTACTGCACGGCTCTGCCCGAGTTTGAGAGGATTTTGCGAGAGGCAGGAGATGATACCAAACTGTATGCGGCCTGCCTGTATCACAGCTTGGAGCCGCGTCAGGTAATAATTTTCGAGGATCTCGTACCAAAGGGCTACTCCGTCATCCGGGATCGTCCTGTCACGGAGGAGGAACTCAAGAAGGTCTTCGCCAAGCTGGCCAAGTGGCATGCGGTCAGCATGAAGCTCATCAATGAAGTAAGTTTATTAATTCTTCTTTCATTATTTAGACCCCCTGCTAATTCTTTCACTCCATTAGAAACCCGATTTCCTGAAAGACTTCAAATACGGTATCTTTGAAACGCCCGCCATAGAGACGGATCCCTTTGTGACCACCGGCATGGCAGGTTTCATAGAAATGCTGGACCAAAAACCCGAATTCAGAAAGTACAAGCCGCACTTTGAGAAAGTCAAGGACGTTTACATTAAGCGTTTGGCTGATGAAATGCAGGAATATCGCAAGAATAGAAGAGACGATGGATACTATGTCCTTTGCCACGGTGACTTTCATCTGCGCAACATGATGTTCAAGGAGAACAAGCAGACAGGTGCTCCCGAGGACGTCATGCTGGTGGACTTCCAGTTTTGCAATATCTGTCCCATTACCGTGGACTTGACCTACTCCATCTATATGTTAATGGAGCCGGAGCAGCGCAGGGAAATGGGCAAGGACCTAATTCATTATTACTTCACAGTTTTGGTGGAAACTCTAAAGAAGATTGGCTATAAGGCAGAGTTGCCAATTGAAGCGGGACTCTGGGAACAAATTCATCGCAATCGATATTATCGTGAGTACATTTAATACATACATATATATATATACTCAATAATACTTTATAATGTAAACCTTTTTAGACTTCTTCATGATAAGCACACTGCTCCCCATGATGTTGGCCCTTAAATCAAATGAACTGAAAATTACTGATCTAATTCAGGATCCGGAAACCCGCCGGAAATCCTACTTATTAGAGAACTTTGTCAGAGATGTCGCCATACTTTTGCCCAAATACGAGGAGCTAGGTTACTTTAAGGATCTTTGATGTATACTTTAAGTTATTGTTGCATTGTCGAAATAAATTTATTAAATTTCTTATCAATAAGCATAAACAAATTCGTTTGTTATCTTTTAACTTTTACAATAGAACAAAATGTAAATAAACCTTCAGTGATAGGAATTCGAAGGTTACCTCTATTATTTATATATTTAATTTTAGATATTTTTCTGGTTGCTCAATTTCTCTCAATTATTTTGAAAGTCCACGAAAGCCCTTAATGCTGAAAGACTTCATCATCAGAAAGTCCTACCTTTTTGTCCAGAACCATAGCAGATTTTAGTAAAACGTTGCTAAATTTTTAAGAGCGGGGCTATTTTGATATTCTTTGAATAAAGTTTTATTTATGGAAGGTATAAATTAGCATGAAAATGGCTTTTATTATGAAGCTATAATTATTTGTTAGCTTTGTATACAAAATACGTAAGATTTTCTCTTTGTTTACCCGTTATTATTTTGCATTATTTGTGTTGTCACGCTGTTTAAGCGAAAACTATGATACTCACAAAAGCTTTTATTGTTTTAACTATTTTTTACTTTAAAGCTTTCGGTTAAGGGTTACTCGGCAAAATTGATTTATTTCTACGATCTACGCGTATTTCAATTAGAACCAGAGAGTGTCGACATAAAAAGCTTTGCCACAGTTAAGCCCTCTTCAAATAAAATGAGAGGAATAGTCATTATTACTAGCACACCGTCATGACAGACAACTTGGACACCGAGAAATTAAATGCCGACGAGCTTCATCCGCCGGAGTGGTTCACTCGGAGATTATTGCCAAAGTTCTAAGTGATTACGAAAAGGTTTCTGAACTAAAAGTAACCAATCTGAAAATATCCCCTACCAGGGCCCAGGGAGATCACTATGCCAGCATCATGTTCCGGACCAAAGGGGAGGACACGAAGACAATGAGAAGTTTTAGCAAATCGCTTATTGTTAAGACGATGCCCGAGCAGGAGGGGAATTTATCAAGTTCAAGTTTTCCATCTTGGTGAACACTTTGAAGAAAGTGGGCTACAAAGGGTCCAAAGATGTCCTGGCAGAGTGGCTTATGGTAGAACATTCATAGTCACAAATATAATGGTACCTAAAATAATTTGAACTTAAAGCCTAATACGAGCACTCTAGATCTGCCCATGTTCTGACAATTAAAACGAACGCTCTTAAGTTATACAAATACGTATCGGACCCTGAGACAAAACGAAGAACTTACTTCACGGATGCGTATCTTAAAGATGTCCGGAAACTTTTACTAACATTCGAGGGAATGGGCTACTTTAAGGATCTGTAAGGCTGTGATTGGTTTGCTTGCTTAATAAACCTACAAAAATATTTTAAGGATTAATAGTAGTCTGACTTATAACCAGAGATTAGACACTTATCTCAGTAAACAAATTATTTCGCAGTGTATTGACAAATGTGTGTTTTCATGAAATCAGGAAATGTTTGCTATCGAGGGGGCCTACTTCAACTTGCAGCTCATTGTATAGGCCTTATCAAATATTGTTTAAGGTTGTATTTAATCAGAGAAGAGTTTCACGCAAATAAAGATTGTAAAGAAAGCTTTCGGCAGAATCTATAGTCATGCTTATTAAACAAACACAAATGGAGTGTGTGTTTGTTATTAGATTGGGCTCCAAATAAAGATTTATACTATACATATATATATATATTTCACATTATTCCCTCATTAATTATAAGTAAATTAAAGGATAAAACTGGTAAAATGGTTTCCAAAGCTTATATTGATAAGATATAGCCTCTATTTCGTACTGAATTGTAAAGTAACCGAAAAAGCTTTATAAAACCCACCAAAAGCTCTTATTGAAATGTTTAAAAAGAGCGAACCGCATTTCTTTTCACCCATAAACAGATCGTTAGTTAATCAGACATATTTAGTGAAACCGCGAGCAAAATGCCAGACAACGCAACAGATGCGGAATTCAACGCTGACGAGCTGGAGGCGCCGTCTTGGCTGAACTCCCAGTTCATTCAAAAGGTTCTCAGTGACTCTGAGCAGTCACCGGAGCTGGTGGTCACCGATTTGAAAATCAGTCCGGCTAGTGCCCAGGGCGATCACTATGCCAGCGTCATGTTCCGGTCTACGGCGGAGTACACCACTGCAAGGGGGCGCTTCTCAAAGTCCCTGATCATCAAGACAATGCCCGAGGAGGAGGGTCATAAGAAGGATATGCTCTCGCAGTCGCATCTATTCTCCACGGAAATTGGGATGTACACAAAGGTCCTGCCTGAGTTCGAGAGGATATTGCAGACGGTGGGGGATAATACCAAGCTGTATGTGCCCTGCATCTATCACAGCCTGGAGCCGCGTCAGGTGATGATCTTTGAGGATCTGGTGCCGCAGGGATACTCGGTGATCCGGGGCCGTCCTGTCACAGAGGAGGAACTGAGTTTCGTCTTTACCAAGCTGGCCAAGTGGCATGCCGTCAGCATGAAGGTCATGAATGAGGTGGGTTTTAGTTTTTTCCCATTAAAAGTATACAGATATAACGTATCATTTTCACTGCAGCAACCCAAATTCTTGAAAGAGTTCCAGTACGGCCTAATGGAGATGCCCACTCTTATGCAGGATCCCATGGTGACCAGTGGAATGGCTAACTTTGTCAAGTTCCTGGACAAGACACCGGAACTGAACAAGTACAAGCCGTACTTCGAGAAGCTCACGGATAGCTGCATTAACAAAATGGGGGATGTTTTGACGGAGTACCGAAAGAACTTCCAACCCGATGGATACTACGTGCTGAGTCACGGGGACTTCCATCTCAGGAACATGATGTTCCGCCACAATAAAGACACCGCGGCCTTCGAGGACGTGATGCTGGTGGACTTCCAGATCAGCAATCTGTGCCCTATTACCGTGGACCTGAACTACTCCGTTTATATGCTGATGGAGCCACAGCAGCGATGGGATCAGGGCAAAGACCTAATCAATCACTACTTCTCCGTTTTGGAGGAGACCCTAAAGAAGGTGGGCTACAAGGCCAAGATGCCCACGCAGGCAGGTCTCTGGGAGCAGATTCGCCGCCACAAGTACTACGGTAGGTTAACAAATATTTATAAAAAATGTAAATTGTTAATTTATAATTAAATTAATTGCAGACTTCTTCCTCATGGCCACCTTTCTGCCCATGATGCTGGCTATCAAGCAGAACGCTCTGAAAATCCACGATGTTATTCAGGATCCGTCAACAAGAGAGAAATCCTACTTCTTCGATTTCTACGTGGAAGATATGAAGCATCTGCTGCCGAAATTCGAGGAAATGGGTTTTTTCAAAGACATGTAGATATGTGTAAGTCCATAAATGTTGGACAGTTGTTTATGTCAAATGCGGAAAAAGCAGGTTTCTGGCTGAGCCGATGTTAGCTAATTGTAATTGTATGTGCGCCACACAACTCTTATAGTTATGTTATTTCTACTATAAAATGTAGGAATTTTAAGTAGATTGATTTTAAGCAGATTAAATTATAGGATTGGTTGATTGTGTTTTATAAATAAATCGTCTGAGCTTTGCATAAAACAATTAAACAATGTCTGCTCATTTATTTGTGTGCCAAAAATACTCATGGAATAACAAGGCTTACTCTACATGGAAGCCCGCATAACTTTCTATAGAATGTATACTGTTCAAGTGCTCTCTCTCTCTATGGTATGTCTAAAAATCCAGGAATCCTGATAGTTCAAACTCCTTTATGGTTCTCTGCAGGAATGCCCGGTACTTGGGATTCTCCACATTCTCCCGCCGAAACTGATCGCCGTTCTCCGTGCGAGAATTCAGATCCTCCAGGTTCTCGAAACCAGCGCCCTCGCGAAAGATCAGAGGCGTCAAACAGGTGGCTCCAATCACACCTATGAGAAATTGTAATATTTCATTATTCACTTCTTGAAAAGTTTAGGAAAAGCCTACCCATTAGACTGGTGTTGATCAGCTCTATGTGGATCTCCTTTAGGCTGGGAATGTGTCCCTGGTAGTTGAGCTTCTCCAGGGTTTGCTGCAGCACTCGTTGGTACTCCCTGACAATGAACTTGAAGTGAACCTTGCGAACATTCTCATTCAGGGATCCGTAGAGGAAGTAGTTGAGATCGATGGCTGGAGACCCCACATAGGACAGCTGGTAGTCCAACTAATAAAAATAATAATAATATTAATAATAATTATAATATTATTTATAAATATTCGTTATAAAGTTCTATATTCCTCCGTACAGTAACAACATCATCCGGCTCCTTGGTCTCGTTGTTAACGTGGAACATAAGATTATTAATCCACAAGTCCGTGAGGTTGAACACCCTAAACTCCTTGCCCGTGGCCTCGAACATGGCCAGTGCATTCTGCAATACATTCTCCGCCAGCTTGAACATCTTCTCAGTGATCTCCTCGTAGCCCTTCCAGTGGGCCACCTCCTCGGCCACACAGCGAATGTTCACGGGGAAGAAGGTGAGGAAGTCGCGCCGGTCGGGATTGCGGGAAATAGGAGCCTCGTCGAAGAACTCCAGCACTTGAGGACTCTCCTGGGCAATGAGGGCGCTGCAGGCGTGCAGCTTGGCCACCTTCTCAATGGTGGGCAGGACATAATCCAGGTTGAGCAGGCGCCCCTTTTCAAAGTTCTCGAAGCCGGAAAGCTGAAGATCTTCGAGGATGAGGAAGGGTTCTGGCGACTCCGTAGTGTAGTAACAAATAGGTGCAATCTTGGTTTGATCTCCAATAGACTGGAGGAGAGCCTGCACCCGTGGCAGAACCTCCTTGTAAGCCAGAATCTCGCGCTTGAAGAGCTTGCTGCGCTGGGCCACTGCACCCGTCTGTCCCTTGGGATGATCCTTCACAATCACCGAGAACTTGCTCTTTGCCGCTGTGCCTCTTTGTAGATTGAAGCTGGCCCGGTGCATCTCGCTGGCAAATCCCGCCGCCTGGTCACCCACTTGTGCGCTCTTCACCAGCAGCTCGCTGACCACCAGCTCCTCCTCCTTGAAGTGCTCTTTGAGCACATCCTGCAGGAACTCGGCGGTGAGCCACTCCGGTGCCTGGTAGTTCTTCTTGCCGGTTCCCATTTTGTGATTTTTGTAATTACTAATTATTCAAAATTATTTTTTTCCAAGTCACCTGACTGGGAGTAACTGAGCAACTGGCTGGCGGCTCTGGCAATCGAATCAAGAGTGTGGAACAGCCGGCGGAACATGTGACGCCTGGGAGCCAGATAAAGCTTTGGCGGGAAAGCTCTCTCTGTTGTCAGCTTTGCGCTGGCTTATCAGCTGGCACTGAGTACTATATAAATATAAATAAATAAAATATATAGTACAGGGGCGGTATCTGGGGGCTACAGGGTTTAGGCGTCATACAAAAATTAATTTTAAATGTGATAATCATAAATTGAAACAATATAAATTAAAACCCTTAATCATGCTAGATGTATTATTATTTAGTTCTACAAAATATGTCTTGTAAAAGAAGATAATTATTTTAAAGCCTGATAACGCTAGAATAAGGTGCTTAAACAAATCCGGGAAAATCTGAAATGGAATTAAATTTTCTTACCATTTTATAAATAGTTATTTCTTGAATGAATATTATTATGGCTAACATGTTTCTTTAATTTTTTCGGCCACATTAAGCGATATATCTTTAAGTACTTGGATTTATTGGCACGGGTAATCATTTGGTATCATTTCGGGAAATTATATAGAGTTTTATTAGCACCCAAGAAAGCAGTTGGAGATACGCCCCTGGTATAGTGAAAATGTGTTAAACAAATATGGAAGCAATAAAGAGTAAATGGCATTGAAACCAATTTAGGGTTAAATGTGGAACGCATTTTGTGGATTTTGTGGGCCTATAACAATGAAAGTATTTGGTTACCATAAATATAGTTGAAATTTGGATAGCATGGATGGTATTAATAATGATTTCCAATGTTTCCATTTAGAAGGAAAAAAATATTACATTATTTTAGCTATGATATTTAAAAAGGTTTAAAAGCCCTATATAATCCAATTGGGTTTTGTAATTAATATAATAAAATATATTAAATGTTATTCGAGCTCTTTGATATTTGTTTATATAATCAATTTAAATAAAAAAGTCGTAGAATAAGTTGAATTGAGCTTAATTTTTTTTAAATATTTATTTTTGTTTAACACTTTTTCCGCTTTCGTTAGTTTTGTTATTTGATTTATTACTGTATTCATTGGTGATAAACAAAACGTGATCTAAATCGGGGCACCTGTAGTGATAAGCCAACAGATTGCATGAGTTGACAACTGTCTCCTGTGTTTGATTAAATTATTATCACCAAAATGGAAAAGTCAAGAGAGATCAAGAGAGGGAGAGAGAGAGAGAGAGAGCTTCTATAAATCATTTGTACAAAGACTTTGAATATTAGTCTCTATATTTAGTCTTTTTATTAATTAAATATATTATATTTTATATTTTCATAATTTATTTTTTCTGTAATCTGTATTAACCAGTTCTAAAAGAACCCTGTTTTCTTGGACATACTTGAAGATATGATAAGCACATTTCCAACTAAAAATAATTCTTTTCTTTGGCTTCTTTTCTTCAAGAAATTTTAACAGACTTTTTTGATAGCTAAACAAAAGATAATTCTTTAAGATAGTCAAAGTAGCTGCAAATGCGCTCTCAATAAAGATATACAGTAGAGTGATATGTACACAAACGGAAACTGCCCTATTCCGGTTTTCACTTTCACAGATTTGAACAATAATTCTCATAAATATTGAATTAAATAGAAAATTCTTTTAAAAATCCATGAACACTTCTATTAATGAGAAGTTACTCTACTCTAAAATTAAAAGTCCAGAATGCCACGCCTGTAGAGGAAGGGGAATATACTAAGCACAGCCCGGACGTAGAGGGGATTCGTGTAGACCTTGGAGCGGAAGCGATCTCCTTCCTCACCAGGCTGCGTGAGTTTCGCCAAACTGGCCTCCGTATCCACGGGCAAAAGGATGAGCACCAAATGGGTGAAGGTTGTAAAGTAACCTGAGGTATATAGTCATTATAGTAGAAATAATTTTAAGAATCTGAGGGAAGCTCACCCCAAAATCCGTATTTTATCATTTTCATGTGCAGCTCCCTGAGCATGGGCATTCTTTCGCCGTAATTGAGAACCTTCAGGCAGCGCACCAGGTGACTGTGGTATATCCGGATAAAGCAGTCAAAGTGCTGGATCCTTATACTATGTTTAGCCGAGCCAATGATCAGCCCCCACAGATCCTGGGCGGGACTGCCCCACTTGCACATCTGGAAGTCCACGAAGCGCAGCTGGTTGATTTCTCCGGACTGGGTATAGCTCAGCATTATGTTACTCGACCAGAAATCTCCGTGATTCAGCACCTTGAACTCCTGCGGATTGTTGTTGAAGCAACGGGCGTATGATTGCACAAACTGATCAGCCGTGGGCTGTGGGGTAAAGATGATGATGTATTCTGCAAAGACTGTAGAGAGTACTTACGATCCGATTCACATACTGCTCGTGATCGGTGAGACCCCAACTGGCCATGGCCGCCTTGTAGCTCTGGACTCGCGCCTGATACGACTTGGATTTGTTGTAGTTCGCGGGCAGGTAGATGCGCTGAAAGTCCTCGGGAAAGGGCCCATTCCTTTGACGCCACACGGCACTGACCGCATGAAACTCTGCCAGTTTCTCCAGAACACGATGCATCTGGGCCATGTCGAAACCCTTCAGGCGACTTATATTCCCGTACTTCTTGGTCCGCAGATCCTCTTGCACCAGGCAGATCCTCCCATTGAGCTCCTCCGCCCAGAGGCACTTGGGCGCGAACTTCACAGTGAGTCCAGCCTGTTCGTAGAGCTGCTCCAGCTGCGGAATTATTGTCTCGTACATCATCTTCTCCTTGGGAAAGATATTCAGAGTGTTGACAAAGCCACCATTTCCTCGGACATCGTCCAGCATGGTCTTCACTATGTAGGATTTTTGTTGCGAGAAGCCATCTGACAGGAGGATGGAGAAATAAATAAATATTTATGTAATATATAGTACATAAAATTTAAAAAACAAAAAACTGGTAACACCCTTGTTTTAAGTGAGAATTACGACCTTAGGATGTGGTTTTCTGTTGTTTATTTCGGTTGTGGTCACCTTTCATCTCTATATCGATGACGATGCGCATCAGCAGCGAGGTGTAGGTCTCCCCGGGAGGCGTGGCCGGAATGATCGAGAGGTTGAGAATGCGGCGAAAGTCCCTGAACTCCCGCTTCAGGAGCCGCTTGAAGTAGGCCTCGTTGATCCAGCTGGGAATGCGGACATCGTTGGTGACGCTGAACTTGTTGCTGTTATCGGGCATTCTGTCTGGGACTGGGACTCGGAATGGCACTGGCGACTGGGATTCCGCCGGAGTGAGCTCACTGCGGCACTGCCTTCTCGTAGCTCTCGGTCCGAAGTGTGCGCCGCGACTGTTTTTCGCCTTATCGAGAATGTTTTTCTTGTTCGAAGCGAGGTGAGGCTCTGCGATGTTATTTTTATTTTACAGCACGCACAACGAGACGTAATGCCGAGGTGGGTGAGGTGCGCATTTAGTTATCTGCCAGTCTGCCAATCGCCCGTCTAACTGGTTCCCCAACTGTCCGGACACTGAGCATCGTCGTCGTCGTCATTGTCGCATTTTTGCGCTGGCCCAAAGACTCTCTCGCCTACAGACAAGTGGGCAGAGCTTTGCGCTTCTATATATGTTTATAGGATGGTTTTTGGGGCTGGTCAAGCAGTGCAGCAGGCGCCGGTCTTATCGCCGGTCTGTGATGGGAATACCTGATAAGCTGGCCAGGGAACGCTCACCCTGGAGAGGGAGCGAAAAGCTCAAGTGGGGCGTCTCTGATATCGTTTATTTTACTTACTAGGCGTTCTACCAGAGTCTAATAGCTAAAAATATAGTCCCTATGGTATGTAGTATTTTCTGTTATTCTTTTTAAATTTAAAAAGAGGTTCCTAGTTAGGAACTAGTTAAGAAACTAAATAAAGTGGCAAACTCTTTGAATCTGTTTTATCTCGTAATGTGTATCATGATTATCAGATTGTTGATTAAAAAATAGGCAGGTACGTGAAAAAAAACATAGTGCAACTTAATTACTTTAGAGATCTGATTATACTTATCTTGATTCTTCTTAGATTATTATACTAAACGTATACTACAACTCTAAATAGCTCACATCCCCTAGGTCAACTCAGTTTGTTTTCCACAACCTCTAACTCAAAGACCAGCTAAAAACTTAAAACTATTCCAAGGTCTTCCGCTTTCAATTGCAGTGCGACATCGCCGTAGAGAACTCGAAAAAACCAGAATCAATATTCGCACACAATTTATTTAATCGCCTTGAGTGCGAACTGCACTTGGAGATGAATGAACTGGCGACGATAGCCATTGCCTTCTAGGCATCGTAGTCTTCAAAGTTGAAGAGCCCGCGATTGCAGTAGAAGGGATACAGTTCCCTCATGACCTCTACATAGGCGGGATTGGTGTACATCCGGGTGCGGAAATTCCGACCTTCCTCGTCGTTGGACATGATGGTGTGAAGGTTGCTCTCTTTGGTGGCAGGCAGTAAGTGGGAGCTAAGGTGGTTCATCACGCAGAAAAAGGCTATTAGGATTTATTAGTAATAAATATTTAATAAATTAAATTAAATTGATTTTCTAACTCACCGTTCAGCGTGTTGTTCTTTTTGTAGAGCGAAGACTGCAGATCCCTCAGCTGTGGATAAGGCTTCTCATACTTAAGTATGTCCAAGCATTCGATGAGGTACTGCCAGTATATCCTCACAATGTTGTCGAACTCCTTAATGTGCAATCCTTTCTCCGCTGAGATGGTAATCATCATCAGCAGATCCTGTGCAGGACTTCCCCATTTGCAAATCTGAAAGTCCAGAACGTAGGCTTCCTGAAGATCTCCTTTTCCATCGTATTTGTAAAGGAGATTTGCTGCTGAAAAGTCACCATGGGTCAGGACATTGAAGTCCTTGGGATCCACGTAAAGAGATTCTAAACATAGTTGAGCATACTGATCGGAAGTGGGCTGAAAAAGATACATATCAGGGAAAGTCTCAAGGTTACCGGGTGAATGGAAGACCTACGAAATTCCTGAGATAGCACTCATCCATGCCCCAAGTCTTCATGGCAGTCTTAAAATCTGGAGCCTTTACACCAAAACCCCGCATGCTGTGCTGAATGTTGTCCTTTTTGGCGAATCCATGCTCAAAGTCCACTGGATAGGGTCCATGACGATCTTTGTAGACCACACTGGCTGCATGGAGCTCAGCTAGTTTCCTAAGGGACAGTCGCATATGCTCCATATCGATGCCTTTTGTTCGATCCACACTCTGGTAGCCCAGCGTCGCAAGATCCTCGAAGATGAAGTAGAGATTTCCCTCCTCCTCACCGATTTCCAGGCACTTGGGATTCAGTTGGACGGGATGACCGGCCTCGTGGTAGAGTTTCTCGAACTCGGGCAGGTAAGTTGAGTACATCTGTTGTTCCTTGTGAAAATACCGAAACTCATTCATTCCTTTGCCGCCCTTGTCAAAGTCGAGCGCAGTCTTCATCACATACGATTTTCTCTTGTGAGTTCCATCTGAAAAAAATCACCTATTATAATGTTTATACTTTCGGACCTAACTAATTTTCCGTACCCTTCATTTCCAGATCCAAGTAAACTCTCAACATGACAGAGGTAAAGTTACCACCAGGTGGGACGGCAGCCACAGGCGTAAACTGCAGAATCCTGGCATACTCGGGCTCATCCTTAGCCAGCAAAGGCTTCAGCTTGGACTCGTTTAACCATTTCGGAATAGCGAGACTCTCGTTGGGGTTCTCGATCTTCTCGGGGCGCGACATTATATTGTACTAAGTGTGAATTCAGGGAACCTCACGTCGACTTTATCGTGGAGAGAGATAGCATATCTACAGATTATTATATCCGATATTGTATAGTCAGCTTTTGTCAAGTGGAACATAAAACCATGAATTTTTCTTATGATATGGGCTTAAAGAAAATACCGAACCACTGAAAACACTTTAAGTAGATTCTTAGTTTATTTTATTTATTCACTTCCTAAAGCTGCTTTTACTCCTTCTATCTATCTTAGGCCTCTACAGTTGTCACTAGTACATATTGCCCCCTATAAAGGAGTAATTTTCATACAGATAAGATAAGCCTGATTTGGTAAAGGTTGTTACAGTTGATCGCAATTTTTCTTTCCAAAGAATATCACACTTCGTAGTCTTCATAGTTCAAAATTCCGCGATTGTAAAGGAAGGGATATATTTCCTTCATGACACTTCCCACGGAGGCATTGGAGAGCATTCTTAGTCGGAGGCTTTCGCCCTCCTCTGTTTTTGCGGTCATATTGTGAAAATTACTATCCTTGTCGGTTGGGAACAGAATTATGGGCAGGTGAACCATTATGCCGAATAAAGCTAAAGGAAACCATTTATTAAGACACAATTGGATTACTACTTTATTGATAACTTACCGTAGAATGAGTGGTTCTTCTTGTACAGGGATCTCTGAAGATCCCTGAGCTGGGGCAAAGGCTTCTTAAACTTCAGCACTTTAAGGCACTCGATTAGGCGGTCCCAATAGATCCTCACAAAGTTATCAAACTCCTTTAAGCGTAAGTCATTGGTAGGCGAGAGGATAAGGAAGAAGAGCAGGTCCACAGCGGGACTGTTCCACGTGCTAAGTTGGAAGTCGATGAGGATGAGCTTGTCAAGGTTGCCATCAGGGAGATAGCTGCTCATCAGGTTGCTGGACCAGAAGTCGCCATGATTCAGGACATTGAATTCACTGGGATCCAAGTCCAACGTGCTTAGACACTGTGCCCAATATTGTTCTTTTGTAGGCTGAGAATAAAAGTATGAAGAAATATGAAAATTGATTTGTTGCTGAAGGGTTAACCGCTTAAACTTACAAAAGCCTTGACATATTTCTCGGCGTCCTTCATACCCCAGGTAAGCATGGCTTTCTTGAAAGCGTTATCCTTAAGAAGGAATAAATCTTCGTGAAACTTCTTAACTTCGGGCTTACGAGTAACGAAACCCTCTAGGAAATCCTTGGGATACGGTCCATGCTGCTCCTCATACACCGCACTGGCTGCATGATACTCGGCCAATTTGTGCAGTGACTTCGTCATATGCTCCATGTCCAAGCCTTTCGTGCGGTCCATGTTCTTGAAGTTTTTCACGCGCAAATCCTCGAAGATAAAGTGAATGTCTCCATTTCGCTCCTCGGTGTGCAGGCATTTGGGTGCCAGTTGGATATCCCATCCGACATCCTTGTAGAGTCCTTCGAATGCCGGAAGATATGTCTCGTACATCTTGGCCTCTTTGGGAAATAGCCCGAAGTCGTTGAAGTCACTTCCACCACGCTCATCGGGAAGCACTGTCTTAAAGATGTACGTCTTGGCTTTGACAGAGCCATCTAGGAAAGACCAGATAGTTTGAGGATTGTTAAAGAGACTGGAGAACTTCGCCATGGGTCACGTATAATATTTGGAGTTATTATTAATAATTTATTATTAGTACCTAGCCATTTAACAATATATTATGTGACATATGCTTATCTGTAACTCACCCTTCATTTCCAATTTGATGTAGATTCGCAGCATGGTCGAGGTGAAGTTCTCGCCTGGTGGAATCGCAGCCACGGGCGTGAATTTGAGGACCTTTACATGATCCGGTTCGTCATAAGCCAGCACCTTCTCGAAATACTTCTCGTTGATCCAATCGGGAATGATCAGACTCTCGTTGGGATTCACAATCTCATCAGCCATAATTTCGTTCTAGAATCTCCTCTGAAATGAACCTCTCCCTACAACTGTTCGTCCAGAACTGAATCGGTACAAATATTCGCACAGGTTTTATAGGGTCTTACGGGGTTCGTTATCATAAGCTAATTTCATTATGTGAGGAAATACTTCTAAGTGGCTCGCCTGTGTTTTGACTTATTAACAATGAATTTATGCCAAGCAAGCTAAATAATACTAGTGTATATTTAAAACATTTTCTTATAATTTGTAGGTTTGGGTTTTAACAATTTTATGTTTTTTAAGTGTAATGAGATACAAACTGAGGCTTGTGATTAGTTGATGGCTAATAACAACTATTTGGACATGGTGTTTTTGATAAAATCGTTCCCAAATTTGTGACAGACAATTTTTTAATTGCGGAAAATAACTGATTTGATATTTATCTGGTGACTAGGTATTCTTGTCCAAATAACACTTAACATTGCTCGAGCCTCTTCTGTTTGGCACTCAATAAAAAGTTAATAACAAAAACGTACGTAAAACTTATCTTCAGTTTATTTCCAGTTATCATTTTATTGATTATCAGACATCGTAATCTTCATAGTTGTAGAGGAAGGGATACAGGTCCTTCATGACGCTGCCAAAGGCGGGATTGGAGAGCATTCGCAGTCGAAGGCTTTCACCCTCCTCTGTTTCCGCGGACAAGTTGTGCAGATTGCTGTCCTTGTCCGTGGGAAACAGGATTATGGGCAGGTGATTCAAAAGGCTGAAGAAAGCTGCAAGAGAATATTTGTTAAAAAATAGAAAATATATATTTAACACCAGAATGTACCGTAGAAAGAGTGGGTCTTCTTGTACATGGAACTCTGTAGATCCCTGAGCTGGGGTAAAGGCTTCTTGAACTTCAGCACCTTAAGGCATTCTACTAAGCGGTCCCAGTATATCCTGACGAAGTTCTCGAACTCCTTCAAGCGTAAGTCCGTGGCGGCCGATAGGATGATGAAGAAGAGCAGGTCCTTAGCCGGACTGCCCCACATAGTAATCTGAAAGTCGATGAGGATGAGCTGGTCGAGCCTGCCGTCGGGAAGGTATCTGGTCATCAGGTTGCTTGACCAAAAGTCCCCATGGTTGAGGACATTGAACTCATTGGGATCCAAGTCTAAGGTACTGAGACACTGTGCCCAATACTGCTCGGTGGTGGGCTAAAATAGAGGAAATAAGATAAATTACTGTTAGAGTTAAAAGTCCAAATATTCAGTCCTTACAAAGGCTTTAACGTATTTCTCGACGTCTTCCATGCCCCAGGTAAGCATAGCTTTCTTGAAAGACTTCTCCTTGAGATTGAACGCATCTGAGTGGAACTTCTTAACATCCCGCGTAACGAATCCTTCCAGAAACTCCTTGGGATACGGACCATTCTGCTCCTCGTACACTGCACTGGCCGCATGATACTCCGCTAATTTGTGCAGCGCCCTAGTCATGTGCTCCATGTCCAGGCCCTTTGTACGATCCACATTCTTAAACTGCTTTACGCTGAGATCCTCAAAGATGAAATGGATGTCCCCATCGCGCTCCTCGGTGTGCAGGCAATTGGGTGCCAGCTGTATATCCCATCCGGCATCCTCGTAAAGTGCCTCAAAAGCTGGGAGATATGTTTCGTACATCTTGGCCTCCTTGGGGAATAGTCCGAATTCGGTGATGTCATTTCCTCCACGCTCATTCGGAAGCATTGTCTTAAAGATGTACGTCTTGGTTTTGACAGAGCCATCTGGGGAAGGTTTTATCAGGGGTTAGTAAAACCCATTTTAGAGCAATCTAGATCTAATATAAATCTTAACTGGCTTAAGTTAAACTTCATTGGTTTCTATCTAGTGTGAAGTTACGAACTCAAATTAAAATATCTTTTAGAATTAGCGTTTATGATTATTTACATAACCAATAACCACAATCTTTTCTGTATTGTAGCAATAGTTATACAATCTTTTCACATATGGTTATTTGCAATTCACCCTTCATTTCCAATTTGATGTAGATTCTCAGCATGGTCGAGGTGAAGTTCTCGCCGGGTGGTATCGCAGCCACGGGCGTGAATTTGAGGACCTTCACATGGTTCGGCTCGTCCTGGGCCAGAACCTTATAGAAGTATTTCTCGTTGATCCAATCGGGAATGATCAGATGTTCGTTGGGATTCACAATCTCATCAGTCATAGTTTCGTTTTGGTCACAACCTCTTCCGGCACCTGCTAGTCCAGAACTAAATTTTTTTACAAATGAACAACGGAGCTTTGGCTTTTATTGGGGTTTCTTATCATCACCGAATTTCACTTCAGTTTGTCTTTATAATTACCGTAATAATTGCTTTATTCTATCAAGCTTGCTAATTATTTTATAGATTTTTTTGAATTTACAAAGTTTTAAACTCTTTACACTGGTGATTACGAGTTTCTATAAGGAGTGTCATTTATTAAAAAATGTTTAGGTTTTTATTTTACGTTACTTGCTTGTATTTAGGAAGAGTATTCATTGGCTGGAAACACAATATATTTTTGACCTTGCCAATCAATAATCAGCAATTGACAGAAGGCTTGGCGTTACCCCACGCGCCTGATACTGAGTAATCAGTATTTGTTTGCGATACACTATAAAATGGTATCAACAGTATTCATATTGATATGAACAACAAACTTTTCATATGTATAATTTCACCACAAATATTTAATTTATATTCTGAACTTGGTTGATACACGAAGAAATCGTTCATAGCTAGGGAAATACTATATATAATTAACTCGTAGCTCACATGCGCATATATATAGTTGTGTTCTTTAGAAAACTTTTTGCACAGTCATGAACAGTATGACGATCGTTAGTGATAGTAATTATTTTCCGGGGTTTTCGTTTTGTTTGTTTTCATATCTCAAAACACAAGTCTTGCCAGTCATCGTGATGGTTTGGACTTGCCTGAGGCATCATCAGCCAAAAGTTTGATCAGTTCGTTGAGAGAGCTGAATGCCTTAATTGGGTTCATAAGAAAGCGATTAAAGAATACATTATAAAATGTCAATGTTTGTTTTTATTAAAGGGATGAAATTATTTACTAATACAGGTATTTTATACATTCCACAACCAAGTTTCATTCATATGTATATCTGAGATCCATTATTATTTGTAGTCGTTAAAGTGGAAGACTCCCCGATTGTAGAAAAAGGGATAGATCTCCCTCATGAGACTGCAAAACGAAGGATTTGTAAACAGGCGCAGGCGAAACTGGTCACCTTCCTCGTCATCCCTCATGAGGGAATGCAAGTTTGACTCCTTGTCCGAGGGGAATTGTATCACAGGCAAGTGATTAAAGATGGCAATGAAGGCTAAAAAAGTATAATTATATATACTATACATTCCAAGACATAAGTGGTTTGGTTAATCTTACCGTAGATTGTATTATTCTCCTGATACATGGACGTCTGAAGGTCGCGCAATTTGGGCAGGGGCTTCTGGTACTTCAATAGCTTCAGGCACTCCACCAGCCGCTCCCAATAAATCCTCACAAAGCTATCAAACTCCTTGAGCTTGATATCCCTAGCCGCCGAAATGGTGATGAAGAACAGAAGATCCTGGGCAGGACTACCCCATTTGCAAAGCTGGAAGTCCACCATGATGACCTCATCGATGTCGCCATTGAGCAGATAGTTGCACATGAGATTACTGGACCAGAAGTCGCCATGGGTAAGCGTGTTGAAGGCCTTGGGGTCTGCAGTGAGATTGCTTTCGCACATCTTTACATACTGCTGTGCCGTGGGCTATGGAATGGAATAATATAGTACTTCACCTCAAATAGTTATGAAGGTGACTTACAAAACTGTTGATGTACTTCTCCTGATCCTCTAAGCCCCACCCGGCCATGGCCTTGTGATAGGACCTGGCCTTTACATGGAAACCCTGTTCGTGCCGCTCCAGGTTGTCCTTGGCAACGAATCCTTCTTCAAACTCATCGGGATAAGATCCATTTTTCTCCGCATAAACTGAGGCCGCTGCATGGAATTCAGCCAGTTTTCGTAGAGATCGCTTCATGTGGACGAGGTCCAGACCCTGAATGCGATCTGCATTCCTGAACTGCTTCACTCCCAGGTCCTCAAACACAAAGTGGATGCCGTTCTCGCGCTGGTCGGTATGCAGACACTTGGGCGCCAGCTGAATCTGCTCTCCAGCGGAACGGTAGAGCTCCTCAAAGGCGGGCAGGTAGGTCTGGTACATCATGAGCTCCTTGTCGAAGATGCCACCCTCACGAATCTCCTTGCCGCCACGTTCCTCCGCCAGCATGGTTTTGAATATATAAGTCTTGTGCTTGGTAGTGCCATCTGCAGAGGAAGTAAAATAATTAATTAATTAATAAATTAATAATTATTAGGGATGGATTTATTTTTATTTTTTAATTTATTTACTTTATTCTAGAATGTGATTTGTTATAACTTAACTTAACTTAGCTTTGTATATCTTTTTCGTTCTTACCTTTCATTCGAAGATCAATGTGAATTCGCAGCATAATCGAAGTAAAGTTCTCGCCCGGCGGAATCGCAGCTACCGGCTTGAAGTTTAGTATCTTCTCATAGTCCGGCTCATTTTTCTGCAGAACCTGCTCGAAATATTTCCCATTTATCCACTTTGGTATCTCCAAGTGTTCATTGGGATTAAAGATATTTTCTTTGCTGTTGGCCATATTCTTTTGCTACCTTTGGGATGTAGACGATCTAGAGTTTCTCTTTCGACTAAGTCGGTGACACTCTTTACACGGCTTTAAAGCAAATTGAAATTGTGTCAGAGCATAAATAAATGTAGTTTGTAGTTAAGAGAGAGAGAGAGAGAGCTTTTTAAATAAATTATTTCGTTTGTTGACAGCTTGACTCGGCGGTTTACGGTTCCAAAGAAAATAATTTGTTTGTCGGGGAACTTTGTAAAGCTTTTAAGCTTAAACGACCATCAAAATAATCAAGAAAGTGTGCGTTTTTAGTTCCCATTGAACCTTTTTTGGTCAGGTGTGGCTCGAAGAGCCCACGAAAATAACAAACTGATAATAATTTCGCCAAGCTAAAAGCGTATTTCATTTACACAGAAAGCTCCAATCAAAAGTGTTTAAATAGAACAAACTCTCCCATATCGAAGTTAGTTTACTTCTAGAGCAGTTCCAACGACATGACCGAGGAAAGCTTCTACGCCGATGAATTGAATCCACCAGAATGGATGAACCGTCATTTTATTACCGAAGTACTGAGTGGCCATGAAAAAGCGCCTGAACTTACTGTGCTTGACCTCACCTTTGGGCCAGCCAGTCCCAAGGGCGACCACTATGCCAGCATTATGTTCCGGGCCAAGGTAAAGTACAGCACCCAGAAGGGTGAGTTCACCAAGTCGCTGATCATCAAAACAATGCCCGAGGAGGAAGGTCTCAAGAAGGACCTGTTGGCCGATTCTCCTCTGTTCAGAACTGAGATTGGCATGTACAGCAGGGTTCTGCCGGAGTGCGAGCGGATCCTTCGAGAGGTGAATGACGATGCCAGGCTGTATGTGGCCTGCATCTATCACAGCCTGAGCCCGAAGCAGGTGATCATCTTCGATGATCTCGTGGAGATGGGCTACGCCGTGGTGCGGGAACGTTGGCTCACGCAGGAGGAGATTTGCAGTGCGTACGGCAAGCTGGCCAAAATCCAAGCAATTAGCATGAAAATGATTAACGAGGTGTGAGAATATTAGACTAAAATGTTTCTTTCCTTATTATATATTCTTATTAAATATGTTTCCCTTAATGCAGCGTCCCGATTACCTGAAGGACTTCAAGAACGGAATGTGTGAAATGCCCGGCCTGATGGACAGTCCCATTATAACCGCCGGCATGGATCCGTTTATTGAATTTTTGGCCAGAAATCCAGAACTGAAAAAATACCAGGCCTACTTCGAGAAGATAAAACTCCATTTCAAGGACAGACTGCGGGATACCATGCAAGAGTATCGGTCGAATCCCCAGCCGGAAGGATACTACGTGCTCTGCCATGGGGACTACCACTCCCGGAACATGATGTTTAGGCACAACAAGGAAACGGGAGGCTTCGAGGACTGCATGTTGCTGGACTACCAGGGCTGCAATGTCACTCCCATGGCCGTGGATCTTATATACTCCATCTACATGCTGATGGGGCCAGAGCAGCGAGCTGAGGAGCTGGAACACCTGCTCAAGTACTACTTCACGATTCTGCTGGAAACCCTGCGAAAGATCGGTTACCAGGGAAAAATGCCCACTCCCCTCGGCTTCTGGGCGCAACTGAAGAGGCACAGATATTATGGTTAGTGGAGTAGTTTTTCGGTACATATCTTGGTTGAAATTAATTAATATCTTTTCAGAGTTCCTCATGGTAAGCACTTTCCTGCCCATTTCTGTGGGTCTCAGAATGTACCACTTTGACATAGAGGAAATGCTTTACAACGATGAAACCAGGAGGAAATGCTATCACCTCAAAGAATATGTCGAAGATGCCAAAAAATTGCTGGAGAGATTCGAACGATCGGGTTATTTTGAGGATCTGTGAGAAATCCAATTTAATAAATCGAGTATTTCGTTAAAAAGCTTACAAGCAAGTTAATTCTCTTTTAGTGATTAAAGTATTCAGTGTTTATAAACAGAAAAGCAGCCTCTCTCTTTTTATAAATGTATACAATATTTGTATATTAGAAACTCAAACAAATCCGCAAGATGGTTGCTATAGTAACCCTGAAATTCTGTGGAGACTCTCTTCTACTGCTAAGAGAGAAAACAAACCGAAAGCTCCTTATTATCTCAACGCTCAAAGCTCTTTGTATCTATTGCATTTCGAATTGAAATTCTCTATTTGAAAAACACTTAAAGTTATTGCAATTGAAAGAGCTTTGGCCAGTTGACTCTCTTGGGGTGAACGAAAGCAACAAGTTAGTAATTGGAATGTCTGAAAGCACTGATAACATCGCGTACAACGAAGATGAATTGGTGCCACCCAGATGGTTAGACAAAAACTTCATCACGGATGTCTTGAGCAGGCACGAAAGGGCACCTGAACTCCAGGTTACCGATCTCAGCTTCTCGCCGGCATGCCCCAAGGGAGAGCACTATGCCAGCATCATGTTTCGGGCCAAAGTCAAGTATTGCACAGAGAAGGGTGACTTTGGCAAGTCGCTGATCATCAAAACGATGCCCGAGGAGGAGGGTCACAAGAAGGATTTGATCGGAAGTTCTCCGCTTTTCAAAACCGAGGTGGGAATGTACTTCAAGGTGCTGCCCGAGCTTGAGAGGATCCTTCGCGAGGCGGGAGCTTATACGAAACTCTGTGCGGATTGCATATATCACAGTTTGGAACCTCGGGAGATTCTCATTTTTGAGGATCTAAAGGAGTCGGGTTTCCATGTCCTGAGAAATCGGAAGGCGAGCATAGAAGAAGTGGATCGCGCCTACTTTAAACTGGCCAAGTGGCATGCAGCCAGCCTGAAATTACAGGAGGAGGTTGGTTACACATGATAACATTATTCTCTGTTTTACTAGTACTCCTTGTAGCAACCACATTTCCTGGATGAATATACCCACGGACTCTTGGATATGTCGCAAGTCATGCAGGCGCCGTTCATGAAAACCGGAATGACTTATTTCGTGGAGCTCTTGACCAAAGAGCCGGAGCTTAGCAAGTACAAATCCTATTTTGAGAGAATAAGGCCTGATTTCCAGCAACGACTCACGGCAGAGTGGAATGACCTTAAAGATAACCCCAAGAACCAGTACAGGGTACTTTGCCATGGAGACCTCCACCTACGCAACATGATGTTCCAGTACGAGGAGGGATCCTTCAAGGAGTGCATGCTGCTGGACTTTCAGATCAGCCACCTCTTTCCGCTGACCACAGATCTGATTTACTCGATATATATGCTTATGGAGCCAGAGCATCGTGGGAAGTTCTATGATAATTTTCTTTATTATTACTTCTTCGTTTTAAGGAATACTCTTGAGAAAATCGGTTACAAGGGTGAAATGCCCACAGAAGATGGACTTTTTAAGCGCCTTTGGCAGCACAAAAACTATGGTTAGTTCTTTGCTTGTGTATTATCATTAACCTTAAATAATATTATTTCCTTGAATACCGTAGAATACTTCTTCATAAGCACTTTCCTGCCTTTAATGTGGGCTCTTAGGGAGACTTCCGTTGACTTTGGCGAACTTTTGCAGGATGACGAAAGGCGTCGGAAATGCTATTTCTCTAAGGGTTACATCGAGGATGTCAAAGAAGTATTTGTTCGAATGGATTTATATGGATACTTTAAAGATGTATAGAAAACGTGTCATTCCTTAAAACAATTTTACATATTTATCAGATCTAGATACGAAGAAAACCCTATAAACCTTACATTTTCCTATTTACCAGTTATTTAAGAAAACAATATACATTTTTATCAAGTAAGCTATTCAAACTAATAAATAAAAAACAACAATTATTTATAATGTGAAATATCAAATAAGAAATTGGGGGTATTTTAAATATTTTGCAACAATTTAATGTGATGAAATCTTTAAATATTTCTGTTGTTTTAATTCACTGCTGGTTTTTCAACACGTGTCAAAGTTATTTCGTGCTTAAAATAATGTCTGTTGCCAGAACTGAGAAAAGGCGTTGATACTTTATAATTTCACAACAAGCCAAAAGCTCTTTTATAACTGAATATTCAAAGCTGTTGCAAAGACCAAACATGTTGCGTTTCAAATTAAAATACTCTCTCTGGAGTCCATTTAAGTGAATGCAGTGAGTGAGATTGCTTCAGTTTGCTCTCTATAGTTACAAGACACACAAAAGCTTGTCAACAACAACAACAATGCCTGATAACATTGATAACAGTCAATTAAACCCCGATGCATTGGAGTCACCCAAATGGCTAAATGAAAGCTTCATCACAGAGGTTCTGCGAGACCTTAAAAAGTCACCTCAACTCAGGGTAGCCGATCTTAAGGTCTCACCGGGTTGCCTTAACGGAGATCACTATGCCAGCATTATGTGTCGGGCCAAAGTCAAGTATTCCACAGAGAAGGGTGACTTTGGCAAGTCGCTCATCATCAACGATGCCCGAGGAGGAGGGTCACAAGAAGGATTTGATCGGAAGTTCTCCGCTTTTTAAAACTCCACTTGGTTGCTAAATTCTATTTTGCAGTTAAATTGTTGGCAGCTTTTTATTGCCGCCCGCGGGGGCAAGTTCACGAGAGGTGGGTGGGCGGTCGGCTCCGGAGGGCGTGGCAACTGGCTGTATGTGCATGGCACTCGTAGATGGGGTCAGAGCTCTGACCGATTCGCCTCCGCATCGGCTTGATCGCAGTTTTAAGTGACTTTTCAATTTTCATTACTGGGACGCCAGCGGAAAAGTCTCCATTGCGTAAATATTGTAATCCACTTGAGTATAACAAAGGGCTCAATTGGTTTTAAATTATGGTCAAAGGCCAAGAAGATTGTAATATAAATGGTTTACTTAGAACTTATAAGCCTCAATCATTTTTAAGTGAACAAAGACAATAAGATTTTGCCTGAAAAATTAGTATAATTGAAAAATGAAGAGAATGGTTTCAAATGAATCGAGTAGCACAAAACAAAACTTTTTAGATGTATGCATATTGTACTTTCAAAATCATATTTACATACATTCACAAATAACTTTTCGATTAAGGCTATCAGCAAAATAACTTAGGTGACCTTGACCGTTTTCCTGTTTTCGTCCGATAAGAAAACTTACACAAGAGTTTAACCTATTACTACAATTATGAATTTATATTAAAGTCATATTAAATAATACCTTCGTTGCCTTTAACTATGTATAATTATTAATCAAATTAAGTGTTGTTAAATCTCAAGATAAATAATAAAAATAATCAACACAATAAGCCTTGTAATTCTGACAGCCTATATTAATAGTTATAATACTTAATAATACAAAAATAATTATTTTACGATTTATTCATTTATCAATAATTTGCCATTTGCCATTTAGCAGGAAAACGGTTAAGTGAAAATATTTTCATATTTCAAAAACAATATGTAAAAGGCTCTCAGTGTTCAGTGTATTCGAATGTAAGGTACCCGGTACCCAAAGCTTTGTTAACTCTAATACAAGACTGACTAGTTTTCACCTAAAAATAATAAATCAAATTTTATAAATGTAAAAGTTGGTAAATAATATTTAGGTTTTTCTGTTGTAGAATATTTATACTGAATCGAAATTTTCGAAACTAGCCGTTAGAAACCTAGTACAGAAGGGTAGCAAGAGTCGACCTTTGTTATAGCTCAAATTAATATATAAAGAATGAGTTAAAAGTGCATGCATTTTATATATTTGAATTCAGTTCACATTTCGCTGTGTTGGAGTTAATACATTATGAAATCGGGTGTTTTCGTGTTTTTTCTGTTGGCATTCCTTTCGGAAATGCTAATCGTTGTCTTTGCGGATCCAGGCAATGAGTCTAAGGGCCAATGCAATGGATATTGTTTTTCAATCTTAAAACCGCTACTGGATCATTTCGTTGAACTGAAACAAGGCCCTGAGGATCAAATTAAGACAAAAATTGAGCTAATTACTCAAAAAGATGAACAAATCAGGAACCAAAGTGAACTTATAACTATGAAAAACAATGAGATTCAAGTCCAAAGTGAGCAAATAAAAAGCAATGAGGATGAAATAAATTCCCTACGGAATGAAATTAAATCAATTTCTGAGGAATTAAATACAACAAAACAGCGGCTCTCGGCCTTAACTCAAATCGAATGGTGTCCAATCGGCGAAAGAGAAGCCGTTTTCAAAATGAATATTCCAGGAGTGAATGTTTTCGAAGCTCCCTGCACTAAGGATGGCTGGATGATCATCCAAAAAAGAGTTGACGGACTCGTGAGCTTTAATCGGAACTGGGAGGCTTACAAGAATGGATTCGGCGACTTGCATGGAGAGTTCTTCATTGGCCTAGAGAAGCTGCACCTCATAACCCAAGCTAAAACCTACGAACTTTACATTGAGCTTGGAAATGTTAATGGAGCCACAAGCTACGCTCACTACGACCATTTCGAAATTGGCAGCGAGAAGGAATCCTATTATTTAAAATCAATTGGAAATTATTCCGGAACAGCCGGAGACTCGCTAATTCGTCACAATCAAACGAAATTTACTACCTTTGATAGGGATAATGATAAGGAATCAATAAATTGTGCAGGAGACGGCAGTGGAGGTTGGTGGTTTACTGATTGTGGATACAGGTAATTGATTTTAAATAGTCTTTTTTGTTTTAATAAATTTAATAAATTGTAATTAATAATTACTAATTATAGTCAGCTCAACGGAAAGTATTTTAAAGATGGAAAGGCAAATAAAAATGGAATTACTTGGGGACATTGGCATAACTTCGACTATCAGATCTCACTCACCTCTGCTCAAATGATGATAAAACCAAAACTCTTGGAGGACGAATGAAATACGTATACCTACTGATATATAAAAATAATATGAAGGTAATACAATAATTACAAAAATGTAAAGAAGCACATGCTAGTTTCAAAAAAATTGGATTTACTGTTAATAATATAATAATAAAGTTTGTAATATTTCTCTGCACGCTTTCTTAATTTCATTTTCAAAACAAAGATAATTTTTTGCAATTAGCTATATTCATTTGGATTATTTATTTAACGGAACAACCTCGGAACTATGATAAGGGTTTATAAAAAGTTACTGATCATTTTTTCCCGTCATTTGTCTGTGCTTCAATACTCACCACACTTGCACGCTGACCAGTACGTGCTTGAGCCGCTCTGCGCCCACGCCGGCCGCGCCCACAGTGATTTGTAATCAAGATCGTGGCTGAGGTGGAGCTCCATGCTCGCGCACATTCCAGGCGTAGTTGATGTGCCCGTCGACCAGCGGCACCTCGCGCAGGATCCGGCGGACGATTCTCAGTCTTTGGGCGTGGGAGTTGCGGCTGGGAGTCATGAGGAAGTGCTGGTAGGCCAGCGTGGCAGCGATGGCCAGCAGGCAGATGACACTGACCAGGGTGAGGGCCACCAGCCAGGAGCCGCGCCTGCCCTTCTGCCCGACATACGCACAGGCGTTCGCTTTTCTCGAAGCCTTTCCCTTGACCTTTCCGGAGGCGCCGCCGGCTCCCGTTGCCGAGCTGAGCGAGGTGGGCGACTTGGCGCCCAATTCGACAATGTCGCCGCCCACGACCACGCCGCCGGATATGGCATTGCCAAAGTTGACCTTGAACTTTTAGATGCTGGCTATCTCGCTACCAGTGTCGCTTTTCGAGATGGAGTTCTGACGTCGCTGATCTTCAGCGATGTGCTGGAGAGCGAGGAAAAGCGAAAGAAACTATACTTTTCTCAAGATTACATTAAGGATGTACAAATATTGGGGCTATTTTAAAGATAATTAAAGAGATTTTGTGAGGAAGATCAGATGCTATATAAATGCTATTTAAAGTGATTATACAGTCATTTTATACCAATTTGTTATCCTTAAACCAATTGTAATTAAATTAACCATACATTGAAAAATCAATTTTATTTGTTCCTTGAAGTATAAAGCTCAAATATAAAATAAAACTGGCTTTGCATTACAATTTGTGTCATCAACCCATGCCAACAAATGTTTTGAAAAAACAAACAAGCCACATTTGAAGCTCATTTGAATCGCTAATTTCCATCTGACTATGGTCAGTGAGCTGGAAGTCTGATGGATGAGAATTATTTGCGTGTTCCTAATTATAGAACCACTGTCGCGGGCAATTAAGGTCCCATTTATGACGCAGCCTTAGTTTCGCTCAATGCCAAATGTGTTTGGGGTGCAATTATCATTCCCAATGTTTCCGACTGATTAAATGTAAACAAATAATGGATAAAGATAAAGTGTGGTAAGATTAACCGATATCAAAAAGTGTGGAGAAAACTCTGCGGTAACAGAATATTTCTAAGGGTTGTTCATTGGCAATATCAGAACCCAATTTCGAAATAATATTCTGCCTTACTCACGCCTGGTTAGCACTTTATCTACGTTTTATTTGCAGTAATTAATTAATAATTATTGAAGTGATAAGTGCTATATAACAAGAGAGTGACACCTACGTCACTAGTTTGTGATTTTACGCCCACAAAAACTTTCAGAGTGTAGTTCGCACTTTGATAAAAAAGAAGCTAAAAAGCCCCAAGTTTAAATAAATTTCCGCCAGTCATCATGATTGTTTACTACGATGATGACAAGCCAAAGTTATGACTGTCCAAAGGTTTACCCAACTATTTTTACAATAGATATAGTCCGACTTTCATTTAAATTAAATAAAAACTTGTATTTATTTTCTTGCTCTTATGATATATGATATCACAACAAATTGGCTAAATTCTAAGAAGGTTCAGGAACCTACGTGGACTTTAAAATCCCCTTGTTACCGAAAAACGGCAGCAGCACCTTCATGGCATTGACATAGTAAGGATTGATGAAGGTCTTGTAACGCAGGGCATCGGCCTCGGGTCCTGGGGCCATCATCATTTTCATATTAGCGTCTTTATCAGTGGGCATTAGGGTAGCCACCATCACACCCATGGCTGTGAGGGGTCCTGAAGCGAAAAATATATTTTTATATAAGTCACATAAGCTAAATTTATACATTTTAATCAGTTGAATTTTGATTACTTATCGTTTTAAGGTATTTTCTGTGTTTAATATAAATAATTTCCATAAAAACTCACCCCAGGATCCGTATTTCAGCATCATGACGTGAATATCCCTCAAGGATGGAATAGGCTTCGAGTACTTCAGGAGCTTCAGGCACTCCACCAGGCGTTCATGATAGATCTGAATAAAATAGTCGAACTCCTTGACCTTAATGTCCAGTGCGGCGGAGGTGGTGATCAGGTACCACAGGTCCTGGGCCGGAGTGCCCCACTTGCCGATCTGCAAGTCTACAAAGATGGTCCTGTCGATCTCGCCGTTGTCCTTGTAGTTAAACATGATGTTGTTTGACCAGCAGTCGCCATGATTCAGCACATTGAACTCGCTCTCATCCACCTTGTTGACTTGCAGGGCTTCCTCGAACCCCTCCATCGGACTCCACATACTGGCTATGTACTTGTCGGCATTCTCCAATCCCCACTCGCCCATTGCCTTGAGGTACTGCACCTGGCGCATCTCGCCCAGCTTCTCGAAGAGATCGCGGCTCTGCTCGCTGTACATGGATATGGAGTACATCTCGTCGAAGGGTCCGTTGATTTCCCTAACCCGAACGGAGGCGGCATGGAATTCGGCCAGTTTTTGCAGTACTCGTCGCATGTGGGCCATATCGAAGCCCTTGAGGCGATCGGCGTTCTTGAAGTGCTGACGACTTAGATCCTCAAAGACCAGGGTAATAAGCTCAGCGGAGGTCTCCACATGGAGGCACCTAGGCGCCAATTCGATGTCCAACCCAGCCTCCTTGTAGAGCTTCACGAACTGCGGTATGTGCACCTCGTACATCTTCTTCTCCTTGGGGAACAAACCCATGCCAGCGATCACATCCGCTCCGCTGTCGGCCTCCAGCATGGTCTTGAGGATGTACGAGATTTTCTTTTCGCTGCCATCTTAAAATTATATTTATATTTCAAGAATCTCTTTAAATTAATTTAAATATTCACTTACCTTTCAGCAATACATCCACAATAACCCTGATCATAATGGAGGTGTAGTTCTCGCCTGGCGATGTGGCCGCAATTGGAAAGAAGTTGACGATTTTGTCGAAATTCGCCACATCCTTTTCGAGAATCGGCAGGAAGTAGTCCTCGTTAACCCACTTGGGGATGTGTAAATTCTCGTTGGGATTTACGGGCTTTCCCGAGCTGCTGTTAGGCGACATTCTGAGGCGGCTGCATTCACAAAAATCAATTAATAGGCAGACAAAATAGACAGCGGAAACGATCAACGGACCCAAGATCAAAGCAATTAAACTATTTTACAAAAAGAAAAAACTTGATGTTATGTCAGCACCAACACGTGGGAACAAAGTCGAACATTGGCTACGGTATTCACTTTCTTTTAACTATATTTAAAAGACAGACAATTAATCATGCTTTGAATAAATTAAAAAACTGGTTGGGTCTGTACTGAAGTATTTCATTTCTTAAAAAACGTTTAAAAATATATTTATTTATTAATATTTAAATTTTGAAAACAAAACTAATCGTAAACTAAAATTTTGCAAACTGATTTTTAGCTGAGTCACATTGACGAAGCACATTTGACTTTCATAGGTGAACTTGTTTCCACAATTTTTATATTACGTTTTTATTACTTTTATAAAGCTCTCATTGACATCACTTGATTGTACAGCAATTTCATTTAAATAAGATTTGAGCACTAAGCACAGCGTAAATTGCACTTAAAATATTCAGAAATTTAATTAGATTTTGAGCCAGTTTCCGCATGCAATTTAAACAGATTTTTTTTCAGATTGCGCCTTCAAAATGGGGGGTTCCATCAATTGTTTTTTATTACTGACCGACTTTTTGGAGATAACTAATTTGAATGAAGATTTCCTCGGGGAGGCGGTCACTGCTGCGGCGTGTCCGGCGATTTCTAACGACAAACAAACACTGAGCAGTCCGCTGAATCCCCATTCATTTTTATACCCAAAAAGACGAGCGCGCGGCAAGTGGAACGCTTTGTGTGCGGCTCTCTGATAAAGTAAACGGGTTTAAGTCTAGGCGGTATAGAAATCGGTGGGGTGGGGTGGGGTTGGGCGTTAGGAACGGAAATAAATAGAACAAAGTTTAACAATGAAAACGCGTAATCGCTTCCTTTATCTCTGGAGTCTAATAACCGTAAAAGACCTCACCTGGTACCTATTCGAAGCTATATTGAATAATTGAAAATATTGGGAAATGTTTATTGTTTGTCGAGAAGGCACTAACCGAAACGTTATCATTGGTAAGTATTGGTAATAGTCTTTATTTCTAAAATAAATAGATAAACCAACAGGTATTTGATATATTATATTATAGTTCGAAACTAGAATGATTACTAATAGAAATGCGAGAAATAACCACATTTAAGATAACGACTTTCAGGGACATTATCATGTGCACTTGATATAAATTTACAAGCTTAGATAAAAAATTGCCAAAGTGCATGTTATATACATACATTTGCTGTTTAAGATTTTTATTCAGATAAGTCAGCATTTTATTTATTTTATAAAACACAATACAATAAACTAATTATCCCAAATACCCTTTCTATCGAAAAAGGGTAGCAATTGCCGCATGGCCTTGACGTAGTACGGATTTGTAAAGGTTTTGTAGCGAAAGGCCTCGGCTTCGGGACCTGGAGCCATCATCTTTTCAATATTGGACTCCTTGTCCGAGGGCATGAGAGTGGCCACCATCACTCCAGTGGCTGTGAAGGGGCCTGTAAAATGAGTCAGTAAAATATAGTTATAAATAAATACCAGTTACTCACCCCAAGATCCGTATCTGATCATCATCACGTGCAAGTCCCTCAGGGTGGGAATCTTTTTCGAGTAGTTCAGGAGCTGCAGGCACTCGGCCAAGCGTTCGTGATAGATCTGTATGAAAAGGTCAAACTCCGTGATCTTAATGTCCAGGGAGGCGGATGTGAGGATCATGTACCAGAGATCCTGGGCGGGAGTGCCCCACTTGGCCATTTGTAGGTCCACAAAGATGGTCCGGTCGATCTCACCGTTATCCTTGTAGTTGAACATGATGTTATTCGACCAGGAGTCGCCATGGTTCAACACATTGAAGTCGTTCTCGTCCACCTGATTCATGCGAAGCCCCACATCGAAGCTTTCCGTGGGCGAGGGAAACTTTTTAATGTATCTCTCGACATCCGGAATGCCCCATGCCTTCATTGCCTTGATGTAGGAGGCATCTCTCATCTCCCTTAGGGAAGTGAAGAGTTTCCTGTTTGCCTCATTGAACGTGGACTTGAAGTATCGCTCTGCATAGGGTCCATTTACTGTTCGATAGACAGCGGAGGCAGCATGGAGTTCCGCCAACTTCCGGAGGACACAACTGATATGCGGCAGGTCAAAGCCCTTGAGACGATCAAAGTTCCGGAAATTCTGACGACTCAGGTCCTCGAAGACCAGGGTAATTCTCTCCGGCGTCTCTTCGATGTGAACACATTTAGGGGCCAGTTCTATGTCCAACCCAGCCTCCTTGTAGAGCTTCACAAACTGGGGTATGTGTGCCTGGTACATCTCCTTCTCCTTCGGAAACAGTCCCAACTGATGAACCATGGCGCCGCCCTTATTAATGTCCAGTCCGGTTTTCAGTATGTACGAGATCCGTTGTTCGCTGCCACCTAAATTGCAATGATATTAGGAACTCCTCGGACCTTTTGGGGGCACTCTTCTCACCTTTCACTAAAATATCCACCACAACCCTAACCATAATCGAGGTATAGTTCTCCCCCGGAGCCGTGGCTGCAATTGGGGTGAAGTTGACGATTTTATCGAAGCCTTTGACATCTTTCTCCAGAATGGGCAGAAAGTACTCCTCATTAATCCACTCAGGTATGGCCAGATGTTCGTTGGGATTGATTGGTTTCGGCGGCATGACTTCACTGTAATCAACAAATGGATTGAGCAAACAATTCTGGAGATTTGTGTCATCCACTGACCGATTGAAGGGAAGTTTAAACTGGCGGCAAGGAAAAATCGAATGCGGTTAGTGTACTCGTCAAACTTCTACTGAAATAGCCTCTGACTGCGCTCCGGGTTAAATAGTGGCCATTAGAAGTGTAATGATTGCAAGCAAGTTTGTACAGACTTGCGAGCGGTATGCAAACGTTATCAAGCAAGGCGAGAAATGAAAAAGGTAGACGAATATTTAATCTTTAAGAGATACCATTTGGAAAAATATTTGGGAAATACGTTTAAGTTTAGAAAAGTGTTACTCATGGCCACTAATAATTAACTCAGTTTAATAGGTCTGGGAAGTGTAATTGCCATGATCAACATTTATGGAAAGTAAAAATAATCTAATCCAGTTATCTAACAACAATCTACCATAATATTACTTATATTGCGCGTTTATATACTACGTAGTATCTCCAAACAAAACGCGACAATTGTTGTCCAACAAATTAATTAAAATTCCTCATAGACCAGGCCCTCCAATTGTTGCTTCTATAGAATATATTTATAAAATGTTAATTGAAGCCGCCCAGTCATCCCACATCGGAATAATTGAGGCTAGTCCAATTTCTGGAAGCGTGCCAAAGTTGCTGTTGCTCGTGGGGTCTCTGATAGTAAACATAATCAATTTAGATTGCGTAGCAATGCGAGTTAGTTTGTCGTCAGCGATTAGGTGCCATATCAATAGCAAACGTAAACCGAGGAGAAACATTTGAAATTGTGCTAAAAAAGAACGCAGCGCCATGACTTTTCAATCGGAAATCAGTTTAATCAGTTTCGATAAGGGTGAGGTAGTAGAGTTTGGTCGCTAAACAGACGATGCCCCCAAAACAGCTGGGAGTTCATGAATAGTTCTGCCATCTATTAAGGCATTATCCGATTCATTTGAATCGATGACGAAACACCCAAAACTTTGACATAATTAAAAGCTCTCTAGAATATTTATTCAAAGCATTATATGTATATACCCAATTCAATTCCAATTAAGCAGAGATCGCTCCTCCATCCAAGGCAGAATCTCCTTCATAGACTGGATGTATTTGCGATTGGTGAACATGGAGCATTTCATTTTCGAGGCGTATCGGTCGTTCACTTCGTCCTCGAACTGGTTCATCATCGTAATGGGCAAGACCCGGGTCACTACCACATAGGCTGGGAGTAAACTCAGTTAAAAGGGGATCTTTTACCAAAAATAACAAGCTCACCTGCCAGGCCATGCTTGGTAAGACTCTCACGAATATTCTCGAGCTGGGGCATAGCTTTGCTATATGCCAGGACCTTGAGACTATCCATCAAGTAGTAAAAGTAGTACTGTACCATATTGTCAAACTCAGTCAACTTTATGTTCTTCTCAGCAGACGACAATATGGTGTAGTAGAGATCGTTGGCCTGCATATGTAAATAATACTAATCTAGTTTAGAAGAAGAAATAAAATATATAAAAAGACCCTACCGGAGACCCGTACTTGACCACCTGGAAGTCGAGCAGGACCGTGTCCACCACATGGCCCCGATCGTCGTGCTTGAACATGACATTGTTCGTCCAGCAATCGCAGTGGTTCAGGACATTGAACTGCTCGGAGTTGGGGGCATGCAGCTCGAGTAGCTTCTTAACCAGGACCTCCTCCTTGTCCACGAACTGCTTGTGGAAGTGGTCGCCAATGCGCAAGCGCCGTAGCTGTGAGAGAAAGACCTCCGGGTTGTTTAACTCCTGGAGGATTTCGGTGTTAGCATTCGTGTAGACGCCGTTGGTCAGGAGCTTGTTGAATTCGCGGTTCTTCTCCACATATACGGCGGAGGCGGCATGGAACTGGGCCAGCTTCCGGAGCACTTGCTTTAAATACTCGGCTGCGAAGCCCTGGCTCCGTTCCACATTGCGGAAGCCCCTGGCCTTAAGGTTCTCCATCAGGATGTAGCGCACTCCGATGCTGCGATCCAGCTTAAAGACACGCGGGCCGAAGGATAACTTCTGGCCTGCGGCCTCAAAGAGCTTCTCGAATCTGGGCAGTATGGTGTGGTAGACGTAGTGCTCCCGCACGAACAGTTTTAGCTGGCCCATGATCTTGGCCTGGAAATCGGTGCCATGTTGAGCCTTCAGCAGGAAGGACAGCCTCCTCACCGTGTTGTCGCGCAGTTGAACCTTCACCTGGATAGGCAGGAGGATGGAACAATTGCGGAACTGGATGAGATGGACGTTGGGCAGAACCGCAAGAATGCGATCGTCGCGGTCCACACAAGACTGGACCGCCTTTCCCAGGGACAGGCCAGATACCCATTCGGGGACTTTTGGTACTTTCATCATGAATTTATCGCTTTCAATTTTGACAAGTTTACTTTTACAAATTTAAATTAATGAATTAAATAGATATTTTTATAACAAGTCAAGGGACGACTGTTGAGATAGAATAAATTATATTTTTTTACGTTTATTTTTTGGCTTTTAAAATATGTATATTTACTATGCATTTACTCTGTTTTGAAAAAAGCTAAATATTATAGTTAAAGTTCCGATTTAAAAAAATTCCCATTCAATTCCAAATTTGTGCAATTATAAAACAGAAAACAAAACCAAAAGTTTGTAAAATGTATAATATCATGGTGACAGACCAATAGTCAAATGTTATTTTGAATATAATTAGATATTTATTTGGCCAAAACAAATTTGTAGTTGAAGCAATTAAATAAGCATTATTATAGCCCGTAATTGGGGGAGATAATCACTTCCAGTCGAGCAGGCCGCGGTTGTCCAACCATGGCAGCACCTCCGTCATCACCTGGACGTACTTGGGATTGGTGAACATGGCGTTCTTCATCTTGGACTCGTCGCTTATGTAGCTCTCCAGGTTGGCATTGTTGGTCTTGTCCAGCATCACGACGGGCAGCACCTTGGACACCACCATGTAGGCTATAGAAAAGGAGTTGTAAATCGATCTTTCTCTATTTGTTTAGTATATAAAATATAAACTCACCAGCCAGACCATTACGGAAGAGGGCCGCATGCAGGTTCTTCAGCTTGGGCAGGGGTCGGTGGTACTGGAGCAGCTTCAGGTTTTCCACCAGATTATCAAAATAGTATCGCACCAGGTAGTCGAACTTGGCAGTCTTCAATTCTGGCGCAGCCGAAGACAAGATCAAATAGTACAGATCAATGGCCTAGAAGTGATTTATAATTAAAATAGGAAAACGTTTGAGATATATCTGCCTTACAGGACTGCCGTACTTTCCCACTTGAAAGTCAACGAACAGAGTCTCCTTAATGTTTCCAAAGGCATCGTGCTGGAACATAATGTTGTTGGCCCAACAGTCACCGTGGTTGAGCACGTTGAACTCCCTGGCATTGTACTGCTGGTCCTGCAGGAGACGATCCACTAGGTAATCATCGCTATCAGCCTGGAAATTAATGTGGAAAATGTGTAAGAGCATTGCGTAAAAGAAAGCTTTAAAAGGGAAAATATCTCACCAACTTCTCGTACAACTTTTGGGCATTCTTCCATTTCTTGAGCTGGGCGAGGAAAGCCCCAGAGGTATTAAACTCCTGCAGCAACTTGCGATTGGCTTCGCTGAACACGCCCACGGTGAACTCCTCCCCGAAGAGGCCATGGTGCTCCACGTAGCACGCGGAGGCAGCATGAAAGGCGGCCAGTTTCTCCAGTACCTTCTGCATGTGCACCAGGTCCAGGCCGACTAGGCGATTCTCGTTCTTGAAGTTCTTCCGGTGCAGATCCTCCAGCAAAATATAATCCACACCAGGATCGCGATCCACCTTGAAGGCCTGAGGAGCAAACTGAATGGGCTTCTTGGCATCTGCGTACAGCTTTTCGAACTTTGGTAGAAGGCTGTGGTACATCTGCTCCTCCTTCTGGAAGAGCTTAAGTTTGGCCAAAATGGCGGCCATCACGTCGTTGTTGTGCTGCGCCTTCAAAACGAAGGATAGGCTTTTGGTGCTTTTATCTGCAAAGAAGCATAGGTTATTAAAATAAATGTGAGAGTATAGGCTTTGTGGTTAAGACTCACCCATTAGCTCCACTTCCACCAGCAATCGCAGGAACTGGGAGGAGTAATTCTCACCCTCGCTGCTACCCTTCACTGGAGTCACCGAAAGGATCTTTTCAAAGTCACCGATCTGGGCCTTAACCGCCTTTTCCAGTGTAATGTTGGGCAGCCACTTGGGCAGATCCTCGGCAGGTGCCCCATTGTGTCCATTTGTGGCCTCAGACATGCTGAATCTGCTGCAAAAATAATATTTACTCAGTTGAATTTGAACTGCCGAGCTGATAACAGCGACGTGCGCGAAATACGACCACTCTAATGTTAACAGGGCCTACAGGTCGTATACGTTACGTTTATTAGGCCATAATCAAACATAGGTGGAGCCAGCGTGCCCGTCGTTGAGGATGTACTCTATTTGAATATTTTAGTGTTGGTTCTGGCCAAACCCAACTCATAAAGGTCTCTTCAGAAATTTTTATATTTTTAGCAATTGCATCAATACTTTATCTGAAGCAATCTCACTTTACTATTGTAAGAAATATAATTTATAGTAGCAGTAAAATGCTTAAATTAATGCAAGCCTCACTTTCGTCATTGAATTATATTTATATGCCTTAAATGAATAATAGATTTTTTCAAATCTCTGCTATTCAGCTATGAGTCATCCTTCTACACAGACCCTCTAATTATACTCTCGAGTGTTTTTAATCGAATTGTTGCAATGAATGATAAAGAAACACTTTTGATCAATAGGTTTCTTTTATCAACACCAAATACGGAAAAACTACACATATTCACCATGCAAATCATCATCCACACTGGAAACGATTACGTGATTTATTAAATTAGGCTTCCTTCCAATACAGGTAATTACTGAACTTTTGTGGGGTTTTCATTGATTAGGCAATTATCAGGGCAATCGCCATTTAATGAAGCAAAATCGTAAATCAGGTCACATGTCACTTAATGGAACACACACACCTGCTGTGGCATTACGCCATAACGACTGGGCTAATCCCAGATAGTACCTGTGGGCGGGATGAATTTGAGCTTGCGCGATGCAAGAACTATACTCTATTAGAGTGAGAATGGATCGAAATAATTTCGTTAATTTAATTCACAGCTTTCTTGCGGCCACAATTCTTTAAAAACTATACGTTTTAATGATGGAAAAAGGGTTTTTATATCACTCTGGACCTTGGTTGGTCAAATCGAAGAGAGTGGTTCCCCGAAATGGTGACAAACCTTTCTCCTTAATTGGTAAACTCGTAGAGCGCTCCGTGGTAGGCTGCAGTCCGCGGCAACTGACGAGTGGGAAATACGGGTTGTGATACTCGGGACCAGAGCTGTTGCCCCGATTTGGCTATGGGCCAAAGAAATTCCTTATCGCCTGCATTCGATTCAAGTTTATTTTGTAATTCAACTCGCCAAAACCGGCAAAAAAAAAAAACAGGAATACAGTAGAGGGTGGCAATTGCCATTGGCGAGAGCGGGCGGGCGATAGTGAGCCGATGATATGGCAGCAAACGCCGTCTATTGTTTGATTGATAACAGGCCCACCGAAAACAGTTTCTTGTTTCTTGTTTCCACCTCTGATTCCGATCCCGCCTCTTTATCGGCCGTACGTGTTCCTCTTTGCCCTCGCCATTCGCTCTAATTATTTCGTGATTCCTTATTAATTGCTGTTTGCAGGCATGACATGTGACGGGTAGGAGATAGACCTATCTACATACTATATGGACATAGACAGACCCATCCAGACGTTAGGGATTCCGGTGCACTCAATAAATTATTATTAGACCATTTAGCAAAGCCCACTAAATATGGTCATAAATACTGAACAATTGGACCTTACGCTGAAATGCTATTGGTCATTATAGAAGTGGTATATCTTTAAATTATATCAATAACTAATTGTTAAAGCTTGTATTGATCTAAAACATTTCAAGGGGGAATTTGAAAATGATAAATTTAAGATAATTTTATCTCAAAGCACATACAGACTCGACCTTGACGACTTGTTCGAATTCAAATTGAATTGATAAGGCTGTACTTTAGGAGAACTTAAATCAGTGGTGGCAATTATAATTATCTCATTATAGGAATTTCACCTACGTATCACAGATCGATACAGTGGAGCAAACATTATTTTATATGCATACATTTTTTCAAATTTTTCATCAAATAATTGTTTTTAATATCGACATTCCATCAAAATAACAATTAAATCAATATACGATTCTGGTTAATTGCTTTAAACTATATACTCTTGTATGGGGTTTCAATTATTTTAAGGTTTGCAATGCAGTAAAGGATAATTTCCCATCCTACAGGTCATAAATATTCTGGATCACCCACAACAGCAGAGTTAATTTAGCGAAGATTGCTGGGAAATAAGTTATTTCAAATAACTATACAACTTTTATTTTATTTTGAAATCCATATAAGCACTCGCCATACGATAAATATCTCTCTGTTTTAAGATGTCGTATTTATAGCTTCTCAACTGCAAGGTCTTACACAAATTAACAATCACAAGTTGAACATGTAAGCAATAAAATATTTAAAGTGTCAAATTAACAGTAGGTGATTATTTTATAGGTTTACATCTTTAGTATACTTTACGACACAATTGCAATTAATTCAAAAATGCATAAATTACCATAACCATTACTACTACATATGTATATCTTTATTTTGAAACGCAATGTGTATTATGTATTTATAAGTACAAAACTAGTACATTTTTACTTTTTGTCATGGTGAGTAGCAGCTTAATTAATTAAAGTTCAATTTGAAGTAAGTAGTGATTGACTGATTGTCGAAACCTTTAACCGAATACTTAATAGTTGCTATGATTAATTTGACAAGTGATTTTAGGAACATTTTAGAACTGGAATGCTCCTCGATTATTCAGCCAGGTGAGGATGGCACTGACGTGCTTCTTGTAGCGAGCATTCGAGTACATGGCCATCTTGAGGCCGTCGCCATTTTCCGATTCTGTGACAAAGTCGGTCAGATTGGCCTCATCGGTGCGATCGAGTAACACCGGTGGGCAGAGTATCAGAGCAGTGTGGTAGCCTGGAAGCAAAAGGAATATATAAAATAATATCACTATTTATAGCTTTTGAGATAGAGAGAGCTTTTTTCCTTACCAACACGTCCGTATTTCAGCAGCTGAGTGTGCAGGAACCGCAGCGAGGGGGTCTTCGCCTGGGGGTACTTCAGCAAGGCCAGGTGCTCTATCAGCTGATCATGATAGTACTTGATGAAGTAATCGAATTTGCTCAACTTTATGTCGAATTGCGTGGATCCCAGGATGAAGTAGATAAGATCATGGGCCACGCTGGCGACCTTGGGCAGCTGCAAGTCCACAAAGTACGTTTCAGCTGGCTCGGGATTCTCGCCCTCATACCGGAACATGATGTTGTTCGTCCAGCAATCTCCGTGATTTAGGGCATTGAAGTCCTCCGGATCGGGCGTGTTCATCGCATACATCAGGTCCACTATTTTTGGCTGGATCTTGTGCTGTCAAAAAGGAGTAGATTGACCAAATCTTCCTAAAACTGAGAAACTTTCTCTACTCACCACCGCCTCGCTGTACTCCTCGTAGCCTTCGTAGAGGGGCAGACACTTCAGGAAGTACTTTCCCAGGGTCTCGGCCACCTGCTCGATTTGGACCTTCATGGAGTCAGCGTATGTCGGCTGCAGATAATTCTGAGTGTATGGACCCTTCAGGTGGAGCCTGTTGGCCGAAGCGGCGTGCCACTGGGCCATCTTCTTGAGAACGCTCTTGGTGTGCGCCATGTCCAGGCCAACCAAACGATCCACATTCTTGAAGCCGAACGGTTTGAGGTCCTGCAGCAGGACGTACTCGTCGGGAGCTTGAATTTCGTAGGCCTTGGCCCCGAACTGGACCTTCATTCCCACTTCCTCGTACATCTTCTCCAGCTCGGGAATCACCTGCAGAAAGACGTCCCGCTCCACCACGAACATGTTGTTCTTTTTCAGGATCTCTCGGTACATCTCGAAGTCGTGCGGCGTCTTCAGCATGTAGCTCACTCTTTCGATGACGTGATCTAATGGCGGAGCCCTAATCAGTCTTCAGTTTTCTTTGTTTGCCATAAATAGAATGACTCACCTTTGAGTTCGACTTCAAAGTGTAGGCGTAGCATAATGGAGGAGTAATTTTCCCCAGGCTTGAGACCCGCAACTGGCTCGAAGCTCTTAATTCCCACATACTTGTTCCCGAATCGCTCCTCCAGCAATTTCTCGAAGAGATCTGCCTTCAGCCAAGCGGGCACTGGAACAGTTGTGGTCTCGTCCGTCATCGTAAACAAAGTGAAGGCCGATTTGCCGGCTGCTTGTATTTATTATTGAGGTAGAGTGAGCTTTTTGCCCCTCTATCTCTATATACGTCGGACAAAACAAACGCCGATTCGAAAGCTTCCAACGAGAGCACTCTCCGAAGAACTTGTTTGGAGAGGTAAACAGAGTAGAACACAGAACCATACATACAGACCAAAACAAACCATGGTTAGGGGGCAATGTATGAAATTCATATAATGAATATGACCATAAAACCATATATGGAGGTGTCTGGTTAAAGACGAAAATAATTAAGGCGGCAACGAAACAATAATTGAAAAACCAGAAATTATTTACAAATCGGAATATGAAACTATATATTTTGATGACGCTTTCCATTTATATTCGAAGAGTATAACTCTTCAAGAATCAGCTGACTGATCTCTCGAACAATATCTAATTTACTAAATATTTTTTTATAATGATCTGTAAATTAAGAGACCCTTGGACATCCCAAGTAAAATTCCTTATCACAAAAAATGCCTAACCTTAGAAATACAGTTTGGAATAATATTTGCATTGCATTTACCTTATCTGTGTTAACGACACTTGGATTCTTATGATCAAAGCGGCTACAATTTATGTAAGTTATAAGATAGATATAGATAAGATAACAAAAAATTTCTTAAATGTACTCTTAAAAAATCTATTCCAGTGCGCCTCGATGTTGCAGCCATGGCAAAAGGACTTCCATATGCCTGAGGAACCTGGGATTCACATACAGCAAAGTTTTGAAGTTGGAGTCATCGTCGGCCAAGACTTTGTCAAGATCAGCGCCATCCTTAGGATCCAGCAGTACAAATGGCATTATTGTAGAGGCGCATACAAAGGCTGAAATATAAATATGGAATAACTTGAGGGATAAAAACATCTATATTAAAGCCAAACACTTACCCCATGCATTGTACTTGGAGAGAGTGTCTCGTATACTCCTCAAAGTGGGCAGCGTCTTGGAGTACTTGAGCAGCTTCAGGTGCTTGACCAACTCGGAGTGATAGAACCAAATAAAGTAGTCGAATTTCTCTATCTTCACATCTAAGCTGGTGGAGGACAGCAGGAAGTAGTACAGATCCTGAGCGACTGTGCCCCATTTGGGCAGTTGCAGGTCAACGAAGTACGTGTCCGATATCTCGTTCTTCTCGTTATACTGGAACATTATGTTATTAGACCAACCATCGCCGTGGTTCAGGGCATTGAAGTCGTCAGGTTTCGGATCGTTGAGTAAATCTACAATATCCAATAACTTGTCGGCTGCAAAATGCTGTCGGAAAACAACGATAATAAAAAATGTAAATACTAATATGAAAAGTGTACCCACCAAATCCTTCAGGTAAGCCTTATAACCCTTGACCAGATGGACGTTCTCTAGAAAAACCTTAATGTTTTTAGTACAGAATGCATCCACGATTTCCTCGCTCTTCAGGAAACCCCTGGTAAACTTCTCCTGATAGGGACCTTTGGTCTCCACGCGAACTGCAGACGCCGCATGCCATTGAGCCATTTTCGTCAGGACACTCTCAGTGTGAGCCTGATCCATGCCCTCGAGCCGGTTGATATTCTTAAAGCCACGTGGCCTGAGATCCTCCAAAAGGACATGGTAATCGCTGACAGGGATCTCGTAGGCCTCGGCACCGAACTTCACCTCGAGACCCGCATCCCGATACAGCTGCTCCAGTTCGGGAACCACTTCCAGATACATTCCGAGCTCCACATCGAACATGTTTGACTTTTCGATTATCTTGCGATAGGCCTCGGATTGGTGGGGGGTTTTCAGCATGAAGGCCTTGGTAACTTGGGATTTATCTAAGCGTAATTGTGAACAGATTAGATTATTAAGACACGAAATGAAACAAGAGACCCACCTTTGGTCTCCACATCCAGCTCCACTCTCAGCATTATGGTGGCATAGTTCTCCCCGGAAGGGACACCTGCTTTGGCCCTCAGGGCCTTCGTCGTCTTGTAATTCTTGATATCCTTTCTCAGTAGATCTTCAAAGACCTCCGCCTTTAGCCAGTCCGGAATAAAAACTGTCCTCTGGTCGAGCTCATCTTCTTTCGTCTGTGGCGGCATCTTCGATATGTCTCGTTGAATTCCAAATACTTAGTGTGAGCTTCCCCCACGGGGCATCTATTTTATACACCTTACAGAAACTTATGGCGATGAGACAGATAAATCCTATCTCCTGCCATGCAAACAGCAGATTGCCTCAAGCTCATTTGTGCAAATGTGACACAGCAGATTGTTACACCTTAGATCAAAGGGAGGGTCTGTGATTAGTTTGAAGAAACAATCCTCTCACGCATTAGCATCTCACCATTACTCGACAGTTTCCGAGATGTGAGGATAAGTCTAGAATAATAATACGATTATCAGAGTAATTCATTTAATTTATTTGCTCAGAAGTTAACAGTCTCGCGTGCGAAAGTCTCGAATATCACAATATTTATTTAAACCATTTTAATGATAAGCAAATAAATAATAAAAGAAAATTATCTATTTTATATCTACTCTTTATTTATCTATTTTGTATTCATCCCACAGATTGTGCTGAACATGAGGAGAATAAATATCACTTATTAAGTGATCATATAGCAAGGGAAACATATATATCGTCATACAAAATGAAGTACAAGTAGAATAATCTTTTGCATTCATTTATTTTCCCTATTTAATAGGTACTTTTGTCCAGAAAAGTATACTAACAAACCCCGAAAACCTCATTTAGTAAGTAATAATGACAAGCACTAATCCATAGATTTTGATTTAAAAACTTGTTTTATTTATTAAACTTCGAAAATATTTAAAATCTAGTCTATGTGAGAGATACAAAATGGATTATGAGTCCTATTCCAGGGCTCCTCTTTGCTGCAGCCATGGCAACAGGACCTCCATATGCCGACGGTACCTGGGATTGGTGAAGATGGAGTTCTTAAAGCTGGAGTCCTCGTTTGACATGATCTGATCGAAGTGAGCATCGTCTCTGGGATCCAGCAAAACGAATCCCATTATGCAGGCAGAGCAAATGAAGCCTGAAATATAGTTTGTTACATGAGATATTCAGCTTAAATTTTAAGAAACAAAAACTCACCCCAACCACTGTACTTGTTGAGAGCATCACGAATACCCCTTAGAGTGGGCAATGGCTTCGAATACTTGAGCAGCTTCAGGTGCTTGACCAGCTCGGAGTGATAGAACCAAATTAAATAATCGAACTTGGACGTTTTGATGTCCAGGCTAGTTGAAGAAATCAGGAAGTAGTACAAGTCCTGGGCTACTGTTCCATATTTGGGGATTTGAAGATCGACAAAATAGGTGTTTAATATCTCATTCTTCTCGTTGTACTGGAACATGATGTTATTGGACCAGCCGTCGCCGTGGTTCAGAGCATTGAACTCGTCGGCTTTCGGTACGTTCAGATCGTTGACCACATCCAGCAACTTCTCGGAGACTTTGTGCTGTAGCGAGAGATATGACGATAAGATACAGAAATCTCAAGATACTCGCTTTGTTTACCCACCAAATCTTGTAGGTACGCCTCGTGACCTTCATACTGATCAATGTGTTTCAGCAGATTCTTGACGCTGCGATTGCAGAATGCATCCACGATTTCCTCAGACTTGAAGAAGCCCGTGGTGTACTTCTCCTCGTAGGGCCCCTTAAGCTCCACCCGAACGGCAGACGCCGCATGCCACTGGGCCAGTTTTCGGAGGACGTTCTCGGTGTGAGCCTGGTCCAAGCCCTCGAGGCGATTGGCATTCCTGAAGCCACGTGGCCTGAGATCCTCCAAAAGGACATAGTAATCGGTCGCCGCGATCTCGTAGGCCTCGGCACCAAACTTAACCTCCAAGCCCACGTCCCGATACAGCTTCTCCATTTCGGGAACCACTTCTAGGTACATTCCACGCTCCACATCGAAGACGTCCGTCGACTCGAGAATTTTTCGATAGGCCTCCGATTGGTGGGGAGTCTTTAGCATGAAGGCCACGGTCACCAGGGATTTATCTGGAGCATCAATTAACCTTTAAATTTACTCAAAACTGACCCTACAAGAGTCTAACCTTTGGTTTCTACATCCAGCTCTACTCGTAGCATTATGGTGGCATAATTCTCCCCGGGAGCGACCCCAGCCTTGGCCCTCAGAGATTTCGTTTCCTTGAAATTTTTAACCTTCCGCCTGAGCAGCTCCTCAAAGGCTTCCGGCTTAACCCAGTCCGGGATCTTAACTTCCCTTTGACAAACCTCTTCGTCCTTCGTTTGTGGCGGCATTGCGAAAATATCTCGTTGACTTCTGAGCAATAACTGGGAGATCTGCCTTCAAGCCGCAACTTTTAAATAATTTTAGGAAGACTGATAAGCACTATCTCATTCTCATTGACTTTTACGGGTTGCTTGCAAAGATGATGCAGCGCTTTGTTGTTTTTTTTAAGAGGTGTTATGTGATCTATTGCATTTTTTTATATGTATGTATGTATTTTCATTAAGTATCAAGATGTAGTTAGGTAATACTAAGCAAACCTAGGTAACTAAAAGTTTACGTCTATTTCTCTAATATAGGTACATTTTTCGCTTTAATAATTCCCATACCTTAGAAATTTCTATAGTATTTTACGAAATAGTACATCACGAAAGCGCCTTAACAGCTGAGTAGCTTATATATAAACATATGTAAAGAGAATTCAACGCTTTTTCAAATTGATAAGCTATATACAGTCGATTCTCTCTCAAAAAAAGCTTGACCTGGTTCCACTATTTTGAAAGTGTTTTGTTTTGATACGCCCATTTGGCCCGGAGGGGAAGTTTGTTTACGGTTGCCTAGCTACGCTATCACCGAGAATCACTACCAAATACAACAGTGTCAAAAATACACTTTCATAGTGATTCTTGCAAATTGATTGAACAGCCGTTTATCGTTCGAAGTCCTACGTTTATTAATACACGTGGACATTATCGCACAAAACTGCATCGCCCAACAAGTTATCAAAACTGGCGACGTCCGAGGGATCCAGGAGAACGAAGCCCATCACGCTGGGGTTTACATTGTAGCCTGCATAAGGACACGAAAATGCTGAAAATGCTGCTCAAATTTAACTCTGTGGTATCGACCTTAGCGATGTCGAAACTTTTATCAACAAACACGGGGGACGGCTTTCTAGTTAGTGTGGTACAGATATTTAGACGATCTATTGCATATATTAGACATGATTTACTTACGACTTTGTCAATGAAAACCTCGTTGCACTCGTAGGTGGCACAGCTTTTCACGAATCTTACTATCATTCCGTTCATCATCTCAGTCATCGTTATCTTTAAAAGGCTTTTCGCTTCTCTGTAGACATTTTCGTTTATATATGAATAGAGATTGGTTCTGCAAAAGCTGTGACCCTTATAATTGAGTTTATCCTAACCGAAGCCAGAAACGCTGATCGGATCCAAATTAATATTGTCGTTGACTTGCATATATCACTTTAATAACAGTACCTCTTTGCCATCAGAAAATAAATCTTTTCCTATTTCATAAACAAACTCTTACATGTGTGAAGAACACTAATTGAACTCCTTTATCAATCGGCGCTTCCCATTTTATTAATACTTTCGGACAAATACAGATAACCTTATCACTTCCATTAGTTATGACTCAATTTCCAATTTTTCTTGGTCAAACTAGAAAATTGTTCGTTGGTGGTAATAATTCTAATTAATATCCATAGCGCCGCGGTTGAGCAGCCAAGGCAAGACCGCCTGGATGTGTTTTCGGAACCGGGGACTGTTGTACAGCTGCATCTGGAAGTCCACTCCTGCTTCAGATTCGCCTATGAAATTCTCAAAACTGGCGACATCTGTGGGGTCCAGGAGAACGACAGCCATCACGCCAGTGGCCACGGTGTAGCCTGAATAAGAAAAATCGAAATTTTGAAATGTGATTTACAGATAATCGCAAGTAAATACCGAAAAATCCGTATTTGAAGATCGCCAAGTGAATATCACGAAGGCTGGGAATGGGCTTTGAGTATTTGAGGATCTTCAGGTGCTCCACCAGACTATCGTGGTACACCTTAATGTAGTAATCGAACTTGGTCAGCTTATCCTCCAGCTTGGTGGAGGAGAGCAGGAAGTAGAGTAAGTCCTGGGCCACGGTTCCGTACTTGGGGATCTGGTAGTCAACCATGTAGACCTCCTTGATCTTGCCAAAGGCATCGTACTGGAACATGATGTTGTTTGACCAAGAATCTCCGTGGTTCAGGACATTGAACTCGGTGGGATCGACCTTGGCGAACTCGAAACATTTGTCCACAAACAGGGGCTTGAGAGCTTTCTAATGAGCGTAGAACAGAGCGATGCTTACGTGGTTAATTGCATATAATAAATAATAATTACTTACGACTCTGTCAATGTAAAGCTCGTTGTTTTCGTAGGTGGCGCAGCTTTTGACGAATCGCGAGCCCATTCCGTTCATCATCTCGGCCATCATAGGGCGGCTATCTTCCTTGAAGAAACCATGACGCAGGATTTCTGGATACGGACCTTTGGTGGCCACCCGCACGGCCGTGGCAGCATGCCACTGCGCCAGCTTACGGAGCACCCTCTCCGTGTGAGCTTGGTCGAGCCCTTCGAGTCGATTGGCGTTCTTGAATCCCTTGAGGCCCAGATCTTCCAGTGCCACATACTCGGACTCGGCGTTCTTAAGATGGTAGCTCTTGGCTCCAAATGTGATCTCCACTCCGGCTTCCTTATAGAGCGCCTCCATCTCAGGCACAACCTCGTTGTACATGGTTCGCTCTATGTCGAAAATGTTAGTCCGCTTTAGCATCTCTTTGAACATTTCGTTCTGATGGGGCAACTTTACCATGTACGATACCTTTTTGGTTTTGCCATCTAAGGGGAGGAAATTTTGACTCGGATATGATCGTGTATTCAAATTTATGGACTTACCCTTCAGCTCCACTTCGATGTGCACCCGCAACATAACGGTGGCATAATTCTCTCCTGCCGCAGATCCGATTTCCGCCTTGAAAGTACTGACCTTCGAGTATCCCTCCACACTCTCCTTGAGCACATTCTCGAACAGTTCCGCATTAACCCACTCGGGTATTTTGTTGGCCGCCATTACAAATACACGTAATTAGTTTTTATCAAGGGAGTAGAACAAGTATACGCCTAGTTGCACTCGACTGTGCTGACTGAGGGTCGGCAGGGAGGATCAATAGTTTTATACCAGTTGAGGGGAGCTTTTGTCATAATTATGGGTTTTCGAAATTACGTATCGTAGAACCCGCTGGCTTTCTCTCAATAATAATAGTTAGCTTTTCTCTAAAAAAGCTGTTCGCTTATCTGATAGCATTTTCATAAATTAGTGTAGTTAGAAGCTTTCACCTTGTTGTTGAGTGTACTTAATGCCAAGCCTTTAATGCAGATCGGAGACTAGAAGTCAAGGTTTGTCATATATGGAAGTAAGTTGAGCTTTAGGGACTTAATATAATGAAGACAACTTAACTTATAAGAAATATGTGTGTATATTTATATGTATAGAAAAGCACATACTACAATGCACGGGAAAAACCCCTATTGTTAGCTTGTAATGTCTACAGTAAATAACCATGAAATAAGAATTATATGTATATTAGTACAAGTGTATATACGGTAAGCCCAAGCATTCAGTTTGGTTTTGTTAAGCTGTTCGCTTGTGGCAGCTATAAGACACTTTTTATGCTATCCACCGGTTTTTAGTTTGCTTTTATAATTGCTACTTTTTTTCATTAAATGGTTACAAATTACAGATTGAAGGAAGTCGTTTTGTTTTGGTCTCTGCTTTGCTTATGCCCTTATATGGTATGTATATGTCTCGGAGGTTCAGGTTAGTGATTCCAATTTAATATTTACGCTGAATCACACAAAATTATATAAATAACAAGGCGTTAGAAATAGCTTACATTTATTTAAGTATCCCTAAGCTAGCGAAAACAAATACTTTTCTCCTCCATAAATAAACTTTTTAGTGCTTTGCAAACATTGATTTTACTCCTTTATCGATCGGCGTTGTACCGTTTGATTAATACTTTAGAACAGATATAGATAGCCTTATCGTCGCCTTAGGTTATGACTCACTTCGATGAGCTCTTATTGGGCAAACTATGAAATTGTTTGTTAGGTATTTGGTTTATAAGAATACTAATTGGACTCCAGGGCGCCTCGATTGAGCAGCCAGGGCATGACAGCCTCGACGTGTTTGCGGTACCGGGGACCGCTGTATAGCTGCATTTGGAAGTCCACTCCGGCTTCGGTGTCGCCCACAAAGTTCTCAAAACTGGCATTTTCCGTGGGATCCAGCAGCACGCCGGCCATCACACCTGTGGCTACAGAAAAGCCTGGAAAACATAACAAATAAGCATAATTAATAATTGTTTAAATGTCTGAAATTTCGATCAATCTTACCGAAAGATCCGTGCTTAAAGAGCGACAAGTGAATGTCTCGCAGGCTGGGAATACGCTTTGAGTACTTCAGAATATTTAGATGCTCTACCAGATAGCTGTGGTACATCTTAATGTAATATTCAAACTTTGAGAGTTTATCCTCAAATTTGGTGGATGAAATCAGGAAATATTGAAGGTCCTGCGCGACGGTCCCGTACTTGGGAAGTTGGTAGTCGACCATGTAAACCTCCTTGATCTTGCCAAAGGCATCGTACTGGAACATAACGTTGTTCGACCAGGAATCGCCATGGTTCAGCACATTGAACTCCGTTGGATCGACCTTGCCCATTTCAAACATTTTGTCGAGAATCACGGGCTGAAGCTCTTTCTACAATTACAGGAAACTTAAGTTAGAAACCACTGAAAATATAATATAAATATTTTTCTACTTACGACTTTCTCGATGTAAGCCTCGTTGCCTTTGTAGGTGGCACAACATTTGAGGAATTTCTCACCCAGGGCTTTTGTCATCTCGGCCATCATTGGGCGATTATCTTCCTTGAAGAAGCCAATGATCAGTTCTTCCGGATACGGACCCTTGGTGACCACTCGCGCAGCGCTGGCCGCATGCCACTGGGCCAGCTTGAGGAGCACTCTCTCGGTGTGAGTCTGATCCAGGCCTTCAAGTCGGTTGGCATTCTTGAATCCCCTCATGCCCAGGTCCTCCAGGACCACATAGTCACTCTTGGCGTTCTTGAGATCGTAGCTCTTAGCGCCGAAAGTGACCTCCAGGCCAGCGGCCTTGTACAGAGCCTCCATCTCGGGCACGTATTGAGTATACATGCTGCGCTCCATGTCGAACATGTTGTTCTTTTTTGTCATCTCCTGTAAGATCTCCAGTTGGTGGGGCAGCTTCATCATAAAGGACACCTTCTTGAATTTTCCATCTAAGAAGAAGACGTTTTAAAGTCAGGAGCTGGAAAAGAGCCTATACACACTAACCCTTCAACTCCACTTCGACGTGAATCCGCAGCATGATGGTGGCGTAGTTCTCTCCCGCCGCGGATCCGATTTCCGCCTTAAAGTTCTTCACTTTCGAATAGCCTTCGATGTTCGTCTTGAGCACATCTTCGAACAGCTCGGCAGTGACCCAATCGGGAATCTTATTGCTCACCATTATGTTTATATATTATGAATTGGTATTCCAGTAGATGAGAAAGCAAGGTGTCCGTCTTCTTGGACTGCTGTGCACTAACTGCGGCTAGACGGAGAGGATCATTCGGCTTATATACACTCAAGAGTTAGATATTTTCCCTCTTCGCCTCTTAAAAGCTTTTCCAATCAGTAGTTCTCTCTCTCGAAGCTTCGTCAAAACATTTTGTGTTCATATATGGTGTTGTTTGGCCTTCAACTATTTTTTTTCGGAGTAGTGACCCTTGCAGAGAGGCGGTTATCAATGAAGCCTCCTCTCTGGCTGCGACCCTGCCCAAATATGGAATGATACTAAAGGTGCATATTAAACTAAACCCTAGCGGTTCCATAATATATACAAATCAATGTACATTAACTTCTAGTTACTCATAAAAATTATTGTTTTTACCAGGTATCCAGGTATGTGTTTACAGTTAAAATAAAGTATATATTCTTACTAAATTTTACCAACCGAATCGATTTAGCCATGTCCATCTGTCTGTCCGTATAAAAAAAACAGATCTATGAAAAAACGTAATGCATAATTAAACTCGGTACAAACGGATAAAATGTAATACAAATTATCACAAAAAATGTATTTAAAAATAATAGTAAACATTTTTTTACCTTTATATTTATAATCGATTGGGTTAATCCGTTCCGACAGTTTCGGAAAAATTAACGCTTTAGTTCAGCATGAAAAAAATACCGGGTATGTCTCAGTCAAAACGTTCTTTATTATATCTTCTATTAAGCTCACTAAAACAAGATTACTGCGATCTGTTATCGTAGAAAAACATTGTTTTTAAAGATATAGGAGTACATAAAGGAGTACAAATTTTGGATAATGCACGTCGTTGGATAATGCACGTCAATATGTTCTGAAATGGCATTTTCCAAATGGTTACACCGCCTTTCCAATAATAATAGAACTATATTAAGTTATTGCTTTTGATTAATTTATTTAATACAGTTAAATTTAACACTGTAAATATATTTTATAATATGCGGACAGGGAAAGAGGTAATCAGATCTTTCAAGTTAACTGACAATTTAGTTTTGATTGATATCCAAGGCTCCACGATTGAGCAGCCAGGGAAGAATCAATTGGATGTGCTCCCGGTAGCGGGCATTGTTGAACATTTGCATCTGGAAATCCACTCCCTCTGCGGAATCGCTGATGAAAGTCTCAAAACTGGCATTGTCTTTGGGATCTGCCAGAACTGCCGCCATAACTCCAGTGGCCACCGAATAAGCTGGAGAATAAAATATTTCAGGCATTTCATTAAAGAGATTCTAAACTTAAAATATTGTGCTCACCGAAAGTGCCATATTTAAACAAGGCCACATGAAGCTCTTTCAGACTTGGCACAGACTTCAAATACTTCAGGATCTTCAAATGCTCCACAAGATTATCGTGGTAAACCTTAACGTAATAATCAAACTTGCTCAGCTTGTCTTCCAGCCTTGTGGATGAGAGCAGGAAGTAGAAGAGGTCATGGGCAACAGATCCGTACTTGGGCACCTGAAAGTCAACCATGTAGACCTCTTTAATCTTCCCGAAGTCATCATACTGGAACATGATGTTATTCGACCAAGAATCTCCGTGGTTCAGGACATTGAAGCCCGAGGGATCAACATGATTTAGCTTAAACATCTCGTCTATTATCAGGGGCTTTAAGGCTTTCTGTAGGAAAAAATATGAAGACCTGGTAAATAATACCGATCAAAAAAGATAATCAGTTCTTACGATCTTGTCAATGTACGCTTCGTTTCCCTCGTAGGTGGAGCAGCATTGCAGAAATCTCTGCCCTATGCCGTTCATCATCTCTTTCATCATCTCCTTGTTTTCCTCCTTGAAATAGCTATTAAGCAGAATCTTCGGATACTGGCCCCTTGTGGCTATCCGTACGGCAGTGGCCGCATGCCACTGGGCCAACTTTCGCAGCACTCTCTCGGTGTGCGCTTGGTCGAGTCCCTCGAGTCGATTAGTGTTCTTGAACCCCCTAATGCTTAGATCCTCCAAAGCAACGTAATCGGTCTGGGCATTCTTGAGATCATAGCTCTTGGCCCCAAACCTGATCTCCACACCGGCCTCCTTATAGAGTGCCTCCATCTCGGGCACCACCTGGGTGTACATCGTACGTTCAACTTCGAAGACGTTCGTGTGTTTCATCATTTCCTTGATAGCCTCTGACTGATGTGGCAACTTGACCATGTATGACACCTGCTTGGTCTTACCACCTGGGGGTGAAAGATCAATCAATATTGCTCTCAGGGTGTTTCCCGAGTTGCCTCACTCTGCAGCTCCACTTCGATGTGCACCCGCAACATGACGGCGGCGTAGTTCTCTCCTGCCGCAGATCCTATTCCCGCCTGGAAAGTCCTGACCTTTGAGTATCCCTCCACACTCGCCTTAAGCGCATCCTCGAAGAGTTCCGAAGTGACCCACTCGGGAATTTTGCTAGCCGCCATAATGGATTTGTATCTTAGTATTTAGCAAGTAGATCAAGTATACGTCCTGTTGCACTCCGCTGTGCTGACTGAGGCTCCACGGGAGGATCACTAGGTTTATATCTACTGGTAAGAGCTTTCGTAGTTGTTATGGGTTTTGGAAATATCGTTTTGTTGAATCCGAAGGCATTCTCTCTCATCAAAGCTTAAAGAGTCAATTTTTATTAACTAAAATGTTTTATTCGGTGCTTTGTTTCTCGTAATTTTACCTGATTCATTGAACTTGGTTTTCTGCTTCTATCATTAATCTCTTTTTTATTTAGTAGTTAAAAAGTGATCCAAATCTAGAACCCCATTTTTTCAGTTTTGTTTTGCTCAGCTTTTCGCTTGTGACCTTATAAGGCACTTGTTGTTTGTTATTCTCTCCACTTATCACCGGCTTTTGTGTTTTTTTTTCGTTTCTACGAATAAGAGAGCGAAATAAATTAAAGCTTTTATTTGGTTTTTATTTTTGCTCTTCTGTTTTGTTTATGCCCTTATATGGCAATCGGTTCTCTTTTCTCCCACATTATCTGAGGTTAGTTCTCAGCGCGTTTACAAAAAAATTTTAATACAATACATATGTGACAAAATGTTTATTATATATGTTTATATTTTTTATGTCTTTACATTAAACTACCAACTACCAGATTGTCTTTTTTATATATGTAAGTATGCCTTTCTTTTGAACATGTATTCCCGTAACAATATATTTTCTTTAAATTCTGATTCAATTAGTGGGTTTCAGATTCAATGATCAGATCTCTGACCTAATCTCATCCATCCAATCGACCAATCGATCTAAGCTACCATAAAGATCCGTGGTATTGACTTTGAAAAGATATAACGTTTTGTCCACAATCACAAACTGAAGCTCTTTCTAAAGAAAAAAACCTGAAATAAAGAACAACAGCTTAATATCAATAAAATTGCCCTGAAAGTTATTTATTATTGTTATTACTAATTTTTGTAGGAGAGAAACAAAAGTGTCAGTATTCTGGGAATTCAATGCATTTCTCCCAATCGCCTCTTGCAAGCTTTTCTAATGATACCTCTAGTATTTCTCTTCCAAAAGCTTTCTTGAATATTTGTTTGTTTTTTTATATATGTAAGTATGTACATAGTAACTTGGCCTTCAATTACTTTTCGGACGAATGACCCGTACATAGCGGCGTTATTCATAAACCATTATATGATCTATGTATGTGCAAATAAGGAATGATGCATATTAATAAGAATGTTATATGTCCATTAAACCATCTCTTAGATAACTTTTTATTGATTTATTTCTTACATATCCCAAAGAATAAATACATTTATTATTGTGACAATTGTAAACTTTATTTTATAGAGTTTAATACTTTTATATAAGGTCTCACATATGTCGACGGGGAATGAAGTGTTTGGGTCATTAATTTCATTTTAATCTAGTCTTGACTAATATCCAAGGCTCCCCTATTAAGCAGCCAGGGCAGAATCAACTGGATGTGTTTCCGGTAGCGGGCGTTGTTGTACATTTGCATCTGAAAATCCGCTCCCTCTGCGGAATCACCGAGGAAGTTCTCAAAACTGGCACTGTCTGTGGGATCCACCAGAATGGCAGCCATAACTCCTGTAGCTACGCAATAAGCTGGAAAGAGGAACAGAGTTAAACATATTCAAGACTTAAGATTTAATTATGCTCACCAAGGAGACCGTATTTGTACATTGCCATATGAATCTCTTTCAGACTTGGCAGAGGCTTGGAGTATTTAAGAATCTTCAAGTGCTCCACTAGGTTATCGTGGTAAACCTTAACGTAATAATCGAACTTGCTCAGCTTGTCCTCCAGTCTTGTAGATGATATCAGGAAGTAGAGAAGATCATTGGCAACAGTTCCGTACCTAGGCACTTGATAGTCAACCATATAAACCTCCTTGATCTTGCCAAACTCATCGTACTGGAACATGATGTTGTTCGACCAGCAATCGCCGTGGTTCAGCACATTGAACTCGGTGGGATCCACCTGACCCAGCCTAAACAGCTCGTCTACTACCACCGCCTTGAGGGCTTTCTGTAGTGAAAGTACTGACTCTATAGAAAATAATAACCGTGGGGTACAGCTTATCTTACGATCTTGTCTATGTACGCTTCGTGACCTTCGTAGGTGGTGCAGCACTGGAAGAATCTCTGCCCCATACCTTTGATCATCTCGTTCATTATCGGCTTATTTTCCTCCTTAAAGAAGCCCAAGAGCAGGATCTCCGGATACTGGCCCTTGGTGGCTATCCGTACGGCAGTTGCCGCATGCCACTGGGCCAACTTGCGAAGCACTCTCTCGGTGTGCGCTTGGTCTAGTCCCTCGAGGCGATTGGTGTTCTTGAACCCTTTGATTCTTAGATCCTCCAGCGCTACGTAGTCACTCTGGGCATTCCTGAGATCGTAACTGTTGGGTCCAAACCTGACCTCCAAGCCGGCTTCCTTGTAAAGTGCCTCCATCTCGGGCACCACTTGCGAGTACATAGTGCGCTCGTTTTCAAAGACGTCCGTATGCTTCATCATTTCCTGGTACATCTCCGTCTGATGTGGCAACTTCACCATAAAAGACACTGGCTTCGTCTTACCATCTGCGAGGGAGAGTCTCGAAATCAGTAAAGCTATCAAGCTGTTCCCCCAAAGTCTCTCACCCTGCAGCTCCACTTCGATGAGAACCCGCAACATAAGCGTTGCGTAGTTTTCGCCTGCCGCCGATCCAATTTCCGTCTTAAAGCTCCTAACTTTGGAGTATCCCTCCACGCTCGCCTTGAGCGCATCCTCAAAGAGTTCCTCAGTGAACCACTCGGGTATTTTACCAGCCGCCATTACAGATAATAGGGTATGAATTTAATTTGTTAAAAAAATACAAAAACACGTATACGCCCCGTTTAACAGCGTTGCGTTGACTGAAGAAAATTGAGAATTAGATTGTTTTATATCAGGCGGCGGGAGAGCTTTCACCTTATTGTAGAATTAAGAAGCTCCTGCTCGATCTTCTCTCGCAAGCTCTGCTGATTAAATCTGTATACAAATCGCTCTCTAAAAGCTTGCCTTGTTTATTATTTCATGTTAAGCATATTTGTTTACATTCTCTGAACTATACTTAATGGTGATGACCCAAATAATTGAGCTTACCGAAAATCCAAACATGTATAATATATATTTTTTTCAAAACAATTTGGCTTATTATATTAATTTCGTTGTTTAAACAACAACCTATTCAAATTGGCGAACAAATGGGATGTTTTTATACCCATCGTAGGGTATTGTAATTATAAAGCTTGCAAATTACTGAAGGCGTCATTTTAGATAGCTTCACTTCTTGTTTTCTATAATTTTGCGTCGTAATGTTTGTCCCCAACAAAAATAGATTAATATACATCATGAGTTCTACTATCACCCAATTATTTTGTTGATTTTTTCACTCGCTAGAGTAATTACCCAGATAATTATATAGCAATGGGCTAACTTTATATTATTTAATACTTTTACAATAAGTTGAGCTCTGCCCGAACCTGTTTGACTCATTGCCACCCGTTCATCTTATGTAACCCCGCTCAATGAGCCAAGGCAGTATGACTTTGATTTGATCCACGTAAGCAGGGAGCAGAAACATTTTACGCTTGAATTCTGTCGCCTCCTCCGAATTGCCCATCACATTCCCAATATTCGAGTCCAGACCCGGCGGAAGCAGCACTATGGGCAGCATTCGCTGTGCGCATATAAATGCTGAAATTACGAGAGGGATTTGGGATTCAGTACCCATTCCTAAATGAGCTTCGCATCGAGGCCGGCCTTACCCCAGAGACTGTATCGGTGCAGATGGGCTTGGAGCTGAGCCAGTGTGGGAGCGTTCCGGTTGTAGCTGAGCAGACTGAGGTGCTCGACTAGCTGCCGGTGATAATACTCTATAAAATGGTCGAATTTGTCCAGTTTTATTGAGAACTTGGGCGAGGTCATCAGCAGGCACAGCAGGTCCTGGGCAGGTGTGCCTAAATATAAGGAATTAGTCTCAAACTTATTTGAATTATTTATTTAATATTAATTACCATATTTGGGCAGCTGAAAATCAACAAAGCAAACGTCTTCCACCACCGACGATGAGTCGTCCCTGTACTTGAACATAATGTTGTTGCACCAGAAATCGCCATGATTGAGCACACTCAGCTCCAGGGGATCGTTCTTGCCAAACTCTATATTCAGATCGGTTAAACGGGAGGTGTAGTCGCTCTATAAAATTCAAATAAAAATAAATATAGGTACAAAAACTACTACACTTAAATGCAACCCACTATTAGGACCAGTTGTCCCGGATCCAGATTATAAGTCTTCATGCACTCCAAGAACGGCACACAGAAGTTTATATTGAATTCGTCCAGCAATTTCTGGTGCTCGGCTGTGAAGTAGCTCTCCCTAAGACTCTTCTCGTAGTCTCCCTGATCGACGACCCTCTTTGCGGATGCCGCGTGCCACTGGGCCAGCTTCTTGAGCACCGCCTCCACTTCGAATTGTTCCAGTCCCTTGGTTCTATCCACATTGCTGTAATTCCTCTTCCGTAGATCCTCTAACAGGATGTAGTCACTTTTGACCGGACTCTCGGGAAACTTCAAATGCAACGCTTTGAATTTCGGTGATATTGAAGTATTCCTGGCATACAATGCCTCCAGTTCTGGTATCAGACGATCGTACATGTCCAGTTCCGTGATAAACATGTCGTGGAAGTCGTGATCCTGCTCGTCTGGTACCAGAGGTATCTTCAGTATATAGCTGACCTCTTCGGTGCTATCATCTGTAACTAATCGTTGCTTACTTGATAAGAGAAGAGTGAGACTGACTCACCTTTCAGCTGCATTTCTATGTGTATACGCAGCACGATCGTCAGATAGTTCTCACCCTTGCTGATCGCAGCCTCAGGCACAAACTTAACTATGGCCTTGAAGTTTTCAATGTTCTGTTCTAGTAGCCCATGGAAAAGCTGTGGGTTAACCCACGCCGGCATCGCTTGGTCCGTCATTGTTTTGATTTTGCTCAGATGATGTGCTGGCGTCTGTTGCGAATGCCTTTCTGTGAGATACTGTCCCCAACATGGTGTTTTGTGAAACTGAAAGCTCTTTGTTGTCTCTCTTAAAAAATATAATTTTATTGAGCTTTTCCCTTACTCGGCTCTTGAGAGAGATCGTTTAATCCGTGAGTACCAAGAGCTCACCTGTAAGAGAAGTCGACGAACAATAGTCGATCCCTTTGGTTCGCCTTCTTGTTTCTTAAAAAACTTTAATTAATCCTGATATCTCCCATATAATAATCCCCAAATGACATCTTTATTAATCATACAACATCACTACTCTATGACTTGGCGTTGTGCATGAAAACGTGACGCCGCAGCTTGTCCGGCCGCGCAAATTCCTTGGCACAGAAGGTGCACTGATAGGGCCGCTCGCCCGTATGCTTCCGGCGGTGCACCTTCAGCTCGTAGTAGACCGTGAAGCGCATCTCGCAGAGATCGCACTTAAACGGCTTCTCGCCCATGTGGCGCCGCATGTGGATGTTGAGTTTGTTGGGCGTCAGGGCTTCCAGGCCGCACAGCGAGCAGAGATACTTCTTACCCGGGTTCTTCTTGGCCACGTGCATGTCCCGGATGTGCTTCTCCAGGCTGGGCTGAACGACAAAAGAACGCCAGCAGTGGGGGCACTGGTAGCGGAAGCGTCGTTTCCTTCGTGACGGCGGCTGACTTTCCGGCATGGCGGGCTGCTTTGGATGCTGTGTGGCCAGATGCAGGGCGAGATTCTCCTCCCACATGAACCTGTAGCCACAGCGCGGACAGACGAACTTTTTGTCATTGTTCCTGCACTGTCTGCTCAAGTGCTGATCCAGCATGGACTGAAAAATAGAGTACTATTTACATACAGAAATACTTACATATATTTCTATAAGTTTGCTCACCTTATCCACCGTCTTGAAGATGCAGTGCTCGCAGGAATGTGGCAGCTTGTCGAAGCTATGCAGGGAGTACTGGTGCTCGCTCATCTCCCGGCGGCGTCGGAAGCTCAGCTCGCAGAGGTCGCAACTGTAGGTTCTGCTGGCGGAGAAACCCTCCTCATCACTGTCGTCCGTATCCTCCAGCAGGAGCTCAAAGCCGGTTTCAGTGCTTATCATGTACGCCGATGGCAGGTCGCTGTGGCCGCCCTGCATGGCGATGTGGCGACGCAGATCCGCCACGCTGATGAAGTGAATATCGCACACTTTACACTGGATACTCTTGTGACCCGCATGCTTGGAGGCGTCCGCCAGCAGGGTCTCGGCCAGCGGCAAATCCTGGCCGGTGAAGCCGTGCCGCTGCACGTGCTTGTACAGCAGACCTGGGCGGTAGAAGGTGCGGGTGCACCAGCGGCATGGAATGAGCTGTGAGTTGCCATCCCGGTGCACCATCAACTTGTGCTTGGTAACGGCGCTCTTGTCCTGGAAGCTGCGGGAGCACTGATCGCACGAAAAGTACTCTTGCTGAAACATCGAACGCCGAGAAAATGAGAAATAAAAAGAAATTGAAGTGCTTACTATTGATTTATGCGAATAAATTAAGGCAATTACAAAATGTAAAAATAATTAAATTAAAATTAACATTAAATTAATCAGGGTTCGTTTTTGAAGGCCTTTAAATGGATTCTTCTAAGGCTTCCCTTCATTTCACAGTCGAGGCTCACCTTGCTCTTGTGCTCGACAAGATGGGCGCGTAGGTTGCGCCGCCAAAAGAAGCGCTGAGGACACTTATCGCACTGGAAGCGCTTCAGTGTATTCTGGCACAGCTGGCTGGTGTGATGCTCCAGCAGCTGGGCGCTGAGGAAACGCGAGTCGCAGCGCTGGCAGACATAGGGGGCCTCCAGCCAGGTGTGCTCCTGCCGGTGATGCTGGTGCAGCAGGTACTTCCGCGGCCACCTAGCCTCCGGGGAGTCACAGAGCTCGCAGGCGTAGCTGCGCCGCAGGACAACGTCCGCCTCGCCCTCACCCTCGCTGTCCGTGTCCGAGCTGTCCATATTCATTTCGTAGCGCGCCTGGTTCGTTATGGAGTAGTAGCGGCCGTACACGCCCAGCCTGAGATCCCGGAATATGCGACGCTTCAGGCCCTCCTTCGTAGACTCGACGGCAGTCTTGAAAAAGCCCTCGGCTATGCGCTCGATGGGCTCGCCGTGGGCCTCGAAGTCGAAGTCAGTGGGATGAGCATGCAGGTGATCCCTCAGCTCGCGCAACCTGGTGAACCGACGGAGGCAGATCATGCATTTGATTTCCTTGGCCCCATTCGGCTCGCAGCTGTGCGGGTCGAAGTCCTCGACGCGGCGATTGATCCTCGAGGGTTTTGCTGAGGATGCCGAGCCGCCCAAGGCAGCAGATGTGGAGGCCAGCGGCAGATCGTCCTCAGAGTCAGATTGCTTCTTGTCCTGATCTGCGTGCTCCCGGTGCTTGTGCTTAATCAGGCTCACAATGTACTTGTACGACTTGCTGCACTCATCGCACTTGTAGTAGTTGTCCACGCTGCAGTTACCGTCCTCGTCCGAGAGTCTGCGTGAGAATTATCGAATCAAATGAAAAGATCTAGCTCGCTTGAGTGGTGGTGGGTATACAATAGTGCCAGCAGAATCGAGATTTCTATGGCGCCCCTATACTGCCTTAATTTAGCTAATAGATCAATCTACTTACTCGACTCCCTTGATGATGCTGTGCACCAGGGCGTCAGTGTTGTTGCGACTGCGATGCGTAGAGGTTCCCGAGGTGGAGGCTGGACTAGACGGACTCGCATCGCCGGGCATCACCGAAGGCCTGCCAGGCATCTTCCGCCTAGACGTCTTCGCAGGCAATAGACTTGCCCCGTGCTCTGCGTGCTTGTGCTTTACCAGCGCCATCACGTACTTGTACGCTTTGTCGCATTGGTCGCACTTGTAGTAGTTGTCGTCGTCGTCTATCCTGGTGAGGTAAGAGAAATCCATTAGAGATTCGACTCTGTATAAAGAGAATTCACTCACTCCTCGCCCGGCTTGGCGGGCAGCCCATGATCCCGCTGTTTGTGGCGGTACAGGTTGGTGACGAAGCGAAACGCCTTGTTGCACACCTCGCAGAGGTTGTGCTTCTCCTCTGCGCTGACGGGCTGTGGGGCTGGCGAAAGTACGCGCTGCGCCAACGGGACATCGTCCTGGTCGCCTTCGTCCGAGTCGCTGAAGTGCATGATGCTGCGCTTGACGAAACGCGAGCGTACCAGAGGATCGGCGGCTGCCACGCCTCTTCCCAGCTCCATCGGCGGCTCCAGCACCTCGGACTTGATGGTCACGCCCTCGATTTCGAACAAATGAATGGGTGTCTCCCTGAGAGCCTCTAAGGCCTCTGGACCTAGCATTTCGTCCCCAGAGACGTCATTCAGCCTGCGCAGCCACAGCTCGTGCGTTTGTCGCGCCTGCAGCACAAAGTCGTAGGTGGTCTCCAGCTTCTGGGCGCAGGCGGAGCACAGCCACTGGGGAAGCTTCTCCGCCTGGGCCATAGCAACCTATTAAGGCAATAACTAGCATTAATGCGGGCGGAAATTGGATGACAATGGCTGGCTCACCCACCTCTATTCTCGCTAGCTCGACAAGCAGTTGTCCGAAGGTCTTCTCCGCATATTTCTCCACGGGCGTCTCAATCCAGTAGCGCCCGTCAGCGCCCCCGCAGATTCTGCACGTCCGCGTCATCTTTCTAGCGCATTTAACGCGTTTAATTCGCAATTCGTAAAGTCAACAGTCTGATAAAAAAAACACCAAACAGCTGAGCGGCGAGGAGTAGTGTTGGGTAGCGCCCCAATGTCCATTGACTGGTCACACTGCCAAAGGGTTCTTGTTGCATTTTCTCCAAACTCAACGTTTTTTATCGTTTTCCGCAGTTCCTTATTATTTTCCGGGCTTTAAAATATACCTGATGTAACTGCAGCGACGTCACAATGCTTCCCTCAAATATTTGCCGCACTTGTGCGGTTCAGAACACGGATTTGCGGCCATTGTCCACCTGTCTGGCCAAAGACGCCTCAAAGAGTTGCTATGATGTACTCCAGGAGCTTACGCAAATTGATGTAAGTAGCCACACCAGATCCGGGAATGACCCGCTAATATTCTTAATCCCATTATATAGCCCCTGGTTGAGAGCTCGGGTGACAATTTGCCGCAGCATCTGTGCGCCGAATGCCTGGCGAGATTGGAGAGTGCCTACGCCTTTGTAGAACAGGCCAGAAAAGTGAACGGCGAGCTGTTGGTTCGTCTGCGAGAATGCCTCGAGGAAGTGCCCATTGACATTCCTCAGGAGCAGCCACACATCAAAACCGAAGTAGACATCGATGAGGCGACTCCCAAGTTTGTTGTGGATGTAGACTCCACCGGAATATCGTCTGTGGAGTTCAAGTGGCAGCCGGAAAGTGACAGCGATAGGGAATCCGCTGGAGTAGTATCCAGTGACGAGTGGGTATTATTAACTTCGACTACAGCTTGTATTGTATTGTATTGCTCCCTAGGAATGATGTCGAGAAGAAGCCCTATACCTTAAGACGCAGTGCGCGTAAAATCAAGCAGCCGGTAGAGAATAATAATGAGGAGCCAGAGTTGCCAGCAGAACCATCGCCCAACAAACGTCGCCGCGGCCGTCCGCCCGGCCCGGCCAAGTGCCAGTCGATGACCTCCGATGGACGCCACGCCTGCAAGGTGTGCGGGAAGACCTTCTCCTGGTTCCGCGATATGCAACGCCATGCCCGCATCCATTTCGAGAAATCCAAGGCGTTCGTTTGTGACACCTGCGGCAAGGGGTTCCTACGCAAGGACAAGTACACATTCCACCTGCGATGCCACGAAAAGCGGGAAGCCAAATGCAAGGCTTTGCAGCTCGGTAACGAGTGGCGCTTCGCCGAACGCCTGTACAGTTCCGGCAGGCTGAAGAGAATCGAGTGCAAGCTGTGTGGCCTAAAGTGTCCCCGAATCCAGGACCTCAGAGTTCACTTGGCCAGCCATCAGAACGTGGAGGGCCTGCTCCAGTTGAGGGAGAACAGCGATGTGATAAAGGAGCACTATGCCGACCAGCCAGGCGACTTGGACGGCGTCAAGCAGCGAATTATCAAGGATCTAACGGAGGGGCACTTGCAAAAGTTTGCTTCCGTGGTGAATTTCCACGGTTACGAGTTGGGATTGTATGATTCGGACGAGGAATCTGCTAGCGGAGAGTCCAAATATGAGTGCACGGCGTGCAATCTTTCCTTGGCGAGAAAACATCAAGTGGTGAGGCACACGCTGGAGGAGCACGCCCAATCCTCCCCTTCAGAGCTTCCCTGGCAGCGCTGCGGCTCCTGTAAAATTGGATTCCTCTGCTCCAGACTCTACTACTCCCACGTGAACACCCAGTGTGACAGCAAACTGAAGCGGTATCGGTGCGCCAAGTGCCCGGGAAAGTTTATGTGGCCGGAGAATCTGCACAGGCACGCCTGCTCCCATCGCCACCAGGAAGCGACGTCTGTCCGCCAGATCTCCTGCACCTTGTGCGACGAATTCCCTGCCCACATTGGCCCAATTACGGATACACTTGGTTACCCACCAGAGTAACATGAGTGGCATCGATCCGGAGCACAGTTCCACATTCTTTCGGTCGTTCCATCCCAACGGCCTGGACAGCACCCCGGAGGAGTTGGGTGTCCGCATAGCCGAGGACTTCGAGGTGCAGGACTTTGATCGCTACTACAACGCCTGCACGGGCAGTGGCCAAGAGCTGGATCTCTTTGATTCCGAGACGGAGCAGAGCGGGGACGATCGGAATGAGGACGAGAAGCCGACCTGCCACACATGTTTGCTGTGCGGAGAGGTGACGAGCAGACTGACGTCCCTGCTGCAGCACCAGAACAGAGCCCATTCGAAGGCGACGACAAAAGATTTGCCTTGCTCCTGCCACGACTGTGGTGCTAGCTTCATAAGTGATGCCCTGCTGCAACAGCACCGCCGGCGTATCTGCGCCAAGAAACATTTCCGTCACCACTGCCCGAGCTGCAATCTGCGATTCATCTGGCCGAGCAACTATGAGCTGCACCTGAAGACCCACCACAGCCACTTGGAGGAAGACCAACTCGAGGAGGGTGGTGAGCATCGGGACGCGAAGCTGCAGTGTGACGAGTGCGAAAAGGTCTTCATCTGGCACAAGGATCTGACGCGTCACAAGCGCTTGCACCTGCCGCAGTCGGCGCAGTTCGAGTGTACGCACTGCGACCGAAAGTTCCACCGCAAGGATGGCCTCAAGTCCCACCTGCGGGTCCATACAGAGGCACAGCTGGTGGAGCAGCCTCTCACATCCGACAGCAGTGGGGTTCTTGCCCTGCTCTCCCGTCCCCATGGCTGCAAGCAAATCCAATGCATGATCTGTCTCTCACGCCACTCCAAGATCTCTGATCTGCGAACCCACCTGGGCGCCCATCGATACGGATTAAGCTTCACCACAGAGACCGATATTTCCAGTATCTCAAAGTCTCTGTATCCGGAAGTGGAAGCGGCCTTGGGCACAGATGAGCTGGCGGAGAGAATTATGGCAGATATCGGCCAAGGAGTGGAGCTGGATCGTTTCATTTCCATCACCAATGAGGCTGGGTTGGAGCTCAACTTGGACAGCAGCGAAACGGACACTGAATCCGAGGAAGAGGAGGAGGGCCCGTCCAGTCAGAACTACGCCTGCAATCTCTGTCCCACCGAGGTAAAGAGAAAGCATCAGCTCTTTGCCCACCAAGAGGAGAGGCATCAGTGGGAGGAAGCTACGCTCGTTTGCTCGCACTGCCAGGCTAGGTTCGTCAGCGAATCCCTGCTAGATCATCACTCCAGGACCTTCTGCGGCAATGTCCAGAAGCGCTTCCAGTGCCGCAAATGCCCGCTTCGCTTCCGCTGGCGTGAGAACCTGAAGCACCACCTTTATTTGTCCCATCAGCAGGCTGAGATGCCGGCTGCAGAGGATTCTTCGCAAGCGGATGCCGAACTGCAATGTGGCGAGTGCCAGCGAACGTTCAAGATGCAAAAGGATCTCACACGGCACACCTTGATGCACGCCCGGGAGGCGACGATCTATCGGTGTCGTTGGTGTGCTCGTCGATTCTACCGCTGGGCCAATCTCCTGCAGCACATTGCACGGCACGGCATCCGGGCTAGTGAGTTGCACTATGCTGAGGCTCTCCTGGACGCCTATGGACATCCAGGCGGTCAGAAAACCGTGGAATGCCGGGTGTGCAATGTCAGCTTCGCCAGTATCGCCGCCCTGCGTCTGCATCTGGAAACCATGCCGGCAGGGAGCCACCATGAGCTCTCCTCGTTGAAGAACTACTCGATCACCAACCAAATGGGCTTCGAGCTGGAGCTGCAGGACTCGGAAACGGATGAGGATCAGCCAAAGCCGCCCGGTGTGCCTGCCTACTACACGTGCGGCATGTGCCAGTTGAGGTGTGTACGTAAATTCGAGCTGCACCAGCACCAGCAGGCCATGCATCGGCTGGAGAAGATTCCCGACGGCTGCGATCAGTGCATCTTCAAGAGCGTCTGTCCCGATCTCATTGCCCATCACAAGAGGACGCAGTGCGGTAACCAGGAGAAGCAGTTCACGTGCTCCCGCTGCGGCTACAAGTTCATGTGGGAGTCAAACCTGCTTACGCACATGCAGATGCAGCACGGAAAGACGGACGACCCGGACGGGGAGGAAGGAAAGGAGGCAGAAGCAGAGCCCAAGGCCGGGAGCCCGGTTTTCCAGTGTGCCCTGTGCCCCAGGAAGTACAACCGAAAGGACCGGCTTACAGCACATGTGAAAAAGTTCCATGGGCCCGATGGCAAGGGCCCCGAGGTGGTAAAGGTTCCCCCTACCAGAGCCGCCTCCCCCAAGGAACCGAAACGTTTCCTGTGCGCATTCTGCGGCAAGGCGGTCAGCTCCTCCTCCAACCTGATCATTCACATGCGCCGTCACACGGGCGAAAAGCCTTTCAAGTGCGAGTTTTGCGCGATGGCCTTCCCACGATCCTCAGACCTTCAGTGCCACCGGCGGACTCATACAGGAGAGCGTCCGCATGTGTGCACCGTGTGCCAGAAGGGATTCGCCCGCTCCTACAAGCTGCAGCAGCACATGCGCATCCACAGCGGCGAGCGACCGTACAAGTGCACCTACTGCGAGAAAAGCTTCACCCAGTCCAACGACCTGACACTCCACATCCGTCGGCACACGGGCGAGCGGCCTTACCAGTGTGGCATCTGCGGGGAACGTTTCATCCAGGGAACGGCGTTGAAAAATCATCGCCTGCAGCAGGGACACTTCGAGGAGGGTCAGAATTCTGGGGAGCCAGCAAGGCGCACGGTTTTGGAACAGTTTACTGTATGAGAATTCGGAATAAAAATTCTGTTTACGCAATTATCAAAGTGTTTTTTTTCCTTTTTCTAAAGAGTTTTAACATAAATCCTAAATAAAGTTGTACAAAAACTAGAAAAGAATTGTCCCGAAAATGCAATATAGCTAGATGAGAATTAAATTTCGTTTACTAAGCACATAAATCCATAAAAAAACAACTGGTATAAACTGTTATAAATAATAAATAGACAATTATTATTATTATTTGTTCAATTAGAAAGCCAGAGGAATACGGGTTTATACCACTTGCAAGGTCTTCTAATTTCAGTCAGAGGCGTCAAACACATCGAAAAAGTCATTTCCGACCCTATAAAGCCTATATATTTTTGATCAGCATCCACAGCCGAATCGATCTAGCCATGACCGGAAGAAAAAAAAAATGTACTAATTTTTTCAAAATTTTATAAGGGGTTACATCATTAAAATTGTCAAAAATTGACAAAAATGTATTTTCTTCATTTATTTAATTATGTATGCAGATTTGTTAACATAATAAAAACTAGCACGGAAATGCTGCCCCGACTGAAATTAATGCATTTTTGGCTAAGTTATGATATCCGAAAAGCGTAGATTTACCCAAAAGTATACGTAATAAATTGGCAATCAAGAGTATACAAACTTCGGCTTCCCCAAGTTAGCCTTCTTTCTTGTTTTATGTAATTTAAAGATCAGAAATGTTCTATTTGGAATTAACAGCAAATGCACTATAAACTGAAAACTCCAACCACCGCAGGGTTGAGGCAGGTTCCACCCTTAGTGGAAGAGGGGTTGTTTCACCTAAGGGCAGTACCACCTGCTTCCTATCCTCGATATATATCTGTATATCGTCCGTCATCGCCTTGACGACCGATCCAAGTAGCTCTGGTGCCGCCTGTCAGAACTGCTGCCAAAATAGTGAAGAATACATTGGCCCGACAGAGCGGAAAAACAAATGCACTTACTCGTAAAATTTAGTTTCGAAAGTTTAGCACCCTTCAACTCGAAATTTGTTTAGTTCCGCCCGAAACCAGGTCTGAGTCCTTCACAACAAGATGGTCCAGCAGCGGAGCAAGACGTCTCGCTCTCTGACGGTCAGCGAAAATGGAAGCGAGGGTGCAAGCAGTAAGGACCGTGACCAGGTCTACTGCGTGGTGCTTCACGTGGCCGAAGGTGGGTACAATATCTTGGTTTAATAGCTATTTTCAGGTAATATTTCTCCTCTGTGCAGCGATTAACTTCGTGGGTCGCGAGGCCAGCGAGCAGCAAGATCAGATCCTGATGAAAGCCGCCCTGAACACAGTGGACTTCGATGTGGAGGGCTCTCACTCGGCGGCCAACGGGGCCGTCGTCTTCAACAGCAACTGCATTTGGGAGTGCGACCTGGCCGGGATCAAGCGTATTAAGACGGACCATCGCCCCGTCAAGCTCACGTTCTCTGCCTTCCGCGGTTCCAGCGGTGTGGAGCGGAAAACTATTGGCAGCCTGCTTCTGCCACTGCGAGGACTTCCGGTACTCAGCACCACAGGCAGCCACAACGGCTCCCATCTGAAGATGATTTGGCACAAGCTCATCTGCAATAGCAGCGAGTTCCGGTCCCAGAAGCCGGAGGTGCTGCTAGTCCTGGCGGTTATCAAGAAGTCAATACTGCACACGAAAGACTTTGACCACCTCATGCAGTTCTCAGACGTGAGTCCGACCCTTAAGGGACATATTTTAATCAGAATAAATATCAATAAGTGTATGCCCTTAGCAAAAAGCGCCGTCGACCATGCCCCTGAAGTCGCCAGGCCACTCGATCACTGCCAGCATGCTCCAGTCGCAGGTGGGTTACTTTATTTTCCTAGGATTATTCCAGCAGAGATTCATTTCCGTACTTTCGCAGGCCAACATCTACGTGCAGTCGTTGGTGCAACTGGGCCTGCTGCAGGTGGGCAACGATCCGCTGATCGACTGCGACATCATCGAGGTGGTGCTGCAACTGAAGCAGCTAAGGAAGGTGAACCGGCTGGTGAAGTCGCTCAACCAGGGCAAGGAGCCTAACTCGGTGGTCGTAATGTTCGACTTTGTGGGCAACGTTACTAACATCGAGTTAAAGCTGAACGACTCCGACTCATATGCCGTCAACGACGTCCTGGGGCTGCGCTTCAAGACCTCCTTACGCAGCATGCGGCTGTACTTCCAACGCATTTTTTACCTGCCCTTTAACATGTACATGAACGGAACAGCTGTAGGTGAGTATTTATTTCCTACATTTTTAACCCGCGAAATCAACTGCATTATTTTCTTCCACAGCAAATTACCGCATGGACTTCAACAACCTGCTGCCTCCGGACAGCCACTTCGATGGTCAACTTGAGTATTCCAGCCACGGGTCATTCGTGTTCAATCGAATCGGTCGACAGGACAGCGCCCGGGATCCCAAGCCTCCAGTAATGGAGTACAGCTTTACTGTGGAGATCAAGAATAAACTCTCGCCGCAGGAGCAGGTAGCGCCGGAAGCAGCGCCATCGATTGCGAATGGAGTCATAAGGGAGCTGCCCACAAATCGTCAGGACACAGAAGAGCTTTCTCTATCCCATGGGCTACATGACAACTCCGTGGCCAGCCTGAATGTGGGCTCAGAGCTTTCTGTTTCGGAGGAATCCCGCAGCTCATTTTCTATTCAGGAAAATGAATCAGATTTTGATACACCGACAGATCATTCTAGGACGCAGAACAAGCGCCGAAAGTTCACTCGATTGACTGGCAAGAAACACAACCCTGAGAGCGAGGATGAGCCGTGTCTAGAAAGGAAGTGCTCCAAGCTGGTGCGTGAAGAACTGAAGGAAGAGTTTTCTGAGTGCAAGAACTTGGAAATGGAAGAGGAATTTTACAATCCCGAAGAGATCCTGGAAGCCAGGGCTTCTGTAAGTTCCAAATTGCAATCAGCCCATGAGGATCCGCTGCTGCCCAAAAAACTTAAGGTAAAGGCCAAGGTATCCAAACAGTCTCTCGGGGAATCATCAAAGACAAAATTAATGACTGCCAAAAATGTGATGCCTCCGTTGGAGGAGCATGAATATGACATCCTAAGCGAAGTGACATCCTTGCAACAGCTTGAAGAGGAAGAAAAGAGATTAGCGGAGGAAATTAAAATGGAAACCGCGAAGAGAACTAGGATTAAGTCAGGACAACGTTCCAAATATGTTAATGCACCATTAGAGGAACAGGAATTCTCTAACTTCAGTGAATCGACATCCTTGCAACAGTTTGAACTGGAAGAAAAAAGACTCGCAGAGGATGACAAGCCGGAATCTGCAATTAAGCACAGGATTAATGTAGCCAGTGACGAACACTTGCCAGCACCTACCAATCAGAAGGTAAGAAAATCAAAACGGGTAAGCAAGGAAGCAAATGTGATTGACCCCAACGAACAGGAACTCAATGAAGCTTTGGTAGCTTCGTCAAGCGAATGCATTCCCCGAGACAAAGGTACGCAAAAGATATGTGAAGAAGGTTTTGAAAACTAAGCTAAAGGAGGAGATTGGCTTACCTCTGGATAGTTTTGATAAAAATCGAAGCTCAGAACCAGCAGATATTAGAGGAGAAAACTTTGACATTCCAGAGGAGAGTTTGAATAACGATCACTTGCTTTCTGAGCAGTTGCCGTCCTCCAGGGAGAAGTTGAGCAAGAAAGCAAAAAACTTGAAGATTGTGAAAAAGCAGGTGAGCGTTGAATCAGTTGACTTTACTGACCAGAATGTCCAACGCAAGCGTAAGGTGAAGTCCAAGACATTGATGCCTGAAGATCAGTCAGAGATATCTATAAGTACACAGGGAAGTGTCGGAATAGCGAAGACTTCTAAGACCGATCTGGCATTGCGAGCCCGCTGGGTTGAAGTGAATAAGGTGCAGTCGGCAGCCTTGGAGGAAACTGAATTGTATCTGGAGCACACCTGCCAGACCGAACTACACGAGATCCAGTACGAGGATCAGCTTGCACTCGGCCTGGCAAAGTCCCAAAACCCCAAAAATAATTTTCGCACTGATGTAGGAACCGGGGTGATGCGCCAGTTCCAAGTAGATCGGGAGAGGAAAAAGAAACGAGTTTCGTCGGAAAATGATCACGCTGAATTCAAGACATCCGAAGAATTTTTCTCACTGCCGGATAGCCCTGCAAAATCCGAAGAGATCGTCGGTCCTGAAATCAAACAGCAGCCAGTGCGAGTCCTGAAAAAGAAGAAAACTAAACAAACAATAGTCGAAGAAGCGCCATCGGTTGAACGAAACGAAAGCTTAGAGGACCAAGTCGTAAAACCCATCAAAAGGAAGGTTATTAGGAAAAAAGTCATTGTACAAAATAAAGATCATTCGGAGAATGTAGAGACCCAGGAGGAACTTGTTACTGATCAGACTAAGAAAATTATTAAAAGCTGCAAGCCTTTAAAGGACAATCCATCGGGGGATGTCAAAGTGACCAAGAAGGTATCCTCCAGGAGTTCCGCGAAATCGGTTAGTTCACAAAAAACCCCAAGGGGTTCGCCCTCCTTGGATGAATTTGACATGGATCACTCGGCAGACACGGATCAGAGGATCAGATCCTGGCGGATACAACAAATCGAACGATTTGAAGAGGAGCTAGCACGCAAGGAGGAGCACTACAAGGCCCAGTTGGAAGCGATGGAATACCAAGAACTCAAGATACTGCAGAAAAACCAAGAGGATCCCGCTGAGGACGAGATTCAAGCTGACAACAGTGTGGATTACCAGGCCAAATTCAACGAGCTGGAACAGCACATATCGCAGCTTAAAGCGGAAATGGAACAGCAGGTAATGCTCTTCGAGAGTCGCAGCTTGGAGCTGCGCCAGGAGAACCTCCAGCTGGCCAACGAGAAGGCAGAGTTGAAGGCCCGCATCGCGAACATGGAGGAGCAGATCACTCAAATCCGTACCAAGGGCTCCGATGAAGCGGATCTCAAAGAGGTCATTGGGGAGCTGAGGACCCAGAACACCCGGTACTTGAATGTGGCCCGCCAGAAGGATCGGTACAAGAAGCAGTGGCGACGCTGTGCCCGGCGGGTGCATGCCCTCAAACTGGCCATGTATGAGAAGAGCACGGAGAGCCAATTGGAAGCGAAGTGAGTTAATTTCATTTATCTGTTTATTTTATTATGTATTGAGTATCTATTCCTCTTGCAGCACCATTAACCTAAGAGAAGTCCTGACCAAGGACGCCGTGGCCTTTGAGCAGGAGTACGGACCATTCCGCTGCAGTGGCACATCTGACAATTTATCTTTCACCTCGCTATCCGGTTCAGGAGACGCCCCTGATATGCCCCAGTCTATCTCTCAGTCCATCTCCCAGTCCATCGCCGAGTCTATCTCTCAGACACTCTTTCAGTCTAGCTCCCAGTTTGGCTCCCAGTCTGGCTCTCAATCTAGTTCCCTGTCTGGCTCCCAGACTATCCCCCAGAGTGACTAGTCCCTAACCCCTTTGATTTTACCAAATTAACTGTGACCATCTTGTACTGTAATTAAGTTTGTTATTTTGTTCGTTTTATGATCTAAAAACAATAAATGTTAAAAACCTAAGGTTATAGTTTGGCTTTAGCTCTACTCCAACTGAAAGCCCACCCGCACAAAGTAGGGCAAAGTGTCCAGCGCAGCTGGATAGTCCATCACCCAAGTGGGTCCACTGTAGACCTGATCGCCATTGCCGTCCTTCCACTCGCCCTCCGGCAGGTAAATGTCACGCTTGGTGGCTCCCTCCACCACGATGGGAGCAGCGATGATGTCGTCGCCCAGTAGGAACTCTGTGAATAGAATTGAAGACGGTTTATTATTATTTTGTGACAGTAAATAAATAACGATTAGTGACGGAAAATTTGATTCGCTTGAAAACTGGCAGGTTATACATTATGCTTTATCAAGAATGTCACGCAAATAGCATTCCTTAATCGAAGTGCTACTACTCACCGTCGTAGATGGACTGCGCCACCTCATCGGTGGGTGAAACCCACCAGAGCGGAGCATTTACTGGCTCTCCGGAGTCGACGGCTCTCTGGAAAAGCTTCATGATGTAGGGCGTGTAGGTGGCGTGCAGGGCGGTGAAGTTCTTGCTTATGGCAATGGCCTCGTCGTCGAAGTTCCAGGGCACGAAGGAGAACTGGAGGGCAGGCATAAAGACGTTGGCCTGCAGCCAGCGCAGGAAGAGCTCCTTGGTCGGAGGCTTCTCGTAGTAGCCATTACCGCCAATCATGTCTGGCAGGACGAAGGGATATCCATTGAGGTTCATCTGCAGCATAGACGAGATCAGCGTGAGCAATCCATTGTTCCAGCCCCACTCAGAGTCCTTGTCCACGATCCGCACGAAGATGGGTAGTTCCTGGGTGTTCTGTGCCGATCGCACCTCCACCATGTCGCCGAAGGCGGCAACGGTGCGTACATAATCGCCCACAGCCTGGAGAGGCGTCACCATGGAGCTGCTGGCCTGGAGCACGGGATCACTGGGCAACCAACTGGTCTCCCCGGCATCAAATTTGAAGCTATCAATGCCGTCCTCGTCCTGCAGGCGCTTCAAACGCTTGGCAAACCATTCCTGAACTTCAGTTTTGGTGAAATCCAAGATGGCTGCATCCTTGGGCTGGCTGTTCCACCACTGGGTGTCGGAGCTGCCCTCATGATCCAGCACCAGGTAGCCCAGAGACTTGGCCTCCTCGTAAATGGCCGTGCAGTTGTTGTTGATGAAAGGATGGATCCAGAGGGTCACACGGAAACCAAGGGCCTTGAGGTCGTCCGTCAGGTTTTTGCTATCGGGGAACTTATTTTTCCTGAAGGTCATTGCGCCGTAGCAGTCCTCCCAATCATCATCGATCTCCAGCTGACTGTTATTGAAACCATTGTCGAGAATCTGCTGGGCAAAGTCCCGGACCACTTCATCGCTGACCTCCGCCTTGTACAGCGCCCAGGTGGACCACACCGGATGCCTGACCATTCGCTCGTCTGGGAAGCCCGTGGGTTGTCCCAGGAAAGTTTTCACTGCATACTTGTGCGCCGCCTTGGCGTCCTTGGCCACGGCCACGTGGTAGACGAACTTGCCGGCGGTTACTCGGGGATCGTAGGGCAACTCACTGGTGGCACTCAGACAGAGCTGTCCCGGATAGGCCGCCGTGTTCTGGTCGAGGAAAAGCGGCGTGTTGCTCTCCACGTACAGGAAGGCACCGGCGCTGTTCAGCCAGTACCGCTCGCCCACTCCAAAGTTGTCCAGCTCCTTGGGCAGGTACGAGTAGTTGCTGTGCACCTGACGCTCCACGGGCCAGTAGTGCTGCTTCTGCTCTGGGCCACTGAACCAGTGCGTAGATCCCGTCTTCAGGGGGAAACAATCTCTGGGCTGGGTGCCCTTTAACACCTGATCGCGGGAAACACGCACATGAGTGATATCGCTGCCCGTGCCGGAGACCACGCCGTTCTTGACCAGCGTAAACTGTACGACGGTGGTGCCATCGGTGAGGGTGTAGCCACCGCTGTCCGTCTCCACCAGATTCGCACTCGTCTCAAAGTTGTCGAAGGTGACGGTTTGCAGGGTCTTATCACCCTTCATCAGCTCGTACTGCAGCTTGTCGCCGCGCCGCAGTCGCACGTAGATGTTGCTGTTCGGGAACTTGTAGCGCTGCTCGATGCTGCTGCAGCTGGACACTGCATCCCAGAGGCAGCAGGATGAAGCCACCACCAGCAGCAGGGACAATAGAATAAACCTCATAGTCTCGTTGGTCTCGCAAAGAACGACTGCCGGGCAGGTGGCAGGCGACAGTCCTAATATAGCCACGATAAGGAAATCAAGGGAATTCTGAAGAGCTCTCCGGTCGGTCAGCAGCAAATAAAGCTCTTGAACATTGCCAGCACATTTCTGACCGGGAACACTCTAGTCCCGAGATAACCCCCCCAAAGCTGATAAGGAGGGTCCAACCTGGGCTTTGTATAATTCCCATTAGCTAATTGATGACTGTTAGTGCCGAGATTGCGGTCACCTACTTTGATACTCTATCTATCTATCTGGTGAAGAGTTCTTTGAAAGTCAAGGACCCCTTTGGAAGTAATCATAACATTCGTTATTACACGCTGCCCTATCTTTACGAAACATTTTGAGGACTACCTCAAGTGTCGATGAATGTGCTTCCAAAATAATGTTTACAAAGTACAAGAAATCATCAACAACTTCACAATTCAACAACTTGTTGTTCTTTACAAACATTTTGAGGACTACCTCAAGTGTCGATGAATGTGCTTCCGAAAGAATGTTTACAAAGTATAAGAACTCATCAACAACTTCACAATTCAACAACAAGTTGTTGAATTTTATTCCATGACCAAATGATTAGAATTATATATATATCGTAGTAATTTTATTAAGGCATAAATATACATATTTAGTTTTTGATTTCTTCTCTCGTTTTTGATTTCTTTTTTAATACTTTTAATCTAGTTTGGCTTGTAATAAGGGAGCAATTGAATGCCGTCGAATGTATTAAAATGTTTACAGAAAATGTGGGTTCTTCTTGGGCTGAGGATATATTTAATCTTTCAGATTTTTAATGTTGATTAAATGCAAGTCGTTTATCAATGTTTAAATATGGTTATCTAGGGAACCAATTGGCTGGCCTCTGCATTCGTGGAGATCGCTTCGCTGGGAGCCTCGTCCCGATACTCCATTACATTCTTCTTGCTTCTCGGAAAATGGGCTCGGAACAGTTCGTCATCGTTGTCCGAGTCGCTGTCTTCGCCGGCTATCAAAGCGACTCGGGAGTAGAGTTCGTTGCTGCGCGCAGCTGCCCTTCGTTGGTAGATGACGATGCCTCCGGCAACGGTCAAGCCAACCACAGAGAAAACCACGGCCAGCAGGAGCAGCACTGTGGTGCCGTTCATATACTTGAGGGTACTCGGATTACCCTCCTCGGACACATCCACCACAGTGGCCATGCCTGTGCTGCGAACCACATACGCGTAGCAGAAGGTTTCGTTCAGGATCTTTCGGAGTTGGCTGCCCGGGGAACAGGTGCTGCACTGCGAGGCCAGGGGTCCATAACAGGCCAGGCAGCTCCTGTCGCACGTGACACAAATCCTGGCCGGTGTCTCCGCCAGTTGGATGAGCGGAGAGCCAGTGGTGCGACTGCGACGACGCCGTCGATCCTCCGCCTGCAGAGGGTCCTGCTTATCGTCTATGGAATTGGACAGCGATGAGGGATCCTCGGTGGTGGGCCTGCTGTAGGGATTGACAGGGCCAGGCCCGGAGCTTGCATCCTCCTTGTCCACTTCCTCCTGATCTGCAGCCAGTTTATCCAAGGGATACGTGTGCAGGGGACAGACATCGTAGCAGAGATCCTCGTACATGTAGGCGGCTTCGTTGCACTCTGCGGAGGGTTAAAACAGGATATATTAGAGTATTTACTTTCAATTAAAATTGAAAAGAAAGTCATTTACCTCAGCGACAGTTTTAATTGGAAGAAGAAAGTTGTAAGAATTAGTAGGTTAGTAGAGAATTGAACAAGAATAAAGGTATAAGCTGAGTATAAAAAGCTATGTTTTGAGCATGATGAAAGATTCAACTTAGTTCTTTGCCCTTTCGCAGTCAACGAAGCTTTGTTTGTCTGATATTTAGCGGGGAGTATTATGTTTATAGCAATAGACAATTAAACAGAATATATAAAAGCAATGTTTAATATTTAAAGTGTGTACGAAACAAAGGCAACAAATATCTGTCGACTAAAACCAACTTTATACGCCTGCAATTATAGAATACATTGAATATTTTATATCACAATTTTGTGAATTATTTTAGTTTTACCTCAACACACCAGAATTACTCTATTTTATAGTGAAACAGGCAGACATTTTACCAAAAAAGCAAGCGTAAGCGTGGCATTTCAGAAGACATCTATTAGCAACGAAAAATTCAAAGCTCAGCGAGTAAAACATGCTCAAAAATAGCAGAAATACAAAATAAAATGGAAAACTAAAAGCCAGTGTGCGATTGTGGGTAGCAGCGTATGAGTGTTCACTGTGCCAATCACCAGAAGACATGATAATGAGCGATTTTAATAGTTGTGTTAAGAAAAAATAGTTAACGTAACGAAAGTAACAAATTAGAAAGTGGTTTAAGGGAAAGTTTCAATTTCCGTTTAAAACAAAAGAGGAGAACAAAACAAAATACTTAGGATGGAACATTTTTCTGGACCAAAAAACTCACCTTGTCTGCAATCTCGAAATTTCAATTGGGAAATTTGTAAACTCTGTACAGGAGTCGGAGAAAATATGGTTCAATTTGGAGTACTGACTGGATGGCAGCCTCCATTCCTATAGGTTTTCATTTCGATATGTTTTTTGAGCATGTCTCGCTTGCTGCTTTGAATTTTGTTGTTGGAAATAAATGGCTGCGACACGAGTTTGGTTTTTACGGTTTCAATGCATTTATTTATTACTCATATAGATATTATATATAGATATAGATATATACACAAACATACATAAAAAATTGTATTGAGTTTCGAATTGCGGCATTCTCAATTTCCATACCTAAGAGGTTGATTTTTTTGTTTTTTTTTTAGTCGCTAATTTAAGAGTTCTCATTTTACATTTAAAAAAGTTTAATTTCATTTCGTTTCGGCTTGATTAGTTGCAAGCATTAATTTAGAGTTTTGTTCCGATGTTATTTTACAATTTCGTTTCGCATTAAAGTTAATATATTTAGTTGCTAATTTCTACCCCAGGCCCTAGTACCAGTTTTTAATTGTATTTTTATGTTCGAATCTTGTTCTTGCTTTAGTTTAGGCTTAAATATTAATTTGGCTTTTCCTCTAATTACTTGACTGAGTAATTAGGCTTCAGAGTAAATCTTCCCTCGATTCTCTACGTGTCTGTGTGTGTGTGTGGTTCCTCAAGATAAATAAGTACCAAAGAAATGGGAACAGAGTCCTGTCTGTGGGTGGTTCTTAACTGAACTTACTTGGGAATTTGCTCAACATAATTTATCTTGGTAACTTGTCGAAGTTTTGGTAAATAGTACTTGTGCGTTTTGGTTAATATTTCTGCGTGTGTGTGTTGTGTGTGCTAGTGAGTATAGTATATATGCTGGGCAATTAAGTGGTTAATTCAACTATTTCGCAGATAGAGAAATGCTAGGCTTTAGTTTTAGATTTATATATTATTTATGCGCTGGCTAATATGCGTGTGGGTGTGCGTGTTTGCTAATTACAACAACAACAAAAAAGATACACCTCCCTTCGGTCGCATTACTTTGCTATTAACTTGTTCATTTAAATTAACATTCATATTTGTATTGTTTATTGTGCAGTTACGATATGATTATTCATACGAAGAAAATGCATAGATATATTGGGAACACTCTCGTCTCGTCTAAACTCAAAAGCCAATAAAATACAGTGTGTAGATCATCACAAAAAGGGGAATAAGTTTTGTATAATTTCGTTTAAGTAAACTAATGTTTTGTACCAAGTTCCGAAACAAAAACTACTATTAACTGATATGTTTTTGTTTTAATTGGTTTAACACAAAGACGAAATTAATTAATAACGACAAAAGACCTTGTTAAGTTTTGCTGCTGCTTAAGAGAGAGAATTAATAATAATTATTGCACTCGATTTGCATTTTGATTTGTGTTTAATATACGATTTAAGTAAGCAACAAATTTGTAACAAAGATATGTTTTGTGAGTGTGTGTTTGTTCGGCAATTCAGTTGAAATTGTTTATAATTTTTGTGCGTGTGTGTGATTTTGTGGTTCTTCAGATTCTGTGTCACGTTGCAACTTTGTTGAAAACTGCAGGAACTTTTGTATAAATTGTCAAGTATAGTTACTCGAACGTTTTAAGTTTTTAATTTAATTATTATTGGTTGCTTCTTGCCTACTTTTCGTTTATTATTATTATTATTATTATGCTATGCTTTACCCCTACACCTTAGCTTATTTGATTTATTTTTCGCATTACTAATTATTTCCATGCCATTGCCTTCTCGATTTCTGGCTTTCATTTCGGATACAAAAATTGTTTGCTTGGCGGCGCCTTAACACTAGAAACATTTCCATTAAACACTTAGTTTTGGTTTTTCTTTTTCTTCACCGCACTTAAATTTCCCGTTGTCCAAGTTTTAGTTTTAATTTTAAGAAACAGTCTTTTACTATGAACTCTAAACTGCAGTTGTTTTTCCGTGTGTGTTTGTGTTTGGTTGAACATTATTATCGGCTGGCAATATTAAACAATTGTTTGTTTCTTTTACACAAAATAAAAGCACAAAATCCAACTCAAACGCTGAGAAAAATGTATTAAATATTTAAAAACGAAAGCAAAAGCTGGCGCCTAGGGCTGACTACTTGGCTGGCTTGGCAATATCTGAAATAATGCATTTAGTTTACAGGTCACGTATATACACACAGATCGCGATATTGAAAACACTACTGCTATTGTAAGGATCACAACGAAAAAAGGATATTAGTTTTAAAAGGTTGAAAATGCCATGAGCTGCATATTAAATATGATCTCCACTTCTCACGGTGTAGGGGCAAGCAATGGCAATGGGGAAAACATTGCAAAAACAAATCAAACTAAACGGGCTTAAAACAAACACAAACAATCTAAACGAAAACAATTAAAAACGAATTGTATATAAAATTTCAACTAAAACTTAAACCTAATATATGTATATAATAGATGTACATATATATATATAAGTATATATATTTTATAGGATACGTCTGTGTATATGGATGTGTATAATTGCATTTCGACTAAAATAATACAAAAATTTGCCTTGTGCCTTGACAAGAAACAAAACAAAAATTTAAAAAAAAAGATATCGATTTGAAAAAACAACCTTTTGAATTTATTTCCTGCCACGCCCACAAAAAATATGCATCCGTGTGCGTGTGTGGTGTGTTGCTTGTGTGTAAAACTAGGCTTACATTTAAATTTAACTACAAAACTTTAGTATGTATATATTTTTGGACTTGCAGTGATTCTTCCTTCTCTCGCCTATTCTAAAAGTTACTTATATCTTTAGCTTTTTTTGTTTGTTTTTATTTCTTTTCTTGTTTCTGGTTTCTTGATTCTTGATTCTGGTTTTTCGTTATTCTTCGTCCTGTTGCCGTCAAAGGATTAATTGGATATTCTTTGTTCGCTTTTCACCTCGCTTTCTTGCCATTTCCCGATGCTTTTACACATTTTTCTTATACATTTCCTTATACAGTTCAATTTTGTTTCTTTTCTGTTGCCAATTTTTCTTTGACTCTCATTTGTTGCTAAATTATCTAATGTTGTTGTTCTTGTGCTTTGTTGTTGTTGTTGTTGTCGTTGGCATGTTTAAAGTTTAGAAAGAAGACTTGCATGATCGTAAAAAAGAGTAAGGACAAACCTAAGCACTTGCGATCGCTCCACTTAAGGCACGCGGCGGTATTGCTATGATCCCGGGTCATTCCCACATCGCCGACCTGAAAATAAGGATACGAAAATGTCTTAGAATTGGTATAAATCAAAAGGTTTCATTAAATAGGTTCTTTAGGAATAATGCTGGATGGAAATCTTTAATAAATAGTGTCATTGCATAATAGTTTGTTTCATTAATTTCGATGGTTTGGTTTTAATATTTAAAAAGAATAGAAACTTCGAAAAATTGTATATGCTTAGAGCTCGAATTAAGTCTGATTAACTCATTGTTAATGGAAAATATTAATATATTAATTAAAAGAATACCTTAGCCAACCTGAGATTTAAGGTGCCTTAAAATGTTTATTCAAAATAAACTTAAACAAACACTCCTAGAGTCTTTTCCCTGTGTGACCACAGATAGATTTATAACTTCCAAGCCTACTTTTTAAAATATTTAATACATAAAACCTAAAACTGGCTTATTCTAAACTTAATGTATTTGTTGTTACATTTTTTCAATAAATATAATTATAAGTGTTAACTATGCTAATGTTGTACTGTTTATTTCTATCCAGGAACTCAGTGCTCCATTCCCCTTTGCGACAGCCTTTCTCGCAGTTGCAGCCAAACTCGTCGCATTCTCCCACTCCGCAATACAGATCCATTGCCATCTGTCCATCGCCACAAATGCAAATGGCGCATAAATCTGGATTCCCGTAGTCCCGTACGCCACCAACAGCTTCACAGGACTCCCCATCGATCCTGTAGATCACCTGCTGATGCAGCAGTCGGAAGTGGCTTGTCCCACGAGGAGCAGGCAAAAAAGCCCCAGGATCAGAAGAGAGCTGATTGGAATATTTTGCATGATCACTAGTTGACGATGATGTGTTGGCACTGATGGATTCTCTGGGACGGATCGCGATTTTATACAAATCAGTGGGCTAGGCGATAAGGCTTTATATTCATTCAGAAAACAGATAGCAATGGAATGGAATGACATTCCTTTCTTAAGAATTTAAGAACATTTTCACAAAAATGTTATCACTCGTTTTTTTGTAGCTTTTCTCTGAACCTACTTTCAGAGAATTTAAGGCTATTTTAATTTCTACGAATGTAGTCATAGGAAGTTCTTTAAATTATAAAACGAAGAAATTACTTCACAAAATTTAATCTATTTCAAAGAATATATATTATTTCTATAAAATACAATTTCATTTACAAATTCTTATCTCGACCAATGAAAAATTTAATTTGTGTACTTTTCTCCGCACAGTTAGCTGTCTTTAATGTTGGCCTCAAATTTTAAAGCCACTCGTTTTGGACTTTTGGCCACTCAGCGGGGAGGGGGGCTGGAAAAGTTTTCGTCTGATTCCCGTAGTTGTTGCCTAGTTCATTGCATGTTGCCGCTCTGTCTGGCATTTTAAGCACTTATGTATGTGGGTCTGTCTGCCTTTATTTATAGCTGCCCCTTCCCGAAATGTCTGTCCCCTCCCTCCATCCGTCCGTTCGTCCGTCCGTGGCTCCTATCTAAGCTCACATGCAATGACGTCGCGTGTTGGAAAATGGGGGGTAAATCGAGGAGGAGATGTAGTTGGGTAGCTACAGGATCCTGGAGGAGTGTTTGTTATGCAAAAACTTTTTTGCTGCCTTCCGAGCGGTGAGACGCAAAAAACTAAGGTCACTGCACCCGCCTTTATTACCGCACATCCCCTTCCCTCCTGTTTGGCAAAAAGCAGAAAGCGGCAAAAAAGCAGCGCTTTTAAAGCACAATAGGTGCCAAAAGGTTAAAAATTGCTGACTGCCCGGAGCAAGAGTGCACTCGAATAAAGCCTCGGCTTCCAGGGACTCTCAAAGCGTAGGCAAAAGTTTTAGAAAAATACTGAATCCGTGCACAGCGAAAATAGTTTCAGAAATTATAATGAAATAAATTAAATTATTTTCCTTATTTAGGAAAATATTCAGATTTGTAATGTGAAAGAAAACTTAATGGGAAGACTTAATTTGCACATCTAAAACCAATTAAAAGAGAATTTAAAAGTATTCTACAACCTTTAAATATTAAATATTTAATATCAACCCTTAAATATGACATATCATAATTTTCCACACCTTTCAAATTGTTTTCAAATCCCTAACAATCTTTTTCAACTTCCCGGAAAGCATTTCTTAATTAAAAGGAACTTTTTCCTTTCAAGTTTACACTGTAATTGAAATGTTGAGATTTTTCGTGATTTTTTCCCCGTGCACCTGATGTCCTTTGGTGTCCGTGCGCCTTGGCCCAGTGCCAAAAAAGCGGGCCGAAAATGGCAGCCAAAAAGTGGAATTAAGATGCTGGCATGGATGCGGGATTGGGCAGGGGCAGGGGCAGGGACAGGGAACAGGGACAGAGAGATAGCTGCTGACAGTGTATGCTAAGTATTTGCAAATTTATGAGCGCTATTGGGCGAATGCCTGGCACATTCTGTCGTCGCTTGTGCAGGCGAAATTCGTGCATTGACAACAAAGGAAAGGGCATGCTCAACAGAGGGAACTGGGAAAGGAACCGCAAACGCAACTGCAACTGCAACTCAAATTCAAGTAAACTTGGGGCGATTTAAAGGAGCTACCTGCCAAGGACCTGCCCGTACGGATCAAACGCAGCGACAAGGACTGACGGACTGACTGACTGGTGGGCGGTTTAATCAAGCTAGCCACATGCAAGCAAGCGGCGTCGAGCCACGGTTCTGGTTCTGCGGGTTCGGACTCTGATCGCTACTCAGCTCCTCGCTGCCCGCCAAGCCATCTACGAGGCACTGGAATACCAAGACCATGAGGTAAGCACAACACGTAGGCCAACGGAGCGGATACGGAGTACAGTTAGGGCACGCAGGGGAGCAAAACTATCTTTTAGAGAAGCTTTTAATTTTCGTAACTAAAATGCTAGTAATGATTTTCTTTCAAACATCAAATTAGCTTGCCAGCTAGCCTTCACTGTACTCCGTTTCTAGACATGAGTACATGCTTCCTGGTTGGGTGATTAATGACTATTCATGCGTCTAAGAGGTTTCGCTGCACCTCGGCTGCCTCGGATAAATATTGGATGTTGTGTGCACTCACCTGCTGCATGTTCCGCCACTGGCCGGTGGAATCGTACTCGATGTCATTGTGGGCCATTTCGTTGCCATACAGATTGAACTGGTTCGCCTGGCTGGGATTGGCCTGGTCCGATGGCTGGGCGGGCGTTTCGGTGCCATAGAATATCATGTCCCATTGTGTGATTTGTGCTGCAACGCAGAGGGAGAGAAATAGAGTACAAGTGCATTTAGTTACAGTCAGGATAAAATATACAAAACAAAAAATAATCCAAGAATAGAATCAAAAAAATCTATACAGACAAAATCAACAACAGCAAGAACGCAAAATGGTATAAAATGTATGGTATATGAAAACATATTTGGCAGACTGCTGGACAAGCAAGTCAAGTGAAGGGCCAATAAATCTGCCAGATGAGCGGGATCAAGTGCCAAAAGCTAATCGCAACTCTCACCAACATTGGCAAAAAAGGATAAAAATGAAAAATTGTTGCTGCTGGCAGCCCGGGGCAGCAAATGGCAGCAGCAGCAAAAGCAACTAAAAAAGAAAAACCGAAAAAGCATTTTAAAGTTGCACTCTGATTGATGAAAGCAACAAGAAAGTGCCACTCGGCGGCTGTCAAACTTTCATTGATGGCTGCCAGCGGGCAGGGTGAAAAATCATAAAACACCCAGCTGGCAAAGGGTTTCTGAAATAAAGAGCACTTTACGGAGATTCCATCCACCGGTATGACACTTTAAGTAAACACAACTGATACGCTACAGCCTTAAACATGTTAAATAATATGAATTTTCCACATAAAAAAGATAACAAACAATGTACAAAATCAAGTGTCACTCCCTCAGGACTCCAAAAACAAGAAATTCAAATCAAATCCTTTTATGAAAAACCAGAATTAAGTGTTAAATATATCCAGAACTCTCAAAATTTGGCTACCACTTGGTCCGTTGCCCTCCTTGCGCTCTCCCCTTGGCTGCTCCTCGTAGTCGGGAGTGGCGGGTACCTCCTGCATTTCCAGCTCCACCTGGGCGGGTCCCATCACCCCGGCGGCGGCCATCAGCAGTTGCTGCTTCTTCAGGATCTTCTGGTCGGGCAGGAAGCTACTTCCGCCCGCAGGCAGGATCGGTAGAAGTGGGACGGAGGCCATTGTTTGGGAGGGCGGCGGCACCGATGGGGACTTCTTCGTGTTGCCCTGACGGGTATTGCCCCCTGTGGTGGGCCTGAAGAGCTCCACCTCGAACTGCTTGCCCGGCTTGACCTGCTTGGCCTTGCCCTTGGGCGAACTGCTCTCGTAGGGCTCCAGTTCCGGAAAGATGGCTTGGATCTTGTCGTAGCGCTCGAAGAGCATGGGTATGCGGGCATCCGATGAGGATGAGGATGAGGTGGTGGTCTCCTTCACTTGCTTGGCTGCCTTTACAGAGCCATTGGATCCGAATCCAGATCCAGATCCAGAGGATCCCGCTATCTCGCCCACCACCTTGCGGCTCTTCTCATCGTATGACTTCTCCCCGGAATTGGCCTTGGGTCTGGGTGTTTGCACTCCGTTCCTGTCCTGTTTGTTGCCCTTGGGCTGCTGCTGCTGCTGGGAGATGCGGTAGTACTTGTTCTTGCTGGTTGTGTTCTGGACGGTGGTGCTCGGCGTGGTCTGCTCCTTGCGATTGCCACCCGATCCTCCGGACTTGCCCTTATTACCACTATTAGCCTTGTTTCCCTTGTTGTTGTTCCTCTCCTTATTGTTATTGTTGGCCTTGCCGTTGGCCTTGCCCAGGATGACCCCGTAGGTGGCCGATATCTGCTGGTAACCCTGCTTGGGTGGGACAGGATTCAGCAGGGGGTTGTTGGTCACCAAGCTGGACTTGTTCGGAGGCGGCAGCTTGCCCAGCGGCAACTTGGCGCCGCCGGAAGGTGAGTTGCCAAAGTTATTGGGCGGAATGCGGGGATACTGCGGGGAATAGGCCTGGTGGAGATTGCTGGTGGTGCTGCTGGTGTTGGCCGTGGTGGCCTCCGAGGCACTTGGCCGCGGCACCGAGATCGGATCGTTGGGATCGATGCTCTGAGTGGTGCCGTAGAAGATCAGCGACCATTCTCTGAGCAGAGCATGGCCTGGTGTATAAGACGATGCATTACGGGTGTTTTTCGATGCATGAGATTGGGTGAGATACGTGTAAGGTGTGGATGGATAGATCGATGGATCGATGGATCGATGGTGAGTTCCACAAAAGCGCAGCATGTAAAACAGTACAGGTTTAAAGCATCTCTCTCTGACGGCACTAGTTGGGAATTGCTATAACTTAAGTTGGTGCGTGAGACTTACCCATGTAGCGACCCTCGTTGTGGATCTCCAGCTGCCAGTTGCCGCGCGGGGACTCGCCCCAGGTGTGCACCGACATGAAGGGCCACTGGTTGAAGCCGGAACGGGAGTTGTCATGGATTCTGGGGATGACATAGGAAGGGAATGCATTAAATCAATGTCAGAATATTAAATTAAAATAGTATTTTAAATATATAACTTGTAGTAATAATTACAAGTCGTTTTAGAAAGTAATTACTTAAATTGAAAAACTTCTTGAATACAAAATAACAAGGAGTTTCGTAAACAAAACAATCTTACTCCTGGTAAGCTGAGAGCTAACCTGCAAATATTTATACATAGAGAGTTAAAGAGGAATACCTTTTATTGAGTCTTCAAATAAATAAAATGAAATTGGGATACTTTTAGTGAGTTATTTTAGGCGATATATACTGGAACTTGCGTCGTTATCAATTAATTTACGTTTCTCCAATACAAAATTCATTCATTAATTGAAATTTTATAATTTATAAAAGTGTTTTGACAAATTCTGCTCAACTCAACTCAACTGTTTTAGGTTTTTCTTTTTCCCAAGCAAAAATTTTCTAGTTTCTGCAAAATACATATTTAGTTTCTCCTCTTACCTCGGAGTAAGAAGCGTGACGCTGGTGTTGGCGGGCGACCTCAAGTACAGCTGAATGTCTCCGCGCCTCTGCGAGGTGAGGGTGATCTTGGCCTGGACGTGCTCCAGGTAATTGACTGAACGACAGTGGTTCACTGTCAGCTGCAGCGTGATATGAGTGCGGGGAGGAATGACCCTGTGGAAAATGCAAAAACAAGGTTATAAATATGCACCCAATTATAAAGCAATAGTCTCATCCTACTTGTCCACATGGGGCGCATTGATCTCGCAACGCTGCTGCTCCGGCACCGTCTTCCAGGTGCGCGCCACACGCACCATCTCATAGGCGTCCATCAGGCCGTAGCCGAAGGAGTGGCTCACCCGCCGGCCCACCCCGTTGCGCGACCAGCTGGGATCCTTGAGGTTCGCCGGCTTGGCGGTGCGCACCACAATGTGCTGCAGGTCGCGCCAGGTGAGATTCTGGTTGGACTGCAGCACCAATGCCGCAATGCCAGCGGCGAGCGGGGCCGACGCCGAGGTGCCCGTGTGGGAGACAGTGCACGAGTGATGCAAATCCGTGGTGACCACCTGCTTCTCGCCCGGCCCGCCGCTGCTATAGGTGGTGGCCAGCGTGGAGCTGCACTTCTCCGAGTACCAGGGCACATGGCCCTCCTCGGTGGCGCTGGAGATGGACAGTGTCCAGATGGAGTTCGTGTAGCCGTCGCAATTGCAGTTGTCCTGCTCCCGTCCCCCGTTTCCAGAGGCCCAGATAAAGATGCTGCCCTTGCCGCCGCGTCCCTTCGTAGTGCCCTCAATGAAGGCCCTCGAGGCCAGTTCCCCGGGTCCGTCCACGGTCTTGCCATCGTCGTCGGGTCCCCACGAGGCGCTGTATATGTCGATATGCTGGGGATTCAGGGAGAGGGATCGTGCTTCCACGGCATCTGTGACATCGCCGTCCAGCATCCGCACTCCACCCACGCTGGCCCCGTAGGCAATGCCCACCGCGCAGAAGGAGTTGTTGGCAGTGGCCGCCACCTCGCCGGCACAGCGGGTGCCATGGCGATTCGAGTCCGTCATGTCGTAGTGCGGCATCGGATCGTCATCGTGGCTATTCACATCGTACGAGGCCTTGCGATCCTGTTTGGGAATTGAAAAGTTAAGAGATTAGGGTTTTTCCTTCTTCTTAGTTACAATATCTTTTCACGACTTACGTAATTCTGTTCAATATCCGGATGATCCGACTCGAGGCCATCGTCCAGAATCGTCACTACCACGCCCTTGCCGGTAATTCCCTGCTTCCAGGCGGGTATTACATTCATGTCCAGGCTACCACCGCGATTCTGGTTGAGAAATGAAGTTTAAATATGCGTTAAATATCAAACCCCATATTAAACCAATGTCTTTATAGTTTTAAAACCTTTTCTTAAAAGCTAAAAATCTTCACTTACCAAATACCACATCTGCGGCCATTTGGCATCATCAAAGGGCATGGCGTCCACCTGCGATGTGGCCCGCGTTGAAGTCCTCGAGGGTCGCATTCGGATGAAATCACGCTTGGAGCGCGACTTGGCCCGCTGCTGCTTTGCCCAATGGACGCGATCGTCGTCATCGAGTCGCGTCTGATGGTGCGTGGCGGGGGAGAGCGACCGCTTCGAGACTTTGTGATGTGCGAAGTGGTAGTGATCGTCGAAGATCTGAAAAGGAAATAAAGTGTTATTAATTTGAATTATAAAATCATTTAAGAATATTTAATAGAAAGTAGTCTCTGGATTTAAGTTCTTAGAAACACTTTTAGGAATAATACATTTTGAATAAGGTCTTGGGAGGATTATAATCTCAGAATTAGGAACCATGTCTGGCGGAACGGGAGGCATCCGCAATCTGGCGAACAAGCTCTTTACTCCCAGAGAACTTCGCCGCTTCGAGGCCTACAAGAATCGCTTCAGTCAAAAGTATCTTACGCTGGAGGGCTTGAAGTCGAACTTCAAGAAGCCGGATTTGGGAAAACTATTGAATTATCGCGTGTTTTCGACCCAAAAAGAAGGTAAGCACAAGTTCTTCTTCACATTGCATGGGTATGCAAGGAAAAGGGGGTCTTTCATTCGTAAAATATTTAATTTCCACTTCCCACAGAGTGCCCCAAGGAGCCGAAAGCCGAGCCCGAGTGCGATCCCAGTTGGGATGAAGTATTTCCCAGGGGGCCGCCCTATGAGGCCCGGAACACTCACTACTGGTATCCGGATCCCGAGTATCTAAACGAGTACAAGAACATAGTGATGTATCCCACCGGCGACCAGTGGCAGCAACGACCCAAGATGACGGGGAAACAGATCCCGCCTGTGGATCGTACCTTTCGCACCAAGTTCATTAACTTTGGACCCGCCCATCCGGCGGCCCATGGGGTACTCCGCATGATCCTGGAGCTGGACAACGAGACAGTGCTGTCCGCCGATCCGCACATCGGCCTGCTGCATCGCGGCACCGAGAAGCTGATCGAGTACAAGACCTATGTCCAGGCTCTGCCCTACTTCGATCGCCTGGACTATGTCTCGTGCATGGCCAATGAGTTGGCCTATGCCCTGGCCGTGGAGAAGCTGCTGAACGTGGAGGTTCCGCGGCGGGCCAAGTACATACGCACCATGTTCTCGGAGATAATGCGGCTGACCAATCACACCATGGCCATAGCCTCCTCCGTGTTGGATTGCGGAGCCATCACGCCGCTCTTCTGGCTCTTCGAGGAGCGTGAAAAGCTGTACGAGTTCTCGGAGCGAGCCTCCGGGGCGCGGCTGCATGCCGCCTACATACGGCCGGGAGGCGTGGCCTCGGATATTCCGCTGGGATTCTGCGATGATCTGTACCAGTTTTGCCAGCAATTCGGCGATCGCCTGGACGAGGTGGAGGACGTGGTGACCGATAATCGCATCTGGCGGGCGCGTAACATTGGCATCGGAGCGATCTCGGCCCACGATGCCCTTAACTGGGGATGCACTGGACCCGTTCTGAGGGCCTGTGGCATCAAGTGGGATCTGAGAAAGCAGCAGCCCTACGATGCCTACGGGGAACTGGACTTTGATGTGATTGTGGGCTCCAATGGGGACTGCTACGATCGGTATTTGGTGCGGATTCGAGAGATGCGCGAGTCCATCAACATCATCGAGCAGTGCATCCAGGCAATGCCGCCGGGCGAGATCAAGGTGGACGACATGAAGATCAGTCCGCCGCAGCGGCGCAGCATGAAGATGGGCATGGAGGAGCTGATCCATCACTTTAAGCACTTCTCGCAGGGCATCCATGTGCCGCCGGGACAGACGTACACGGCCGTGGAGTCACCCAAAGGAGAGTTTGGTGTGTATCTCATCTCTGACGGCTCAACGCGTCCATATCGCTGCAAGATCCGTCCGGCTTCCTACGCTCATTTGGCTCTCATGTCAAAGATCGCTCCCACACACTTACTGGCCGATGTGGTGGCCATCATTGGGTCACTGGACATAGTCTTTGGTGAGATTGATCGTTGATTTGTAATAGAATTTATATACATTTCAATAAGCTAAATCAAGAGAACGTTGCTTCATTTAAGGGTTTATTCTTAATACTTCTTGCTTTAATATAACTTTAATATAATTTATTAGAGAGTTGGTTTTAGGAGTCAAACTAAGGTCCAAGGTCCCATTATTTTCTTTCCTAACTCTTTTCTTTTTTGAGTGTAAAAATGGGAATTTATTATTTTTGAGATTTATGCGAAATTGTTCTGATTTACTGACGCATGACATAAGCCGGCTCCATTCTCCATTCTAGTTATCTGTCCAGGCGATGGGTTTTATGCCGCAGCAGCAGCAGAGATTCTGGCCGTTGTCCGCTTTTATTGTTAATTGAATTTTATTTTGCGAAATTCTTTGGCAAATTGCAATTTAGGAACAAAGCGCACAAAAGCCGGCTTCAGGTCGAACTATTTTGCAATTACAATTGCCATTCGTTGTGCGCTGGCCCCATAGATATGGAGGCTAAATTATGGCAACTATTGGCCCATGAAGTCATGCAGCATTGTTGTGGCCTGCCGGAGGATTTCCAGTTATTTCCAGTTATACCGAAGGTGAATATGATGCATTCCTTGCGAGTGTTGCAGGTCAGATAGTGACAGGTAAGGGATGCTTAGTTATCTCCTGAATATATGTGCCTTCGTGTGAGTTTGGCCAGCAAACTTGCGCCTGGCTGCTGCTTAATTGTAAATGTAATTTCGCCATCGTGGTCCCAAAACAGGCGCCATTAAGGGCCATGACAACACCAGTGGCAGCGTCGCCACGCTGAGTTTGGGGCAGGAAATTCAGGTAAACGCATGGAAGTAGACAGCACAATTTATTTATGCACACAGCAGGATGTCGCCGTCGATTTGGCAACAGCGGAAGAGGCTTTCATTCACACCCTGGCTCTCTATTCTGGTTCTATTACTATGGCAACGTGTTCTGATTTTATTTTCTCTTCAAAATGTTATATACCAGGGCGTTTTAGAAATTACTAGAGTTTCTAAAACACTTTAAAATGTTCCTAAAATGTGATATACAATATAGGGGATTCTAATTTTTGTTTTCTTACCAGGTAAAAGTTTGTAACAATTTCAAGCATTCTTAAATCCTTAATGATTTCTCTAGCTTCTCTAATTATTTGAAACTGAACTATAGGTTATTATTATTTCTCTCATTGAATACTTTATTAATCTCCTGATATTGAAAACTACTAAAACGCTCCTTGTAAATTGTATGCTGGTGACAAAACTACCAAACTAAAGTTATTTGAATATTTCGCAAAAGAGAAGAGTTATGTACTGCCCAAAAATGAAATTTATTTGAAAATCGCCAAAAGCCAAAATAGCTGAAGGTGGGAGCACCCCTTGGATGTCTTTTTCGGTCCATGTGTTTGCCGTAGAATTCAAGCCGCTGGCTGGCACAGGATGATAGTTGAGGCATATGTGCAAACGCATTCACATCCTCAGTCCACTTGCCACATCCTCCTTTTAGATCCTGTCACTGCTGGGCGACTGCTAAAATTTTAATTGCTGCTACTCGCTGCGTACGTGTCGTCGCCCGGCGCTCAAAGCTCGTTTAGTTTTTATGCCCGTTGGGGGCACCAAGCCCTCGCCTCCGACTTCCGCCGCCCACTATCAAGTTTATTAATTTATGCAACACAGACACACACACACCCTTGGATTTGTTTACTTGCCGCCGGCTGCTCTTATGCATATGCAATTTTGTCCAACATTTTAATTGAGTTGGGTGGCCAAGTTAAGTTAATACCTCGCACACACCCCGGCGCAGTGACTTTATTTTGTGCAAAAATAAGTAAACAAAAAAAGATCAGCTTAGGTTTAATTGTTTTGTTGCGGTTTCAATTAAAATTGACTCGTGTGCAACTCAAACTGGCCCCGCCCCAATCAAGCTTAAGTGCTAAATGGAAGCGGGTGTCCTGTGGCCAGGATATTAACTTTTACAAGCCATTTGCCGAGGCCCAGAGCACACATCAAGCGGAATAACATGTGGCAGATGCACGGGAGAGATATAAGGATAAATGGGTTTAATGAAAAGGAAGGAAGCTCGGCTTACGTATAAATATGAATTGTTATTCCTTAAAAATTGTATGTAAAGAAATTTCCGCTCCTTTCTTATTTAATATTTAAATTGATATTGCAACTCAGTAGTGTATTCTTTCAAGCGACTTATTTGCCAGATCTCCTGGCAAATCCACCTCCTTTTCAGACAGCTTACCGCAAGCAGCTAATTTTCTAGTGCAACAAAGAAAGCTGATAATGCCACAAAAAAGTCAATAAAACCATGGCAGCAGTTGGAAAATGTTAAGCTGTGAATAATGCCCTCTCCATGGCAGCTTTTAAAATTGTCAACAGTTTAATTAATCAACTTGGGGCGCAGGCCACCAAGGCGTCTGATGCTTGTGTGGGGCTTTGATAAATGGCTGAAAGGAGCCGGCGTCGATGCGAGTAATGGTTACCAGGTTAGGAGACCAGAACCCTCGACTTGAATGCGTGTTAAAACACGCACATAAAACATTAATAAATAAAATGTTTTGAATATAGAACGTAAGGCTTTAAAATACCAGCCCTCAAGCTCTCAATGTGCTCAATTGCCAATGAAAGCGGTTAATTTTTTAATGTCGGCAGCCATGAAATGCCGGAAACAAGAGCAGGAACAGGAACAGGAACAGGACCAGCTCCAGGTGACAGCTAGACAGGAAGCAGGCCTGTATAAATATGTGCGCCATTTCATTAGCTGCTAATTAATTTAGCCCGCATCCATGCACTCCACAATCCACACCTTACGGGCGAGGCGAAGGAAATGCAGTTTGGATTTTCAATTAAGTGGGAGGAACGCCTGGATGATGGGATGTGCGATTCCCCGGTGGTTCGCTGGCAAAATATTACAGAGTGTTAAGAACGATGACAGGTGGTGGGGCCCCAAGCACCTGGGCGGTGTTCGTAGGTAAAAACTAGGAGAGCTGTGAGCTGTCACACAGCGAGGGAGCTGTGAAAGATGTCAACGGCAGAGCGAAAGTAGCGTTGCTGCTGCGGGGATTCCCACATCCGAAAAGGTTAAACATAACTCACAGAAAAATATGTGAATATGCGGAATTTAAGATTTAATCCCATGCATTCTCATACATGTACAATGGATGTTTTCTACCTGATCCCCCTGCCTCAGTGTTTATGCGTTTAACCCGCTTTTTGTTCAGGTGAGGTGAGAGCACATTTGTGCAGAGGAAATTTAATAAATATATTTTAAAAGTGCTGTAAATAAATAATATATATATTTTAACAAGGGAATACTATTTAGCTTGTATTTAAATTCAGTATTAAGCCAAGCGTAATAAAAACGCTAATAAAAATTACATGATGTTCGAAATAAACCTATTTGGAAAAGTAAGAAATACTCTTCTTTTATTATTTCAATTTACATTTTTTTTATGATTAATTCATAAATGTAAAGAAAGAGCATAAAATGGGTTAAAATCCTTGCTTGTTAGCCTTCCAAGTGATTTCCCGTTGATCCCCACAGCTTTAAGTTGGTTTGTGTGGCAGAAAACACTCTCCACTGGCTTCCCCCAAAGCCATGTCGAGGCAGTTGTTGGTCCAATAATGTTTGTTATTTGCATATGTACATGTACATCGCCTTTTGTTTCCCTCGTCAGCACAACGATGCCATAAAATAAAAAACAAACTGAGCTCCCTGTTGTAAGTTTTCCTGGTGGCGTGGCATTTGCTTCAAATATTTATAGAAAAATGGCGACAATTTGCGCCAAACAATTGCAGTTCAGGCCAAAGTCGAGCTACCTTTGGCTCCACGCACTTTACATTGCATATTTATGGTTTTTGTTTGCCTTGGGTTCAGCTTTTCGCCCCCTTCGACACAAGCAACACAGAAGAAAAATAACATTTTATCCATAGGTCAAACCATCATGATCCTTCTCTTCCTCCTGGTGCATTAAGATTGAAATGGGCTAGTGGCCCCGGGATACATTTATGGGTGGAACAGAACTGTGAAAACACTCCCTAGCACCCACTCTCGCGCCACAAGGTGTGTCCTGCGACCAAGAAAAATCTACCCCCTGGTCGAAAAATCTCTTTTTGGACCTCCAAAAAATACATAATTGTTTCCCTGGGAGAGATTGTGTCTATCACCGAGTTTCCCTCACCATTTTCTCGTATTTTTCTCGCACTCCCAATCAGGTGAGCCAACCCTTGGATGGCTGAAACTGTCCCCTGTGGGTAGCTTTGGGTAAATGTTAGACACAAAGCCCAAAGGCCGAGGGTAGCAGCATTCCGAAAATTTAATAAGACAGGAGATCAGCTGTTGTAAATTTTTCGCCAGCGATTTCCCCTTACAGTTTCTGGGTTCTTTTTATGGCAATTGGGGGAGCAATAGATATCTTTTTGCAAATCTGTATCTTATGGGGGTTGCTACGGAAAGCACTTACCCTTTGCAAGGCCTTCGACCATAGCCTCAAACTACAAATGTCTTAATGGAGATGGCAAGATATTTGATGGGAAATGATGAGACAGTTTCGGGTTTCAGCAGGCTGCTTACAGGGGAAGAAATTAGGGAAAGTTGCCAATGAAATGATACTTTACTTTACCTTTTTTTTGTGGCGGATGTGGCAGAAATGATTTCAAACGGAATATTACAAATATGACTTCTGTAATGTTTGCTTTTTCAGTTCTTTTACCTTGAAACTCTTATTATTTCTCAAGTATACATTTTTAATAAATTGTTTTCTCTGTTTAAAAGCCACTGCATATGAAATGTAATTTAACTTTGCTTTATTGATTTACCGCTCTCGTGATTAACGATTCAGTTGCATGCGAAAAATGTCTTAAATGAATGCGGCAATATAATTGTATGCAGTTCCATAGGTTTGCACACGCATATACCACACCGCACTCCATTCCACATTTTATTGTTCAAAATTAATTGAAAAAGGAAATAATTTCGATATTTAATTATGCGGCAAAGCGTGGCTGTGAAATATTAATGACACTGACAGCAGCAGCAGCAGCAGCAACAGGACGCATCCATTTGGCGACAAATGTGTTTTGTTTTAATTGATGCCACACGCAATGGTCTCCGATCGGTTGGAATCATTTAACTATTTACGCGGGAAGCCATTTGATTATTTGCAATAAATTGTGAAATGCGCATTCATGTTCCAAATGAATTGACAATTTCTGCGATTACAATTCATGGGAAAACGATCAAAGGTGGCTTAAACCGGTCAGCAATGTCCTTAAATCTGACTGCCAAGCCGAGTTCTCTAGGACCTTCTGGAGTGATGGCCACCGAGTGGCCACTTGTCTCGAAAAGTTGTTGAACGAAGCCCAAGAGCTGGCTCAGCTGGCAGTCGGGAAACAAACGACATCCGAATCCCACTGCTCCTCTTTTATTTTCACAAAAATGTACATTCGTCTGTAATATATGGCAGTGTGGAATTTGACGAATCACTTTCAGGGCCGCTGCACTGATTCCAAAAATGAAAAAAAGAAAGAGTTTCTGGCTTTAAAGCGGATGCTTTATTTGACCCATGAGCGAGGACAAATAAAGGACCTCCATTTGCATTGCGGAAAGGCGAGCGACGTGAGGCCGCTGTTTAATAACAAAAAAAAAGAAGGGAAAAAGTAAGAGGCGAGGGGTCGCCTTGGTCATTCTCAGTCTTCGGTAAACCTGCATGTCCTTTGGCAAACAGCCGGGGCACAGCAAACGAAATTTATTGGCTTTCGGTGGGGGGACAAAGGGATGCCGAAGTCGGGTCCTTCCCCCTTTTTCTGACCGATGCTCTGGCCGAAAATGAACCAACAAAAGTAACAATTGCAAAGGCTTTCTTTGTGGAAATAAGGAAGGATAAGCTCAAGATAAAATCTTAAATTAAGAAATTGTGCATAAATAAATTACGAATTTACCTAAGAGGATCAAATGCAGCTCTGACCTAAATGGAGGCTCTAGATTGGAGCCTCTCCACTTAAATTTACTTAAAAGATCTGTATTTGATTATATATTTTATACAGAATATTATTTAAAGAAATTATTTACTTTACTCTTGAATTTGTAGTGCAATATATTCATAAAATGCTTGCAATTCTAATAAAGATCTTTAAGGTGTTAGAAAGTTTGTTAAGTCCATTAGATTCTTACGAGTAACTGAATTTTTTCAATAAGAAAAAGGTTTTTGGCTTTTAAAAAGGATAAAGCCTTCATTAAGGCGGTAGAAATTCGAAACTCATTCACTTATTTAATCACATTTCTATAATTTCAAGCCATTTCACATCATAATCTTGTCTTTGAATTAAGTCCCACTTCTTTACTTCTTAAAGTCAAGTATCCTTTAAAATATAAACCTAGAAGCCATAAACCCCAGAAGCTGCACTTGGATTAGTGAATCCCTATTCCTAGAACATGACTCCCAGAGTGTATTACATTTCCAAAGAAGCTCCCGAAATCAGGGGTTTCCTTTATTTTTTTGGGACTCAGCAGAACCTCATTAACCGCACAGCTTCATGGGAATTTCGGCTGCAGCTACTGGGAACTGCCTGCTGACGCTGACTGACTGGGATCCAAATGCAATCGAGGAATTTCCAAATATTTTTGCATTTCGAGTGCCGGCATCAGCAGTTGCACTCGCATGCTGATGAGCGGGGGCGAGGCAGTCAGAGGGGAGAGTTTTAAGGGATTAAGGGTAAGGGGATGGGGACTGCGGGTGGGTGAGGAAAATGAGAGGGTATTGTGTGCTTGTAGGATGCATTGGCCTTTGCCGGGAAATTGATTGCACTTGCTGTTGTCTGCTCGGAACTCCGCCAGTCGGCCATCGACTGATGCGGATGATGGCCCCATTTGCTTGAGTAATGATGCCACTTGCGATCGAACACTGAATTTCGACTACCGAATCGGAGTAGGAGTTGAGCTCCCGTTGCAACACAAATCGATTTAGTGCAGCCCGCATCTGAGTCGAATTTCCACATCTTCCCGGAAGCCGCCTTTTAGTTTTTGTAAATGAAAATGCGAAATTTGTTGCCCTTTGCCGCTAGTCGTCCATCGTCGTCGATTCTTTTGTCTCTTTGGGAAATCAAATTGATTCGTTAGGTTGGCAATCTGTCGCTTGTTAGGCCAAATTGATTGAAATTAGGTTTAGATCCCAAAGCCCCCCGCCTCTGTTCTGGGATTTGTAGCCTGGTAATTGCTTTCGGTAGCCCTTGCCCAGCTCCCTGTCCCTCTGCAGTTTGTTCTCATTAGGTGCGCTCTCTTGCTCAAAGGAGTGCAATGAATAGCCCTAACTGCTGCTGCAGACAACGGAAACGGAAACGGATACGCAGGATCCATGCAATATGCGAAAAATATTCGAGAAATTCTGCATACTTTGGTAGCTGCTGGAACACACACAAGGAGGGGGCTCTTCTGGGGAATCAGGACTATTATTGCACCTCGAAGTCAGAAATTCCGGATGGGCGACGTCAAGCGATGTGTACCGGTGGCATTCGAGTGTGAAAATGAAAGCAAATGGGAATCGAAGAGTGCTGGATAAATAACTTAGATGCCAGTAGATCAAATATGTGACAGGAAATGTGCTTATGCAGGAATCCTTTTACATTTCTTTAAACTTCATAAGAGTTAAAATTCAATGAATTTCTGCGGCTTATAAAGGTATTTATTAAACAATTAAGCATTGCCTCTAGGTGTTGATATTTTGTTGTTGTATAAACCTTATTTTCAGCTTTCCTCTTAATTTCCACCTCCCTCTGTCTGGCTTGTCCTATTCACGTAGCCACCTTCGCTGGGGCCCTGACACAAATTGACTTCGACTTCAGGAAAAACAACATCAGGTGCGCCAGATGCGAGGGAGAAGTCAGAGGTGGTAAGGGTGGCATATATATGTTTTAACCAAACACATATTCACTATATATATATATATATATAGCTCGGCGGCAATAACAATAATCATAAATACAGACTGCGAAGGGTTGCAGGCGGCACGTGTCAATGCAGGTCAGAGGTCCCCCGCAAATATCTGGAACAACGCATGTTCAAGTCTGAGGTATCCACTCGACTCCCCCACTTTAGGCGCTGAGTGGGCATTTTTTTTTTTGCTCTGATGTTTCTCCAGAGTTCAACCCAAGGGAATTCCATTTCAGTTCATACAATTGCTAATGGGGTTTCAAGGGGACGACGCCAAGTTGCGCTCTTAAGAGACCCAAAACATTTTGTTTTTAGCTCAAAGGAAGCTCTAAAAGAAGGCTCTGCTCAAGAGTTTAATTAATACCTTGAGACGAAAGTTTTTAGCCTACTTCCTGGGAAAGCAGAACGGTTGCTCTCCATAAAAACTTCTTAATAACTATAATAATTTTAATTTTTTCTCCGCTTTAACCTATAAGTATTAAAAGAGCAAAAAAATCAATTCACACTTCACTGAACTTTAGCAATTTTTTGCAGTTTGCCAGCAATTTTAAAACGCTTAAGAACGTAAAAAACAAAGCTCAAGGAGAAATTTGCACAAAGTCTTTGGCAAGTTCGTGCTCTTATTTTTTTGCAACTTGTTTCAGTGCAAGGCAAGAGCTCGTCAGAAGTTAAATTACTTTAAACTTATGCATGGCAAAGAATGTAATTGTTAGTGAGCGAAAAAAGCTAAAAAACTTTTCCAACAAAGGAACAATTAATGACGCAGGAAAATGAGTAGGAGGTAAGGGAAAACTGCCTGCGAATATGTTGCAGCTTAAGACTTTTGCATTGTGGTACACGATATCCTTGCAAAGTGTTGTTTTGTAACCGAAAATCATTTCCTTGATTGATCTGGCAGATTCAATTACGCAACCAGAGATTGAAAAAGTTTGCAAGTAATTCTGCAACAAATTTCATCGATTGCAATCGCTGCTCCCATTTGTTCCCATTGGTTTTCTGTGGCATATTGCAAATCATGGAACATAAAATGAAACCATCAAAGTGCAAATGCGAAACAAATTGCAAATTGGCATCTGGGATGCTGGGTTGCTGGGAGATGAAAGAGCTGAAATTATTATTGAAATGCATTAATCAAAATTTGCTGAGGTGCTTTGCTTTGGTCTTTGTTTTGGATATCCCAGCTCGGGGTAGTTTCAGACACAGCAACTTTTCCAATAATGCAGGAAAATATATATAAATTTATTTTCCCTTCCAACGCTAAGGGTGAGGGTATCAATTTGTTTGGAAGGGGGTTGGATGTTAGAGAGCCCACCCCCTATAATGGAGAAATGCGAGCTGAAAATGTTTGCCTTTCTCTTGTCAAAAAAATAGGAAAAACCCTCGGGGAACCATAATTTAGTCTATATGCCATGCTTTCCAACGGAACATGAGAAGGTGAGTGCACATATTTTGCAGACTGCGGCATCACAATTTATAGGTAAACAAAGCTGACGGTCTATCCAAAACCATTATTTTTTACACACTAATTAAAATTGCTGCAAACAAAAGGACACCACACCGCCCGCACTGTTTTAATCTGGAGTCCTTTAAAAACAGGGGAAGGGACATCAGATATCTGACGAACAAAAGGTGTGTTTGGATTTATGCAGCCACAAAAGACATGAAGTCCATGCTGTTCGAGAGCGATAAGAGTTAACAAGAGTTGACACTGAAAATGCACAAGTTAAATCACACTGAAATAAAGCAGGATTAGCTCCTTAAATATATTAAAATATTACACTTTACCCATTATTTTTAGGTTACATTTTTTGTAAATACAAATACAAAAATCAGTTTTCTGAAGCAAATTCAATGGCATTTTATTGATTTTGGGCCTCATTTCTATCATTAAAACACCAATATTTTATATAACTCAATAATTTGTTCCACCTTTCTCTCAGTGCTAATTCAATAATCTGATAACCCAGTACTTTTACCTATTTATCCACTCAATCGTCTAGCCAGAAAATCTGCTCTCCCAAAATAAAATAATAATATATTCAAAATGTCGGAAATTAGCTTAAAAAGCACGAAGACTCCGCCGCCAAGGGCTGAGAGAGAATGTGAGAATGATGAGCAAAGTTTTCCCAGTATCAAGCCGGAAATTTATGTTTCCATAAACAAACACAGGCCAGAGTAGAAGAGAGGGAGTGGAAAAACTTTAGGATCAAGAAGGAAAGGCAAAGGCCCGCGTAAATATGTTTGAGAGGGGAATTTAATGAAGCAAAAATCGAGAAAAGCTGCCACACAAGCACTTAAAACATTGTCAACATCCACGCACACAGTTGCGTTGTTCGGGTTTTTGGCGGTTTCCCCCCGTTTGGGGACTTCCCAATGATGCAGTTTGGAAACTAAAACACAACTTAAGCGGAAGGTGAAAAAGTGGGACTGTTGCAGGGGCCACCCGTCAAGTCAAGTGCCAAGCAAAAAAAGGTTGGGGAAATGTGGTTAAGACTTTTCCGCCCTTTCTGCAACAACAATTTGTTGCATGGTTAGAGGCGACGCGCGTTGGCAGTCTAAACAATCAGTGAAAGTTGTGCCTGTGTTGGCTGGAAAATGGAGAGAAAGCAGGCTGAACAGCACTCCCTCCGGTTGTTGCACTTCAAATTCATTGCACTTCACTCCACTCGCCTCGATTCCATCAGATGCCACAAAAACTGGGGAATAAAACGCGCCACAAAGGCAACAATGACAAGTGCGTGTGTGTGTTAACAACGATTCCAATTTGCAGAATTGCAGTTAATAGCCTGAAGACGCGATACTTGAAAACTTCAAATTTCAAGTGTTTGGCAAATAGGGCGGCAAGAGTTAAGCTCAATTGGCCAAAGTCATCGACACATATTTAAGATTAAAGCATATTAAACTATAAACTCTGATGTTGAATAAGCAAACATTAATTTCTTCTTTAACTAAGTTTTTGTTTTAAATAATTTTCGGAAGAACTAGAATTAGTAAGTGGTTTTTCTTTAGAAATTTCTTCAACTTTAAATGTTTTAAATACTATAGTTATAGTACTAAACATTATTTTAAGAGATTAAAATTCCTCAAATAATGAAAATTTGATTTCTGTATTTTCAACCCTAATTCAGATAAAATTGTTTAAATACTTAAATTCTTCTTAATTTAAAATTGTCTGGCATTAAATTGAAAGCAAAATTATCGCTCACTTGCCACGCAAAACGTGGCAAGTTCATTCGCAATTGTCAGTCACTCAGATGGATAAACGCGTTTTGTTGGCCCGCCAGGCATTTGGGGGCCGGGGGAGAGCTTCTTCCCAGAGCCACTTCTCTAACCTGGCTCAAAACACCGGGGCGAAACACGAGGGCAGCTCTTCGGTGTGAAATACGTGCGTTGTTTAATTCAAAACCGAAAAGTTCCATCCGCGAGCATCGCTGACAAGTATGCGAAGAAAATGCAATGCGCTACCCTGCGACCACTGCTCATAGGCCTCTGTAATCAACGATCATCAATAGCCGACGGCGATTTCCCGAGCCGACGCTCTTTCGACCTTCGTGTCAAACCGACTCTCGCGCTCTCATTATTCCACAAGGTTGATTACAGCTTGATTACAAATGTTGATGAAAAGTTGATTACAAGAGGTCTAATTAATCAGTAATAAAAACGGATGTGGTGTCTCTCAACTCTTGCTCAAACTCTCCCCTTAACAAACAAGCGTTTCATTGCGTTTTAATTTTAAAAGTAAAGACGCAATATATTGCGGTTAAAAAGTTAAGAAAGTGAAATTATATTAAAAACAGTGAAATATATAAAAAACAGTGGAATTAAGTTTTTTTCGGGGATTTTTTTTTTTTAGGTAATTTTTTTTTTTTTTTTTTTTTTTTTTTTTTATGTATTTTGTTTTTTTCTGGTTTTATTTTTTTTTTGTTAGTTTTATAATGTTTGATATATATGATATTAAACGTTCTATGTTTACTTTTATGTTTTATATTTAGGTTATGTTTTATGTTATTGTTTTATGTTTGATTGTAATGTTGTGATGTTGTTAATGTTGATATTTGTTAAATGTTGATGAACTGTATTTTTATGTTTACTTGTAGGTTTAATGTATTTGTTTATTCTTCATGTTTACGTTGTACGGTATTTTATGGGGCACACACACACCCACACATAGAACGCACACCAGCAAGTACCGTTGCATGTGCAAATTGTGTGTTGCATATTTTGTGGCGCTTGAAAACATTTTTTTATGGCAATTTGCCAGGCGAACGAAGCTTGAGAAAACACAACAGAACGGAACAGAAATACCACCAACTCTCTCACACACACACACACTCGCATGCTCGCACACAAAACGCATTGTTGCGGTAAAACAAGGCAGAGCATATGCACTGGGAAAAATTTAACACTATTCCGAAATTTAATGAAGAAAATATTTAAAGTTAAACAACTAAATACTAGGAAATTGGAAACTATAATTAAACAAACTTTCAATTTCCTAAACCAGCTATTACTTCTTTTATTTGATTTATGATTAATTTTTCTTAATTATTGTGTATATCCTTAATTGATCTAAAATTCCCCAAAATATTTCTCTCAGTACCCAGTGAAAAGGAGGAAGGACACTACAATCTAATACCTGGCCAAGCTTGCCTCTCCTTGTGCTTTTGCCTTGAACGCATTTTTCACACATGTTAAGTGCATCTACTGCCCCTCCCCTCTGGCATATTCTTTGCATTTTCCTTGGCCCAACCTCCGCCTCCCCCTTCTGCTGTTGTTCAATAAATAGCCGGCAACATGGTGTCCAGTCCTCCTCTCGTCTCATTTCCGGCTCTCTCCTCCTGTGCCGTTTCCTTCTTGTCTGTCATAAAAATGTCCGAAAATGTGCAACATTTTTCGGGGGTTCTTCTGTGTGTTGTGTGCCCCAAGTGTTTGCCACAGTTTCATGCGCTTTTTACGACACTTCATAGATCTGAGCCACCCAGCAGCAGCAGGCACCCAACTTTTGCCTTTTTGAAAGGCATAATTTGACAGCAAATTGTTCAGTTTATAGCCAGGCACTAAATATTCTTTCAACTTTCGCCTGAGAGCTGAGAGTGGGCGCCATGCAAAGTATGTATATATTCGGCATACAATGTGCCAGCTTTTTGCCACACATACATCCCGTCATGATCATCCCAGCAAAAAAACTTCACTTCACTTTTTATTCCTTCCTTTTCTCGTCTAGAAACTTGGCTCGAAATAATGCAACAAAGTTGAGCCAGGATTAGAAGGAGACGGCATACATCCAATGTAATGAGTTTTAGCTTTTTCATAGACCGTTATCAGAGCCACAAGCAGCATAAAAAATGTCTTAATTCACACAAAAATTTTACTGGATTTTCTAGGCAACTCCAGTTACACTAAGAGTGCCATAAAGTTATTAGATTTTTTCTACTTCGTAATTAGTTTCCGGTACGTGGTTGCTTGGCATAATTGCGGTTAAGCGACAGAGACAGGCTGTGTCTTTGAAAGTTATCTAAATTATATTTTATGGATTTAAAACTTGAAGAAAAAGGAAGGAAGGTAGCTTAAGGCGCTAGAAAATAAGTTAAATGAATTAATATCAATTTGAATATATTCGAAATAACCTTTAAGAATTTTTAACTTTCATTAAGTAATTATATTTCTTATTTCTCAATTTTCCACAAACACACTTCCAATTAGACGTAATCCAAGAAATATATTCTCAATTCCGTGTGGAGTATTTCGTTTCAAAGCGAAATCTGGCACCACCAATCTCTAATTCCACTTAAGACCTCCTGTGCCTGAATATGAAACTCATATTCCTATGCAGTTCCGCCAAAAATCTGCAAATTGCAGTGGTCTCCACTCACCGCTCATATATAGTACATGCAGCATCCTCCCTTTTCCCCTGCAGTTTTGTGTAGCAAGTCAAAAGCCCAAGAGGACTTTCAGGTAATTTGAACTAACACAACAGAGCAGTGCCAGGGCCAGTCGGGTGGAGGACGAGGGCAGTCGGTGTCTGGGGACAGGAGTGGGCTGTAACCCCTCCTCTTCACAGCTCTCTGCTGAGTGGGTCAGAGCGACCCGACCCGTCATATTCCATTTGGTTAACCAAAAGTTACGTGCTTCGGTTTTCCTTTTGTTTTGTTGGCTTTTCTTGTTTTTTTGCCCTGCTTGGTTTTTCTCACTCTCGCTTGAAATGTCTCCTCCCTCTGGCGCCCATTTACCTTTTTTCTTCTGGCTTTTGGCCCTGAAAGCATTTTGGCCCCGTCGCGACGGCTGACGCTATGCAACGCATTATTTGCCTTGGATTAGCACTGGCCCTCGCTGATCTCTCTCCTTAATGCTCGCCGCCACTCTGGCGTGTCATATAAATTAGCAACATTGAAGAAATTGCGAAATTTACGAGTCCCTGGGGGAGTAGCGGAGTGCGTGTGAGGGCCAGACAAAGTATTTTTTGTTTCCTTCCGCTGCTCATTGAATGTATTTTTAAAAATGTCTGCTGGGCATTAATAAAACCAAAATAAGAAGAAAAAAATTGCGGTGGATAAAAAACTATAGGATGGGACAGGATATGCACTGAAGAAAATAGAGAATTTAAAAGGAAAGTAAAGAGGAACAAGAATTAATATTAATTATTAAGAAACCTGTATCTTAGATCTGGTAATTTTTATCAAAATTCGTGCAACCTTAAGGTAAATATATCATAAATCTATCAAACATATATGTATGAAAGACAACATAATTTATGGTATATATCAGGGCAATGGCTTGGGAATAATCCTAGTTTATAGTTCATACTTTTAGTCGCTAAAAAAGCATCATGAAATTTATCACTCTTTCTAACATAAAGCCTATAAAATGTTCTGTGAAATGTTCATAAATATCGTAATAATTATTCTAAAATAACCACACTAGATATTAAGGAACAATAACTTCTTATAATTCCAATTCCATTGCTAATCCGCTTTCTCTGTCGCTCTACAACATTTTTTTAAGGTCTCAGTCATTTCTTCAAGTGCAGGACCCATATTGGAGTGCGTGTTTGGCCTGTGGCCTTTGCTCGTTATTGCCCGTTAAGGTTCACCGAATTGAGCCGCCGACAGAGCCGGAATGCGAAAGCGCCAGAATGTCTGCGAATTTTCCACTCCTCCTCGAACGGTATATTAATTGAAAGTCGGTTTTCAACAGTGGTTTTAACAGTGCTCGACCTACGACCTCCAACCCAGGACCTCCGCTCTGCAAACCCTTGTCTCGTTCTCTCATCCGGCCTTTTTTGCAAAATTTTTTTATCGGCCGCGTATTTTTCGGGGGTGCTGGCGGATTTTATGATGCATTCGATGAAAGGTAAACATATCAGGGGGATTGTGTGGCTAGCTCTGGCTGGTATTATACATCGTTTCAAAAAAGAAAATAATGAAAAATATGAACATTCGGTGGATGGAATGTTGATTTAATTTGAAGTTTTCTCTTCAGCTGAGGAGAACCCTTCGAACAACACTTTCATCTGCATGGAACATATTTGAAAAAATATGAAAGTTAAAAAAATGTGTTATTAATTGAATTAGGTTTAGATGTTAGGTTTAGCAGTTCTTTTAAAAAGAATAGAATATCCAATCGAATGCGAGTACTTTTTGGCTTCGTTAGCTAGTCAAAAAATTAATAAAAAAGTCTTGTAAGACTCATTCTGTTCGTTTCTTTTTGAATTTTCCTTTTATTTTCTTTCTTATTATTTCGTTTAATTAAAAACCCCAAGCAGCGCCTCTTATTGCCGCATAACAAAAGTCTGTTGCTCATAAAAACCTTAATTAAGAAGAAAACTTTCTTGGTACAGCGAAATTCCAGCATAACATAACTTGTTGCGAAACTTCACCTGAAACTTAATTAAGTAACTTACGAATATGCCTAGTTAACTACAACTGTCCAACATTAAGGCTCTTCCAGTGAACTAGCGAGCTTCTAGAAAACCTACTAAAACAGACTCCCTCTTCTCCCACACACTACATTAATTTCCATTAGCGATGCTTTCACTTTCCCCGAAGTCAGCCAAAAAATAAAATAAAGGTTTATTACGCTTACGTTTTATGGACACAATTGGCTGCCCAGAAAATTGAGCAACACTTGAGCTGAGAAGGACCCTTCACACGAATATATGTACTATATATGTATGCTCACAAATCTAATTAGTCAAACCCTACTGGAAGCGACCCATGAAGCGTTAATGGCCCTGGAGTGGTCATAAAAAATAGAAGACGACAAAGAGGACCAAGTTTGTCAAGTGCCTTTAACGCAGGACCAGACAGAGAGGGAAACAGCATGGAAGAGACTGAAGATTGGGACAAATTTTACGATCCTTCCTTTCCGTTATCCCAATGCACTAAAAATCCTCGCCAAATGAGTTGCACGCAGGCATATTAAGTATACCACACGTTGAGCGCCGGAAAGTAACAAAAATAAAATTTAATTAATTTTGGTAACTGTTGTGTTTTGTGAAATTCCCATTCCCAGCATAAAATTTGGACAGGAAACGGAAGTAACCGAAAAAAATGTTAATTGGATTTCCGCTTTCTGCTTCGCGTTGCTACCGCTTGCTGCTCCCTGCTTTTCCCTCCTTTTCCTGTTATTAATTATGCTCCGCATGTGTTGGCTTACGAAGAAAAAGTCGGCGGGTGGGGGTTGGGTCCGGTCCTTCTTCCATTCGAAATTTATACGAAAATGGTTTGCCAAATTTTTAATATCTCTTGATATTTATTTTGGGTCGACGGCCAGTTTCCGTTGGGTAATTTTTTGTTCTCGAGCAAAATGAATTATTTGAATGGTCGGAATTTCCGTTTTCTCTGTTGGCTTTACTCGTTTTTCATTTAATTTTTGTTTATTTCCGCCAGCCGGCTGATTTTTACTGTACATTTTTAATAAGTTATAAATTCACAGCAAAGCTTTGATGCCCCAGGAGTATTTCGAACCAGAATCATTGGCCATGTGCCCTTCGAACTTGGCCCTCAAACTTGTCGCATGTGTAATTCTATTAGCCTCCCCCTGAAAAGGTCAACTCGAACAAGGACGAAAAAAAAAAATAGGGCATAAAAAAAAAACCGAAACTGTAACATAATTCAATTTATTTAACAAATTGACTGCCACAGCCTGGCCAACTCAAGGGTCCCTCAGGAGGGTCCTTCACGGAGCGCCTCTCTTCGTGTGTGTGTGTGTGTGTGAAACATATGCAAATTGAGAAATCGTTTAGGCAAGTACCCATATATATAGTATGTGTGGGCGTGCCAAAATTTGGCTCCCAAATAATTGCTATGTAGAACAAGAGGACAGCCGGCGAGTAAGAGAGCATAAATCATAGGGGAGAAACTGGCAAAAATTTATGTGGCAACCAAGTCCGTTGAGCTGGCAACTTTGGATGAATTACCCCAAGTATTTCGAAAATGTGCAAATGAATTTTCTTTTATAATTTTTGTAAGGAAATTCTCAGCAAGGCTGTGCCACAAGCAGCTTAAAGAATTTCCAAGAATTGGAAATATGTATGAGCATGTAACAAAAATATTATAAATACCTTTCACAAGTTTATTTAATTAATAGGGGATTATAAACTCAAGGTTTGTTGGTTGTAGACAGTAATAATAATTGTTTGACATTTGAAAGGGGTATTTGATGCTGGGTTCAGAGGTGAGAACTAAGGAGTCTTGGGTTTTAAATTTAATAAATTTAAATTTTTCTTTATTAATTCAGTTTGCTTTAAAATGTGCCTAACAATTAATAACTGCAAAGTCTAGCTGAGCTTATTAAAGGAATAAAAAAATATTATACATTATTTGACAAAAGTTAGCTGTTTAAAGATATCTCAAAGAAGTCACCCAAGAAGAGTACATCTTTTGAATTTAATATACCAAAAGAATTCTTCACAGCATTTACGCTTTCTTTCTTCTTCTCTCTTTCCTCTCCATTCTGGCTAAAACAAAAGGCCCATTAAGAGTAGGCATGGAAAACAGGCAAAGGGCAACTCTATATATGTATCTCTGTCCAAGCTTCCGCTGCGTGCCGTCCGTCTGTCTGCTGAATTATTTATGCCTGCACGACAACAACAATTTTCGCAACACTAACAACAACAGTAACAACAACAATAACAGCAGCCATGGCTGGCTTTGCTGGTACAAGAAAATGGCCGGCAACAATATGGCCGAAGGGGCAGAAGAAAAGGTTAAACCGTGGAGCGTGCAATGAGACAAATACACACAAACCCAGGACATGGCCGGGAGTCACGCACACACCAACACTTCGTTACACATACGAACACACACAAACAAAGGCACAACTCCTAAACGTAAAGGACACATGGCGCATTGGTCTCAAACAAAAGGCAGTTAGTTTTTGACTTTTGGCTGCCAGAAAGCGTTTTTTCGCCTAACCAAGGGACCAAGGGATAGCAAGGGTATGATTTTTGTTATTTTTAATGTTTTTAAACTATAATAGAAAGATTGTTAAATTTTTATATTAGGTATTTCACATGGTGTACGCTTTAAAATGTTCTCATAATGTTTTCTGTTAACTTATGTCGTTTTTAAATATTTTTTAAACTGTTTAAGCGCTTTTTATTTATTTAATCAAATCTTTAACCACTTTATACGAATATTAATATTCTGCCCGAGCCTTTAGGTATTTGCTAGTCGACTTAAGGGTTTTCTCTTTTGATTTTTCCCCAATTTTATTGTTGTTGTTACCCCTTTTTTCCAGCTGTTGGGAAACGTTTGCCGTCGTCATTGTCGTCGCCACGCTGTCTGGTCTTTGGACCTTTGTGCTGGCTGTGTTCTTGTATTTTTTCGGGTGACTTATAAATTATGAACAAAGTTTGGGGGGTTTTTCGGGGGAAGGGGCTGCTGCTAGCCGTGTTTCCTGGAACATAATTGCAAAGTGGCAGACACGGAGAGGGCGCTACATGTGGGAGCTGTAAAAGTTGAACACATAATGCGTGGTTGGGGAATCCCTCCTCCTTTGAGTGGCAAATGAGTTAAGAGAGTCTAGACAGGGGCCCAGATGATGAAGTCTGGCAGACAGACCATGATCGAATGGGAAATATAGTTTTCCGTTTCTCACGGTTACCTTGATTTACGCTTGGGTTATTTATTGTGATTGTGCTTTAGCTTACCTGTAAAGAGAGGAAAGGAAAAAGGATTAGATATATTATATTAAAAGCTTTTTATTTGTTAACAGAAAAGTAAGTCTAAGATTTTTTACTTCCTTATTTTTATTAGGACCTTTAATAAAGTAAACCTTTATTACTTATTTTTTATTAATACTTTCCATTCCATAAATAAGTTTATAAACATCAAAATCCATTTAAGAGTTAACTTGACAATATCTTGAGTGTTTTGTTTATCTGCACAAGCAGCACAAGACAAACCCAATCAGTATCAATTGCAGGACCAACGTCAAGCAAGTGAAGTAAGTGAACCAACAATGGACCAAGTCTAGTCCTTCCAATATGCCGAATGCCGTTTGCAGCTATCCGGGTTGCTCCTGCGTCTGCTCCTGCTTCTGCCCTGACTGCCCCCATTGATGTTTATCGTTAAATTCAATTTGCAATTTATAAGATTTTATTCATTGGAGACGAGGGAAAGCGCTGGAGAAAGCTTGTTATCAGGCAGCAGCTATGCTCTTCCTTAACACTCCCTTAACACTCTTGCTGTCAGTGCTGCCAAAGAAGCATTTTAAGACCTGATAAAACTTTATTTTAATAAAATAAATGCTTAACTTTGCTAATAATTTAATACAAAATACCAATGCAAATTATTAAATGTTTGAAAGGGGTAAGGTTAAAGAGATATTAAATATTTAATGGCACAAAGTCGAATCAAAAGGCCAGAACTGGCAGCACACATGGCCAGCACTGTCGCCTACAGATATCCTATAAATTGTGCAGCTGCGCATTCCATGCGAGTAACGCTCAATGCAATGGGTAGATGGGTACGGAAGGGCATTGTGGGTGTCCGGGGGTGTCCACTGAAGTGGAATGCTTGTACTGGCAGCTCAGATTCCATCGGCTCGCACCGCAACGGCGGCACCCGAAAGCCACCTTTCTCTCTCTTGGTCAACTGCCAATATCATGTTACGTGGCTTTAAGCAAAGTTCCTGCTAAATCTGAAATCCAACCGAACCATTATCTAATCTCTTTCTCTTTTCCTTCGTTCTGTCTCAGATTGTTTTGCTTGTTTTAGGTTGCTCTCCTGCATTTCCCTGTCGGATGCATAACATTTTCCACTTCCCTTCGGCGGCTGTAGCGACCTGGGAATAATAAGCAAATGATTTGTCATGTTAGCTACTCCCCCTAGGAGGAGATCTCCATCAGGATTCAATTTGCAATGACAAATGCTCAGGAGCTGGAAGCCATGGAAAAATGCAGAGGATGCAGTGGTAAATGGAGATTTAAATAGCTGGGTGGAAGTCCAGAATGTCTGTCATTTCTTTTGGCGTGCTCTTCGTCCTTCTTTAGTGTTCAATTACTGGGTTTATTTGCATGAATTGTTCAATTTGAAATGTGTTCTGAAAGAATACTTCTTTGTTAGTTTGCATATTACTTGTTTGATTGGTAAAATGAATCAACCCAAGAAAATTCTAATCATTTTTGATAAAATTATGATTTTCGTTTTTACTGTTCTCTCATAGTTCCTAAATCTTACAATATAATTCCATAAATAACACACCTTTGAGTATTTATTATTCATAAAACAAACTCCCGACAAACCACCAATTATGATTCACTGCGAAAACTTATCGCTTTGTATCCACTCATTTTAACTACTTTCTTGCCGAGTTGTTCTTTTGAACGTTTTGTGTACATTTGTCTTACGTGCTTTTATGCGCTTTTAGTACTTAGTTAAACAATTTGGTTAAAAGTTGGAAAACACAACGTGCACACACAGACCCACATAAGCCCAAAAGGAAACCACTCTCGCTGGATGAAACGTGCGTGCATTAGCAGTCAAATACTTGGGCAACTTTCCGCTCATTGTTCCTGTTGCTTTTCCAGCTTTCCCCAGCTTTTCCTGGTGCTGCAAATTAAACGTAACTGCGCTAAAGACACGTACGCTCTACCAGGTGTGGCTGCAGACTGCAGGCTTTCGGGCTACGGCCACCAAAAAGGGGGCGTGGCAGCCTAATTGCGCCAAAAAGCCAGTTAATAACGGTAGCAGAACGCAAACAACACACGGACAATGGATGGCGAATGGAATTGAATTAAAGCTGGTTTGTATATTTTTTGTTCTCCAACTAATTGGAGAGTGTATTTATTTTAGTATACTTTCAGAGCTTACAGCTGGGCTCAAAATAACAGCATTAATTTGTATACCCAGTACATATGGGGTAAAAGGGTATTATGGTTAAGCGTCAACAGAGAATGTTTTAAACAAACAAAAGGAGACATCTCCGATCCATAATGTATGGTATATTTGAATGAATTTTGCCTTGAAGTAAATTTATATCAAATTTATATATCTCTGCGGAGGTACTCAAAAAATTTGAGTAAAATCGCATAGTTAACATAGGAATTATTAGATAATAAAGATTCAGTGTATAACTGCAACATTTGTGTTGGCAACATGTTTCTAGCAATATTTGTTTTTATTTGTGTGTAGCGCAACATGTTCTTAGCAATATTTGCCTTCATTGGCAATTCAATTTTCTTACTTCCGCCCTGTTTAATTTAGGTTCTTCATAAATCTCAGCTTAATCAAGCAAAGTAAATAAAATGTATTTCATTTCGCCCATAATGCTTTGTATACCGGGTAACCTTCTAGTTGGTTACACTTGTCTGCAGCTGTCTTTCTAGTTTTAATATTTTTTTTTGTTATAGGAATAAATCACTTTTTGTTAATAAAACACCATTTACTTTTTAATTTAAGTATTTTGCTGTATAAAAAAATGGTAGGATGACCATTATATTTATTATTTCCTTTTTTATTGTACTTCCGAAGCCCTATTCTTTCGACAGCAGCTGTTTGTGCTTATCTGCGAGTTATTTGTTGGCACACATTGTATTAAATTAAATTTAAGCTCGTTTGGCAACCGCTAATTAGAAGCGTTACAACTTGCTTGGCGGCCTGGTGTTGGCTGATCGGAGGAGAGGTAAATGCAAAAGCGGCTAAGAGAGGAGGGGCTGATTCGTGAGGTAGCGAGAGCTAATTAGCGTGAATTTATGCAAACGCATGTTGTACATACGCCTCGTTTGCCAAACTAGCAACTCACGCACACTCACACTTGCTCCCTCACACACACACACTGTTACATTATTCATGCTGCCCAATTATGCACAGGCCACAAAAGTAGGCAACATATTTTTTACTCGTTCCCTTCCGTTTTTCCGCATTTTTAATTTAATGCCACCCAAAACATTACCATTTCCCATTTTCCAACATTTCCAGAAAAATTTCCCACTTTTCCGAGCCCGGAGGCTGACCAACTGTTTTTGCCATTAAGCTTTATTTAATGAGACCTGCTGGTGGCCAGTGCGAAAAATTTGATAAAAATTAAGCCTCAACGCCTAATTGCGCACATAATTGCAACGGGGCGTGTGCATTGTTTATGGATAATGGCATAAATATTAAATCTACGCTCCAAATGATTTGCTGGCTTATAATGGGGGAGAAATAGCATTGCCAAAATTAAAATGCGAGTGGAGCCAGCATGTTAAAATATGTATAACGACTCCCTCGAGCACACGTATGTTTTTCTGTTTTCTGTTTTCGTTTATTTTATTTTAATTTTTTTTTTTGTTATAGGAATAAATCACTTTTTGTTAATACTTACAACACCATTTACTTTTTAATTTAAGTATTTTGCTGTATAAAAAAAAAAATGGTAGGATGACCATTATATTTATTATTTCCTTTTTTATTGTACTTCCGAAGCCCTATTCTTTCGACAGCAGCTGTTTGTGCTTATCTGCGAGTTATTTGTTGGCACACATTGTATTAAATTAAATTTAAGCTCGTTTGGCAACCGCTAATTAGAAGCGTTACAACTTGCTTGGCGGCCTGGTGTTGGCTGATCGGAGGAGAGTAAGTGCAAAAGCGGCTAAGAGAGGAGGGGCTGATTCGTGAGGTAGCGAGAGCTAATTAAGCGTGAATTTATGCAAACGCATGTTGTACATACGCCTCGTTTGCCAAACTAGCAACTCACGCACACTCACACTTGCTCCCTCACACACACACACTGCTACATTATTCATGCTGCCCAATTATGCACAGGCCACAAAAGTAGGCAACATATTTTTTACTCGTTCCCTTCCGTTTTCCGCATTTTTAATTTAATGCCACCCAAAACATTACCATTTCCCATTTTCCAACATTTCCCAGAATTTCCCACTTTTCCAGCCCGGAGGCTGACCAACTGTTTTTGCCATTAAGCTTTATTTATGAGCCTGCTGGTGGCCAGTGCGAAAAATTTGATAAAAATTAGCCTCAACGCCTAATTGCGCACATAATTGCAACGGGGCGTGTGCATTGTTTATGGATAATGGCATAAATATATCTACGCTCCAAATGATTTGCTGGCTTATAATGGGGGAGAAAAGCATTGCCAAAATTAAAATGCGAGTGGAGCCAGCATGTTAAAATATGTATAACGACTCCCTCGAGCACACGTATGTTTTTCTGTTTTCTGTTTTCGTTTATTTTATTTTATTTTTTTCTTGTTGCTTTTTGCGGAAGGCACTTGAACAAATCAAATAAGCACGCATTTCACTTGTGGCACGTAACGGGAATTTGAGTGAAGGCACGTGAGCATGCCCAGGAAATTAAGTAAATGAGGTGGGCAGAAAATGAAAGGATATACATAGGTGGAGTAGATAAGAGATCCGTCTCTAGAGACACCCTTAAAGAGTAAGTGTTTCCATGAGATATATTTTATGCTTGTTATATATGTGTCTGTATTATAAAGCAAGCTGTACCGTATCCCTAAAAATCTAAGAAATTAATAGGTTATTTGTAAATTTAATTTACTTAATAATATCTAATCATTAATTTACTTAGACATATGTGCTTTTAAAATCTTACAGTATATCCTTTGCATTATCATTTGAAACCTTAAACGGACTGACTCTTAACACAACCATAATAAACAGGAAATTCAGCAGGAAATCGCCTCACCTCATCTGATCTCACTTCCTTAAGAACATCCTTAGCCTTGACCTATTATCCACAAGTTTGGGCCACAACTTTCGCCGAGCAGCTGGTCACTTGGCAAACAATAAAGGTAATAAGAAAATTGCGCCATAAAATTATGAATATTCCGGGAAGCTCGAAAAGTTCGATTAAGGTTCCAGCGGGTAACCTCGAAAGCACTAAAAACTCAGGCTAAATGCATTTGTACAACATTGTAGGGCAATAAAGTCAACTTAATTACAACAAAGTGTTGGGTGAGAGGAGGAAATCAGGCCGGTCGAGTAAAGGGCGCTTAGGTAACGAGCAACTTTTGTGTGCAGCTTTTGTTTTCTTAATGAGTTGCGGCATCGGAGTAGCAGCAGCAGCAACAATATTAGCAACAACAAGTAGCAAACAGCAGTTTCATAAACTTGGTCAAAAAGCATTTGAGCCCGAGACAAGACAAAGTCAGCCAAGCAGACAAGGTGCTGAGGGTCTTTAAAAGTGTACTAAAACTGTGCTGCATATGTTGCACAACGTAAGCACGTTAGCGTTCTTACACCGAAAAGAATTGTAAATAAAAAATATATAACACATTTTACAAAATTGAAACATGTGATATTAAGCCATATGAAATTCTTAAAACTAGTTAAAGTAAATTTACTATTTTAATAAAATTTTTTAAATAAAATTATATGAAATATATTTTCAAAACAAATGTCATTGCTAAATTTTCCTTAGTTCTCTTCTTTCCTTTGCAAGCTGTTTTTTACAGTGTATAGCTAAGGTTCCTGAAATCCAGGGGCAAGATGAAAGCAGCGACATCGACGGCAGCGCCACCAATGGCAACAATGGCAGAACAAACGACGCGTCGGATAACGGAAACGGAAGTTGCTTACAAGCGTACTAAGACTCTCAGAGCGACAGAGACAGAGCGAGAGGAAGGAAGGAGATAGCGGCATAGCACACCACACACACACAATAGAGCGAGTTAGGGGAGGCACGACTGTATCTTAATGGCTTAAGCTTTAAAATGTGTTTCATACTTTATGGCGCCTTTCATCTTTTCAGCATTTTTGCATAGAAATATGGAGTCAACAGCGAAATGGCAGCCGGAAACCATCGAAAATGCAAATGATGCCTATTGGAAATGCTCGTTTCCAGCATACAGGCAAGGGGTCTCAAAGCCCTGAAGGTTACTTTATCTATAAATCATCGGTAAGCCCCGATCTGTCTCTCTCTCTCTCTCTTCAGAGTTAACTTTCGCTTAACCAACAACATTTATTCCCACAGAAATGTACCCACAACTTGATATCTCTGGCAGTTGCAAAAAGTTGCCGGCCACACTTTTCAGTCCAATCAACTGTAAGCCATATTTTAATGGGGCTGCCAGGCGTGTCGCTGCCTGTGTTTGTTTTTGCCCGCACACATGCATATGTGCTCCTACAAAGTCGAGGGAATAATATTTACAAAATGTATTTATTATTATCATTGCCAGTGTTCAGTTGACGCTGAAAAAAAATCCCATTGGCCAGTGTGTGTTTATTTGTGGGATTCAGCGGTGTGTGCCTGCATTTAATTAAGTTTTGTCGGTTTTTAAGAGTGTCCGTCCCTTCTTTCCTCTACTCTGAGCGCGATTACGCTGATAAGTTTCATTTAATAAAAAATAAAATAAAATCAAGCAGAGAATTGTTTGTGTGTTGTGCCATAAATATTTTTTCAGGCTGGCTCGTGTTTTGCATAAAATATTTATGGCATTAAATTGAGCGTTAGCGAATTTTTTTAAATGAGACATTTGAGCTTGTCTGGGATTTATCACATGATAAACTCTTTTAACGTTTATGCACAAAAGGAATTTTAGATATGTATGTGCAGTCCATTATAGATGTACAAAGAATACATTTTGGGGAAATGGTGAGGTTCTGATTATGAAATCGAATGTAAATGGAATTTAAATTGATTTGAATTGAACTAAAAATGAAATAAATTTTATTTCCAGTCAATAGAAAACAAATTATACGTAAGGTTCTTTTAGTTTTACTAATTTCCCTTTGAAGAATGAAAGACTTCCTTTAAAATAGAGTTCCCAGTAGAGCTTTATTGTTTCTTTTCATCTCTTAAAAATATCCATTTGTTGCTGTCGTGTGTCAAATAACATAAAACAATATGCGGTTATTCATAAGTTGATTAAATATTTGGTTAAATATGGGGATTAAATATGGTTTGATAGATAGATAGATAATATATGGGAGCACATCCCTTTTATAGTTTCATTTTCATCTCCTCCAGCATCCGATAAACCTTGACGAACTTCTTCTCCACCAATTCGGTGAAGGTCTTGATCTCATTCCGCACCACCGATAGTTCCATGGCAGCATCCGAGCTTCCAGATTCGCACTTCTTCGACTGCTTGTCGCTCTCGTACCAGCAGGCAATGCCATCCACATAGTCGTCGACCAACTCTGGCGCCGTGATGTCCTCCATGAAGGAAATATCCCGACGCTTCACAAAAGAGCTCATAAGGAGCTGCAGGAAATCGCAGTTCCAGTTGTTCTGCTGAAAGTAGAAATACTGCAGTTCCTTTAGGCTGTCAAAGATGGTGATCTTCAGGGAGTAAATCGAGTTCCCGGATATGTCCAGCATTTGCAGGTGACCCTGCTTCTTGAACACACCCTCCGGCAGTTCGTGGGCATTGGTGGCCGAAAGGTTTAGGCGCAGCAGCGAGGTGAATCTCCTCAGGGGATTCCCCTGGAGATTGCCCAGCGGATTGTGCGACAAGTCCAAGCTGCTCACATTCGCAGCCTGCGGAATGTGCGGCATTTCCCTCAGCGAATTATTGTGCAAATCCAATTCCCGTATCACTCCATACACCGTCAGGCGCCTCAGGTCGCAGCTGTGGGCCACCGCCACGTCCAGGGAACTGAAGTTCAGGGTGAGCTCTTGCAGAATATTCCCAGAAATATCCAGATGCGTCAGAAGCGGCTGCATCTTCAGCAGTTCCGACTCGAAGGCAGTGAAGCGATTCCGGGCCAAGTTCAATTTCGTTAGGTTCAAGTTCCGGTCGAAAATTCCGCGGGGCAGGGCCTCTAAACGATTCCCAGCCAGATTTAGATCCTGCAACTTCCGCATCCCACCAAAGACTCCTGGGGAGAGCTGCTCCACCTGATTGTCGGCCAGAGACAGCTCCTTCACCTCCTTCAGGGCATGAAAACTGTTGTTAACCAACTGCTTCAGCTGGTTCGACTCCAGATGCAGCGTGGCCAAATTGTCGGCCCCCAAGAAGATGTTCTTGGGTATATCCTTCAGGCGATTGTGTCCCAGGAAGAGGCTCATCAGGTTGCTGGCCCCCTCGAACTGTGGCTTCTCGAACGTCTCCAGCGAGCAGTTCTCCATGCGCAGGATCTGAAGATCCGGAAACGTGTCGAACAGCAAATGCGGGATCTTGGCGATGCTCGAGTTGATGAAGGTGAGCATCGTCAAGCCCGGAATGGGAGCCTGCGAGAGGATCACATAGTCACTGCGACCGATCTCCACGTTCGTGCATATTCCGGCACTGCAATGATCCTGCAGCCAGAGGCGCCGCAACTGACCGTTCCCGGAGGGCGTGGCCAGTTGGTAACTGGAGGGCAGTAGCAGCACCAGCACCAGACATAGCCACCCCATCATATATATATATATATGGTTTTTTTTTATAAGTATTTTCCCGTCGCGATTTCAGGACCCCCGACGGGGACGACGATCCTTTCGCTCGGGAGCCGCCAACGAAGCGCTCGCCACGGCGCAACTGGCTCAACTGCTTCTAGCGTTCGAATCGAAACCGATCCACAGATCCGGAGATCTGAATATCCAGAGACCGCTGATGCTGCGGATGATGATGATAGTTCCACCCTAAATGCGGATGCGGGTGCTTCAATTCAATCGGATCGCCAGCAAACATTGCCAAGCGACCCCTTTTCCCAGTTCTGTGCTCAGCGTTCAGCGTTCAGTGTTCAGTGTTCAGTGTTCCATGTTCATCTCTGATTTAATTTAATTAAACCCCTGCCTGGTTTCTATGCTATGCCAAAAATTCTACACATATATCGTGTTGAACTTTCAATTTCGTTCTCGTGCGACAAACTATTTCACTATATACGTACGTTTAGATATAGATATATATTTTTTGTGCATTTTTGTTTTATTGCATTTTATTATCTGTGTGTGTTTCTATGCTAGTCCATGTCTGGTTGATGAAAATGAATGTTTTTTAAAGTAGGAAATGCTAAAGCATAAAATGTCGGGGGATGCAGTCGTTATTTATGGTATCTAAGGAGAAATAAGGCTATTTTTATAACCAAAAAATCATATTTGGAAAAGAGTTTAAAGTTGAATTGAAAGTGATTTAAAAGGAAACGATTTACACAAATCAGGGGTCGAAGTTATTTATGGTTCAAAATGTATGTTTGTGGGAAAGGAAAGATAAATAATTAAATATATCTCTTGTCAGTTTTCTTTTATAAGCAAAGAAATAAAATACAACAAGGCATGTGCTTAAAGAAATTGATAACAAGATTAAACATAAACTTAAGCAACTTGAAAGAAATTATGTAAAATATTTTGTCTTCTTGGGAACCCAAAGATATTCCATGAAGTTGCTTAAATACATGTCGAATAAACAATTGCAATTTATCACAACACCCAAGCAAAGGGTTTAATCTGCCCTTCCATCAGACTTCTTTTGGCCAAAACCACACCCAATGAGTCATGGCCAACGATCTTGGGATAAGTTCAACCAGTTTGGCTAGTTGACCCAATTAAACTGGGCAGTTTTAATTGATTACACCCGTGATGGAAACAAGTTCGCAGAAGAACGGTTCTGAGATCTCAGATCTTATCAATGCCCAAGACTTGGGTATAAAAGCGGTTGACTAAATAAGAAGAGTCAACAGTCAACCAGCATGAATCGCAGAGTGCAAATACTTAGTGAGTTGAGAGGAGAAACCTAAAACCAGAGGAACTTAAAAATAATAATCATTCATTTACAGTGATCTTGGGCCTGATTTGCGCCACTCAGGCACGGATTCCCAATCTGCGGCGAGTGGTTGGCTCCGCACGAACTGCCGACGTGGATGTGGAGGAGCCGCAAGGTCCTCAAATTCTCATCTATTCCCCGGGTGAAGCCACAGCCAGATCCGATGATCAGGAACCCACCTTTCAGGAGCCACAAATCAGGGAGGAGGTGCCCGAGTCTGAGCCAATGGAGTCCAAGGATAGTCGCAAGATTCCCGATTATCTCTACTCGAATGCCATTCCCATGGTGAATGACAAGAATCTCAACTATGTGGTTCCCCAGGTGGCAGCTTATCCCGTGGCCTTTGGTCCGTCGATCCTCTCCAAGAGCGGTCTGAGCCAGAGTCAGGCCAATGCCCTACCCATTGTGGTAGTTCCGCGCTATCAACTCGGCTTCAACGTCCAGGGTCAGCAGGGCATATCAAACTCCCAATTGAACTCCCAACTGAGTTCCCAATTGAACTGGCCCAACTTCAATCTGCTGCCCACCAACGTTAACCTGGCCAGCGAGTCGGTGGCCTCTGAGAAGGAGGAGACCCTGTCCAGCCCGACTTATATTCAGGTTCCTGTAGCTGTGCCCGGGCCTCCTGGACCACCCGGACCGCCGGGACCACGAGGTCCAACTGGACCCACTGGCCCACGTGGTCCACGTGGTCCTGCGGGGGAATCTGGATTGATTTCGGCTCAGAAACCTCAGAGCATTTGGTACACCCAGACTGGTAGCAGCAATAATAAGCAGCCCTCGTACTCCACACCCTTCTCAGGCGGCTATCAAAGTTAAACGAATAAATGAAAATAATTCAAAGAGAAACAATGATCTTTTCGGCATTTATTTCTATAAAAATCTACTAGACTCTCCTTTCAGCCGAATTCTTATATGTATAAGAATTATATTTGCAAACATCTGATTCTATAGATCCCTCAGAACCTTTAAATATTTAGATCCTCCAACCTAGTTTAGGTTTGTCAAAGTTCCATTTAATTGTTTTTATTGACAGGATGTGCTTATGGTCTCCATTCTGGATTACGGCATCCTCTAATCTATGATTGTTGTATGTATTATATATAGTATCTATGCTGCCGGTACACTTGCACTTCAGAGAGCACGTCGCTGGCATTATCTGCCGCATTATATCTATTGTAACGAGTGTGTCAAACGTTGCCGTTGTGGTCAGGCCATAAAAGGTCCGACGGAATTCTCGTGTTGGGTGTCACTTTATGGCACACTACATGGCACCGCACACTCACACACATGCCGACGTAGGCATTATGATGATTGTGTGTAATTTACATGGATTTTAATATCACTTGCCACAACATCTGGGGGAGGCAAATAGAACACGCTCGTTTATCTATGTTTGTTTATTTTTTATACCCTCTTTTCTTTTTTTTTTGTCTCTGTTGCTGGCCGCCCATTGACGGGGCACCTGAAACGATTGCCATCCCTGTTGCTCATTTAGTAAATGGTGCTAAAAACGCTCAACCCATTTTGTTGTCATTTAGTTTTTATTGCTCCTTACACACACATAGTTATGTGGGCTTCGTTGGCTTCAATTGATACGCAGCACGCATTTGTTTCAATTAAATGAGCCATGTTTCGTTCGTTTAGTGGTTGTCTGGGGCAGCTCATGGAACCACAAAATGATGGATGACTTTGGAGGAAGCTAGGGATAAGAAATATATTTTATTTTTTATCCCGAAAGAGAGAGATTCTTTAGAGCTCCTTTAAATTCCCATAAAATGGGAAAACTTCCTTATCGGCTGCAGTGAAATGAAACGACAAGACAGGATGACAAGCAAGATTGTCGGAGGAAAGCTAAGAAAATTGCCAACACATGTTGTATTCGGGGAAAATTATTACAGTTAACCGAGTGGAAGGATGTGTGTGTGTGAGTCAGAGTGAATAAAATTTGAATTAAAATGTTTGTTTGTTACTCGGCAACAACAATAACAGCTCCTGAGTGAGTTGACAACACCTGACTGATTAGGACACCTTCTGCGTACATCAAAAGGCGTTTGGGGCCCCCTGCTGATTAAGTTAAAATGTTAATAAATGTGATTATCGTGCTGCGTTCGCTTTACGTCCCGCACCCTGGCTTGTTGCCATTAAAATGATTACGGCAATAAATAATAAAGTGTTTCGGGACTCATAAGCAGGCGAGGATTCTTGGGGAAAGTATGGCAACATTTTGATGTGGCCCAAGCAAATGGAAGGCACGTGGCGTATGAGTGATAAACCAAGTTTTTCTTGGAGGAGAGCCTGTCGAACTTTGGTGGATATCTTTTTCAATATTTTTGTAAAATATAGTGGACGCATATGAGTAAATAAAATGATTTGTTCAGTCTTTATGAAAAATGCCACAATAGTAAGCAACGCCAATGAAAATAGTTCGGCAATTTATTTGTCTAAAGAAATAAAAACCAAATTCGTATAAAAGCCAAATGATGAAATATTTTATTCAGAAAAAAAAAATACATTCGAAGTTAAATAAAATTTTTTTAAAGTCTTGACGCAAAGCAAATATCAATAAAAACAAGAGCATGACAAGCAATGTTAAAAATATTTATTAAACACAGAAAATATTAATAAAAAATATTCTACAAGCCAATATAAAAACATGCAATAAAGTAAAGGACAAATAACACCCAAATCAATATGTACAAATCTCGATAATATTAAATATTTTCTGTATAAAGAATATTTGTATACAAGAAGAAATGCAAAACATTCAGCTCCATCAAAGCCAACTCCAATCCAGACAAATCACCTAGCCGAGTTTATTAAAAAATTCCTGCAAAATATTTGCCATGGAATATGAACAGGAAACATATTTTCAACGAGTTTAAATAGCCAACGGAGCAGCTACGTGGAACAAATTTAAAAAGAGAAGTAGAGGATGCTGGCACAGAACAAAAGTTGGCTGTAATTTGCAGGCCAAGTCAGCGAAATGAACACTGGCCGGAACTACGGCGTTTTGTGAGCAAACTGACAATTTAAACAAAACAGCGGGAGAATCCAGAAGGGGACAGCAGAGGGGAGAATTCTAAAAAAGATGAAGGGATTCTAAAGTAGCAGATAACGACTATAAGATACCTGGTGGGCATAGTTAGTAAAATGTTTCTATTTGAGGTGTAAAAAGATCGGGTACTAGCGACATGGCATCGATAAAATAAATATTCGATCGATATCAATAAACCCATTTAATAAAAAATGTGTGAATTGATTTCGTATCGTTCGGATTAATTTTCGATAAATTCATGAAAATATAGGTGTATAAATAATACCCTATATCGATATTACAATCATCTTTAGCTTAAACTCTACTCGAGCTCTATATACCCTAAAACCCAGAGAATGCTAGGGCATAAAAAGAACTTGGCCGGATATAATAGGATAAGGCAGGACGACGACTGGTCGGGACAGGACAGGACAGGGCTGGACCGGGCTGGATGAGCGGTTGCAGCGGAAGCTTTGCCATTTTCATGCCATCTTGGCACTTGCATATTTCATGAGCCAGAAATTTATGAAGAAGCGAACAGTGCGATTCAATCGAGTTGCTCTCAACTGTCGGGCAAACACTTAATGCGCCGAATTCCCACTAATAATTCGCACACGCGACTATCATTTATTCATTCACTTTGCATTTGCATCCGAAATGCGGCTCGAACGGATTAATATTTTATGGAAACCGCAGCGCGGAGACACAAGGCACAGGCTCAGGCAGCTTAAGTGCTAATGAAACACGCTCCTGAAATATTCATGTGACGGCAAAATGCTCTTTTTTGAACTTTCGGTTCCGAGGTTCATTAGTCGGATTTGCATTATACGGAACGACCTCGTGTTTTCTACTTACGCCTTTTGCTGGTAAATTTACTTTTCATGTTATTCTGCTTACCTGCAAAGAAGAAAGGAAACAAGCTAATTAGATAAGGCCATATTAATCGCAGTGGATCAACTTAAAGCTCTAACAGATTTATACGACATCCAAACTGGGGGGCGAAATGGGATTGTCTATCTTTAAATGCAATTAATCCACGCTCTAATGGCTTTTAATTAGCGCAGAGATTTGTAAACACACACACAGGAACATGGCCTTATCTAAGGCCATGATGTCCTGTGTCCAAAGCTAGGCAAGAGCCAGGTGTGGTTTTGTCTGAGGCAGCTCCTATTTTTTTGTTTTCTGTGGCTCTTTTGTGCTTCCATTCCATTGGACAATGACCATAAAAATGGCCCAAAGGGGCAAGCCATTTTAACTGGACTCCTGCCTTGGCAAGGACCAAATCCTTAATTACCATTACACACACATGCATGCAGTACGGGCACAGTTGTGGTAAATTTATTGGGAGCAAAGGGGCTTAAATGCAATTTAAATACTTTTTAATTGTAATATTTTCAACTGTTTTATTTATATTTTAAGAGTAGTAAATATATTAGAGCTTAAAAAGACAGGTTTGAATTTTTACTTGGAGTATTTTTAGTTTTTAAAGCAAATAATAAGTTCCTAAAACTTTATTAAATCCTAAACATTTTATTTATTCAGTAATATGTTTTTCACAAAATAGTTTCTCTCGTATTTTTCATATAATTTATAAGGTGTTTGTAAACACATGTTAACCACTATTACCTTAGCCCCATCTGTACTTAGTTAAAGCAGTTTAGCCTTAGTTCTCTCTCTCTGTCGCTTTCATTGTTGTTGTTGTCATTATTATTCATAACTTGGCAGACAGTCGCTTATATTTATGTTCCCATTTGCACAATGGCCAGGACTTCTTCGACCCCCGTGTTCACCCCTTACAGCCCTCTAATAGGTGTTAATGTGTTTTATTGTTCTCGGGCAGCCAGGTGGCACACACAACCACTAGCACAAACAGAGTCCTGTGGATATAAATGAACTTGACTGCTGCTTCTGCTTCTGCTGTGCAATGAGAAGGAAATCTTAATGGAATTACAGATCTCGAAGTTTGTGTAATCAAGTTAAGGCAGCAGGGACAAAGGACAAAAGGCAGAGGGAAAATCTTCTTAATTTTGTGCCTTTCGGCTAATTTTCCTGCCTTTTTTTTCTTTGTATGTGTGTCCCCATCGGATGATCTTAGGGTGTAGACAGAAATGATTCTGACAAGTGTCAATCCGATGTCGCACACAGCTAAGCAAGTGCCTGTCGTTGCTTCTCTGGCCCTTTCCCTGTTCTAGTCCCTGTCCCAGTCCCAGTCCCACCAGGCACTTCACATGTGTTAGTGGCAAAAATGCTTTCATTACGCTTCAAGTGGAATGCCGAGTGGGCCACTTGACGTTGAACGCGACTTTGAAGCCGATGTGACGCTGATGTGGAAGCTATGCCACTATATAGCGAGAGCCAAAGCTGTATATATGTATATATATAGTATAGAGCTAAAGCTAAAGCTCGGGGTTGTGTGGCCATGAACGAGGGCTGCATTGACTGCTAGTGGAAGAGAGGTAAGGGGTTGGGCGAGTGGCGCCTAAAAATATGCAACACATTTGCCAAGCATTTATTTTTGCAAACTACAGTAGAACTTTGATTAAATGCGTTTTTTTATGAATAGGAAAATACACTGATAGTTTAATAAAATGTTAGATAAGAAAAAAAAATTCAACCCTCTCAGCAACTTTTTTAATCTATATAATGTAATATATGTAATATATTTAATTTACCATATTCTTCTGTATTTCTAGACCCAAAAGCAAAAGGAAATGCGGCTGGAAAGCAGGCTAAGGTCAGCGACAAGTTCAATACACAGGCGCCAGGACTAACACAAACAGACACATATATATAGCAGCCTGCACAACACTCCTTATAGCCATATAGCTACGGCTGGCCCACACTCACACATAATTGCAGCGTTGATTGCCATCCGTTTTTGCTGCGTCCTTTTTTCAATGTCAGCCGGCTCGGCTGTGCTGTGCTGGCAGAGCAAAATGCTTTTACATCGTGGCAAAACTTTTTGAATGCATGCCAAATCATGACGAGGACAAAGTTTCCGTGGAGCTGTCGGGGCAACGAGTTGTTTGAAATTTTTTGGCCATCACAAAGGAAGAATAATAATCGCTGCCAGATTTATAGTCACTCCCTCTGTCAACTAGCAAACGCTTTCATCAAGTTAATTAAAAATGTATCAAAACGAGCAGCAGCGACGACGAAAATAAAAATGGAGAGTAAGTGCGAAAAGTGATTTTGGTATTGAAACTCCAACCGGGTTTATTAAAATTGCAAATCAAATGGGAACAAAGGAGATTGGCAGCAGGAAAAGCAAAGCATGAAAGCAATCAAACACCCATAAATATACATTTTCATTTTTATTTGCCAGAAATAGTTGTTGATTATAAAACGAAAAATTTTTGACTAAAAATACTATACACTTAGATCGTCTCAGTGCGTTTTTATACGCTAATTGATACTCTTCTAGTAAATAATTAATGTGAATAAAATTTGACTACTTTAGATAAACTAATTGTAATACTTTATGTGGCCATTAGTTATCCATTTAAGTTTGTCAGGCTTTCCACTTAAAATCCATCTAAATCATGCATTTCTCAACCATTCTGGCCATTAAGCAGCACTTGAATGTGTCGGTGGCAATTAAAATGCCAATCCATTCCCGCAAGCAACGCAATGATATATGAATGCGACTCTAATAACTCAAAATGTCATTCCAAATGCGGGCCAACTGAATGAGCGAGGGGGAGAGAATACATACATCCATCGCAGGGCGGCAGGTCATTTGGGGATGATCAATAATTTATTGCGAAATTGGAAAGAGGTAAGCAGCAATTAAACACACATACAGGACAGCAGCATACAAAAGTCCAGATAAATGCCAGCTTTCTAATCAGATTTAATGTCAATTATCACTTGAAACTGGCAAAAAGTTGAAGTCTTTGACAATCGGGCGTATGAGTAATGTTACATAAAGTATACGCAGCGTTGGACGAGCTTTTGCAAATTATTAACTAAAAAAAAATAAAAAGTAGAAAATACTTCAATTCTATTAAGCGATAATAACATTAAAGCTTTCCAATATCAATTAACTTTTTTGTTACCAGTTAAACCTTTAACGGGAAATGAATAAAACTGCGTGAGAGCAAAATAAAAATGGGTTTAATAATAATATCAGTGGGGCTTTAAATATTTAACAAATTTGTATGTCATGTTTTTCTTACGCATAAAAAAAAACTATAAATAAAACAAAGAAAAATTACTGTCACAGGTGATAAAAACTGCTTTCAATTTGATTTAATTTAATTCCCTTTGCCATTAATTTCCTTGCAGGATTGCTGCAAACAAATTCCCTTTTTAAATATTTCAACAATACTTCATAATTGCCCTCGAAGCTGTCGTCAGCGGTCAAATATCAAATTTCCATATTGGCCTAATCAAGCGGAAAGTGTTGATTTGATTCAGATTCACCGCCTCACTCGCCATGCTGAAACTGACTGCAATCGTTAACGATTTGTTTGGCTAAGCCCTATTGTGGGGGGGAAAAAGGGCAAAATTCTATACACGAAAAGCGGAAAATTTTCAATATTTATGCTGGGGAAATATTTACAGTGATTTCACCAAGGTTTTTAGCCCCCTCCCACCACTCTCGTACACTTGATTGAGCAATGTATAAATTTACGAGTTTCGCTTTTGCTTTTTCACATTTTTTCATCGCTTTCGAAAGGCAATTAAATGGACCCTAAAAATCAAGTCAACTTTGTACTTCGATTGTCCCTCCTGGTGGCTGTGACTTGGCCGGCGACTTTTAATTAAAATCACAGCGCGGCCATTTACCAGAAGTCACAGTTTGGTTTTTATTTGCCTTTTTCAAATTTCCTATTGTTGTTGTTGTGGCAAAGCTGCTGGCTTGGCCATTAGCAATTTTCCACTCGACTGAGGCTCAAACGCCAATTGCCGTACAGCAAAAGGGAGGAGATCATCGAGACAAAAGACAGGGCGTGTCCAGGCAGCAAAACAACAAAAAAAACAAAAACTGAAAAAAGAAATGAAAGGACACCCAGAGCTGGACAAAGGGAAAGCGCGATTCTCTAATGATTTTTAGCCTGCATACGTAAGCGGGAAAGGATGAGGAAAGACACTACATCGTGAAAGCATTTTCGGAGGGACAAAAAGCCTAAGTAAGAGGCGTGGCTGAGCTGGGGCGAAAAACGCCCGTTTACTTTGGCTTGTCTTCCTTAAGATTTCCATTTACAAATATTTTTATTTTCCCATTTTGGCCACAGCTTTGCTCCTTAGGAGCTGCGAGTGCGAGAACAAAAAACTGTCAGCAGCCCAAAAAGATAAGCTAGGCAAACACGATGCGATTGGGCGTTAACAACAACAGAGCAGCGGAGCTGGAACAACTTTTTACGCAAGGTTCTTCCCAAACTTCTCCATCTCGTTATTCATGTTTTGTTGCCGAAAAAAAAAATAAACCTGGTACGGACTAGAAAACGCAAAAGAGACGCCCCAAAATATGCATTAAAATATGGTTAAAAAGCGATGGAAAATAAAAATGATTTGTAAGGCGCGGGCCAGGGTGTAGTCCAAAAGAGTAAATTTTCCTTGGAGCCGGGTCAGTTCAGTCAAGTGAAGTGCTCCCCTTTCGCAGTTGATGATGAATGAGATGATTGAACTTTTGATGGAAAGGAAATCTATAATATTTATGCAGTTCGTGCATAGCCGAGGGATAAGAAATGTATTTCAATGGAAATGGTTTTTAGCAGAAGAGCTGCTACATGAAAGGATTTACGTTAGGTAAAGGTGTTTGACAATTGGCAGTAAAATTTCAGGAAATGTGAGCAAATTTGTTATGTAGAGGGTTATACGCTTTATGACTTATGTAAAGCATAAGAAAATATGGCAGAAATATGTTTATTTCTTAATTTCTTAAATTTGGGAAATCACCTTTTTTACCTTAGACCTTGAAAACATTTACTTGACTTTGGATAATCTATATATATAAAATGCTTTGTCCTCACTGACTGACTGACTGACTGATATATCACAGCCATGGCCAAACCACATGTCTTAGAGACTTGAAGTTGTCTTTAAAAAATCAGAAAAAAAATTCCAGATTCGTATGGGTATTTTAATTTTCTAATTCCACCTGCAATCTATTTAAAAAAAATAAAAAACATAAATTTAAAAAATAATATTAATGGTAATATTGATATTCGTCTAAGGCTTAGAGTAGGCCTTGCCTCATTTTATGTTTGTCATTCGACTTCAAAGAATCTTTATTTCTCATTCAGTGCGAAATTTAATACGAAATTTTAGGTGTGGATCTGCATCCGATCAAAGCGAGGATGCAATAGCGGGCCCTCTAGTAACATATAAATGAGAAAAAATCCAACCATAAATGAACTTTATATAAGAAATCGTTCACTTAAATTTTTGAATCCTTAGCCCAAGTGTAAAAAAACTGGCAAAATATGTACATATTTCTTGAATGGCTCAACTTACGCTCTGTTCAATTATTTAAAAGTGAAAAATTAGCACGATAACAAGGTCTCGTTACTCAAACGCTCCTACGCGCCTGTCCCATAAATTTAGCTAATTAATTTAACAGCCTGTCGAGGAGCATAAACATCAGCTTCATCACCGTTACCAACAAAGTTGCTCCTTGCAGGCAGACAGGCAGTTCAGGAGGTACTTAAATTTTATTTTTAAGCTGCAGGTTGGCCATCTTTAAAGGCCAAACAATGGCCTTTACTTCAGGAACTCCTCTTTTCAGGCCAATTGAATCCGGGATTCGGGGTCGATGCAAATTTCTGGCCAAAAAGTTGCCAATGAATTGCGAAATATTTATTAGCTCTATTCGAGAGAACTTTATTGCAGCATTGCCAAATGCACAAAAAGTTTCCGCAGAGCAGGAGCAGCAGGAGCCGCCATTCGTTCGGCACTCACTGCTGCTAGTGGCTGGTTCAATCATTGATTCATTTGCGGCACAAAAGTACTAAACTTAATTTCACTCGACTCGACGCAACACAAAAAGGGAGAAGTGGAATGAAATATGTACATATGTATATATGCTACCCGGCAACTTGTCTGTTCGATTGCGTTTGCGGAACTTTGCTCGAAGGATACGCGTGTGGGTGTCCGTGTACGAGGATAAATTCGGTTTCAGTTACTTGGATCGATTCGCTCATTTCACACTCAATCGCATTTCGGGTTTACATATTCAATTAGGACTCTCTTCCACAGCAGCGCAAAAGTTGGCCAAGCCTCCAGGATCATTGGCAGCTGAAAATTATGTAAACTTCTGGCATTTCCCATGTTATGTGATTAAAGTTGTGTAAGTTCCCAGTCCCAGTCCCAGCTCCATGCCGGCGTTTTTGCTATTTGCATAGGGATCCAAGTTCTGTGACAATTGTGATATCCTGTCAGGAGGGGGCGGGTAAAACAGAGATATCTACATATGAGCAGAGTTGGCCTGCGTGTTGCCTTGTTACTAAACAAAAGTTAAGTCATAAATATTTTCCGAGTTTCTGACTTAAAATTTATCAACGATATCCGCCTTACAGCCACGCGAAATCCGAACAAAGGACACGCAAACACACACGCCTGCACACAACAACGCCGGCCTGCTAGCATAGAGTATATACATATATAGACGCAAATATAAAAATATCCTTACACACACATACCTGCAGCTGTATTTAACTTTAGCTGGAAAAGTTCTCCGCATGCAGAGTGCAAAAAAATATTTGGAAAATTTGTCAACTGGGGTTAAAAGTTGAGCCAGTGCTGCTCAAAACTACTTAACTTGCTCGGTTAAATTTATAAATGCAATTTGGCAAACTATGACAAATGTGCATAGCTGGATTAAATTTATATTTCAGGTAGAGCTAGGAAAAAGGGGTCCTGATTTACTAAAAAGTTTGCACGGATCAGTTGTCGGTGGAGCTCTCATCAAAGAAGGAGTAGTTTTCTCTTTTGAAACATTGCCTAACAAATAAATAAAAAAAATACATTTTTGGTTAAAGCTAAGCTTTTCTTCCACAGAAAATGTTACTTTTGAAACCCTAAAAAAACTTACCAAATTTCTGTGACCCAATTTTAGGGAAACAAGAAACACAGAAAGTGCTAAATTTTAATTTAAATAAAGGCTGTCGTTTTTTTTTTAAGAAGCATCTTATTCTTTAAGACATTTCCGAGAACTAATTAATAAAAATGTCTACAAATTCTGGGTCCTTCCCGGCTTAACCAGGTCTCCGGAGTCCGAACCCTAAAACCCTTTTAGAGAATGTGTCACCTTAGTGCCCGACAACTTGTCAAATTGTTAACCAATTAAGCCTTATTGAAAAGTTTACCTTTTTTGCGTACGTTTCCCCTGAGACAAAAATAAAAGACTCAACGTAAAAACGGGGACAGAGACACAAACTTGAGGTTTATGGGATACGCGTGCCGGGGTCTTTCGACCCGGACTCCGATTTCCGACAGGACCTCATTAATGAGCCGTTGACCTTTGTCAAAGATGAGAGACACGTAGTGGGAAATTGAGTGCAAAAGGCTGCCAGGTGGAAAACGAATGTCCCTAAAGGACTGGGACCGGGCTGGGCTGCCAGTGATTTTAATTACGTGAATGCAATAAGCGGGCGTTGCAACCGCAGGCGAAAAGGCCCACAAAATCAATCAATCTGCCTGCCTGCCTGACGCTCGATCAATAATCCAATTGGCCCAAGAAAGTGGCAAATTAATTAAAACAGCAAGAATCATCACGAAAAGGCAAATAAGTTAAGTGAGGAGAGTAGTTCGTAGGTAAAAGCTTTTGCCTCCGTTCCAATTAAATTGATGAGAGGCCGAGGGATAGCATTTATCAGCAGACGTCCAGAGAGTCCACGAAGACAATAGAAGCTTAAGAAGGACGAAGGAAGATGCCGGGAAGCCAAGAAGCTGCAGCCCAGGCGGACAAAGAGTGAGTGTTATGTAAATGACGCTGATGTACAAAAGCAGGGAACAATGGACCCTGAAATGGGGAAAATGAAATGGAGGCGGGACCGGAAGACTAAAGTCCCGATAAGCAAATGACAAACAGCAGCAGCAGCAAAGGAAAGGACCTGCTGAAAGGAAACCTTATCAAGGTGCCTGCTTTATATATAAATTCTAAGAAATTGCAGCGGTTGGATTAGCAAAACAAAATAAAAAGTGCAGTTAATAAGATTTTCTTTGAGTTTTAGCAACTAAGTACTTTAGAGTAATCTGATTCTTATTTTCTTTGGTTTCCAGAAAAATAATAGTTAAAAGAAGATGAGAGACAGTTACCTGGCTTTTTTTTTTTTTTTTTTCTATCATAAACCTTTTTATTGGAAGCAATTTCAAAAGTATTCTACATCACATTGTTAACCTGAAACATCTTCAAACATAATTTCATGCACATATAAACTAAATACAATATAAATGTTTACCATTTTATCCACTTCTCCTGCCTTTCTAATAGAATTTCCCTTATTAGCGGAAAGGCAAACGAAATTAGCAGAGCAGCTAATAAGGTTTCCTCTTCATTTTCTCAGTTTTCCAGCATTGCAAAAATATCTGGCGTTGTCCAGCAAAGTTTGTTTCTCTATTTTATCATAATAATTTCGGTGCCAGGAAAGTTTGCGGCGCGAAGAAAACTTGATGGGCCCGAGAAAGCCAAGAAACTAGCTGCTGAATCAGCGGAGTACACACAGAGCATAGAGCATCGTTTTCATTAAAACTTCTGACACACCAACGAATTCGTTGATGTTCCAGAACTTGTCACTACTCCGCCCCCCAAGGAAAACAAAACAAACAAATATAGGGACTACGGTGTGTAGGGGAAGTTGCAGTTGCAATTCGCAAAATGGCAAAAAGTCCCGCAACCTACTACTACTTCATCTTTATGCTTTTATTAATTGTTTTTGCTGCTACTCGTAACTTGTTTGGCAGAGTACTGAGTTTAGTTTTTAGTTTTTAACACTTGTCAGAGTTATGGGTGGTTGCAAAGCTGGCTTTCCCCCACGAAAAATTACAACATCTGAAGCAGAAACAGAAACGAACACGAGAACAAGTGAGAAATGTTTGGCAACACTTTCGGCGAGTTATGTTTCAAATGTTTTGCTGCTGAAAGGCCAAAGTTCAAGGGGTTCGTTCACAAGTTCGTGTCGAATGAAGCAAAGCGGAACAGGTTCAGGTTGAAGGGTTTCTGGCCAAAGCGTTTAATTTCAATTGGAAAGGCGAGAAAACTGCTCAGGCTAACTCACTTTTTAAATAATATACTTGAGTAATATCCTTGATATATGAAGCAATTCCAGAAGTGATTTAGGGGTGAAAATACATCATGTTTCTCTACAACTTTGTACGAAACAAATTAGTTTTCGCGTGATTCAGGGTAAGTACTTCCTGATGGTGAATATTGAAAAAGTTGTACAGTTTTGTTAGTCAAGAATTACAGGCTAATTTTTACCTATTAGTTTTTATTTAGTAGAAACAATGATACTGTGAAAACAAAGCCCAAAACAATTAATATTTCTAATGACATTACTAGCTTTTATTCTTCCTTTCAAACAAAATCACTTAACTTGGAATAGTCCGACTTTTCCCAGTATTTCTTTAACGACTCCTCCTTCATTTATCATTCAGCCAACAATGAAGTTGGCAATTAATAAACGTTAGTAAAAGCAGAAAGTCTAGGATTCATTTCCACTTCCGCTTGGCGCTCAACTCATTACAGTTTTACAGCCGTTTTGGGCATCATCTAATTATGCAAAATGGCACATTTCATTTGCAGAGAGCCGGTGACTCTTCGCATTCAGGTTGGCCTTAAGTTGGATTCATTTTAACAATGCCATTTAAAATTAATTTTCAATTAACTTTCGCGGCCCCGGTCCGGCCATCTGCCATTCTCCGTTGTCCGTTGTCCGTCTCCCTTTTCCGGCGTAGAAATTCCGGACTTCAACTAGTTCAGAGTGCCAACAAAACTTTTGTGTGAGCGCGCCTCCATAAATTGAATTTTCCGCTTTTTGTTTCTGCCAATTAAGTCAACGGAGCAGCATTGTGAGTGATACTAATTTCCACGGACACGAAGGCTACTTAAGTCTCCTCCTTTTGCCCAGCTTTCCCAAAAGGGGATCCGTATAATGGAAATCGACACAGTTGAGCTTTTCATGGCATCCGGCATCCGGCACCTGCGTGCCCGCGTTCCTCAATTGAAAAACCCAAATGCCGAGCTCCATTTGGAGCTCAGACAGCTACCAGGAGGTGGGAGGTGGGACTTAACCCTTGGCAGCCGCAAAAATAACTGCTCGGAATGCATTTTACTTTCAAATGTACCCTCAAAATGTTTCCGACGGCCAGTGCGAGGTATTTGTTGCTCTTACACTGACGCGAGATTTGTTATTTTTAAAGTTGGTAAACAAAAAAAAACTGATAAACAAGTATGGAATTTTGAAATAGGATTTAGTTTTAAGTTGATTTATCCATTAAGAATGTATATAGAACTTCTAAAACAATGTGTTGCCAACATTAGACGGTGTTCCCCAACGTGTTCATAACAAAATTTTTGCTTATATTGCGCTTTGGGAATTAGTTTTCTTTCCAATTCGTTTTATTTTAAAAGCAAACATACATTTCTTTCAGTGAGTTTCACTCCAGGCATCTGTAATCTATACTTAGGCAACCTCTACCCCTGTATCCCTCCAGCTGCCTGCCTTGTTTTATCGCAAACGACGCCATTACAAGGCGATTTGAGCTCTATTTGTGCTGGCCATTCCCACACTCTGCCGGCGATTCCCATTGCCAGGATAACTTGACAGTCACTTAGCGGGTTCGCGTCTGCTGCTCCAGGAGGTTGGAGAAATAGGAGATGCCAAAGGTGTATGTATCAAAGTAGCAGTTGAGAGTACAGGGTCGAAATGCTTTCAGATTAAACTTGTCCGGCTGCAACACCTGCGCCCGCATTTCAAACACACTTTTTCCCTCCTCTTACCTGTCTCCCTGATATTTTCTGTGACTGACTGGCAAGCACACTGGCAAAGGATGCAAAAGCCAGAGCACCGATTTCACCTAAAACTTTGTCCTGTGCTCTGCCATATCAACCGAACGATATGGTAGCAACTGGCTCCCCAAACGACAAAATGTTCCTTTCATAACGTAGAAACTTCTCTGTTGGTCTCCTACGGGTGTTGCAAACTTTTAATAGTCTCACATTGGAGAGTTCTTCTAATCATATGGTCAAGGGTACAGTCGGTAACGTTACATTCTTACGCACATTTTTGGCTATATCTCAGAAAAAATAATTAAAATGCATAATGTCTTATATGCATCTGAAAGTACTCTTAGAGACTTACATTTCGTGGGTTCAAAGTTTATCTTTATCTCTCTTGCCTTCGGAGTAATCAGCTTTCAAAGTGTGGTCGGTAACGTTACTTTTTTTGGAAGTGACTTCTGAGGTTAGTGCACAAATGCTTTATTATTAGTGAATGTAGCTGCACATATTTTTGATTATAAGCATTTTTTGAAAGATAAGGAATGAAAGAAAAGATATATCTATCCGATTAGCCGAAAAATTTATTTTTTCGTGCCTTTACGAGCCTAAAACCAAATTCGGTAACATTACACAAAAAGTTGGTAACGTTACACGTACGAAATTCTGAGAAATTTTGACGAAAATAAAGCAAAAAAACACTCAAATTTTATAAATAAGTTTAAATAAGCAAAAATATAGTAAACTTTATTGCGTTTTTTGGTTTTCAGCTGATTAAATAGTCACTTTGAGTGGCTTAATAGTGATATTTCTTAAATATGTTTTGAGGTTTCAGAAGTCACTAATTTTCCGTTCAATACTTGAATTTGATGGGCAGATGAAATACCAGAAATGTCCTTCGCACCGGCAAACACAGCAACAGAGTTCAACTCATTGTTGATTTGGTGAAATTCTACATCTGTGACTTCTTCGTGTGCTTCAATTCGTTTGAGACAAATACATACTTTCGATTGAAACAATTCGGTATGGTACAAAGCGCTCGTAAAGATTGTTAACTGACGTTGATTCTAGTGGGCACTTTGTACTTCATCCTGGTCCTCACAAACAAAGTTTTCGGCGAAATCCACTTGTATCAATGCCTCATCGACAAATTCGATATTGGAGGCCCGTGGAAGATCGTGAAGGATGAATATTTCAGCTTGTGCACGTTTGACAAAACAGTGTTTGAGAAAATGGGACGATATGGCAGCAAGATGTGCGATGAGCTCTGATAAAACACAGCCCTCTGTAAATATACAATGAATTCATACAAAATGGTCGGTAACGTTACACATGTTTTCAGTCATTTATTCCACCATGGTACTATTTTTGATTAATTTCAATTTGGTTTCTTGAAATACACTCTAAATACACACAAAAAATGTATATCATCAAATTGGTTGAGTTGCTTAAATATGTGTAAAAAAACTTTTTCTAAATTTTTGTCGGTAACGTTACTCCCAAAAAGCGGTACATTGAAATGTTGTTAAATAAGACCACGGATAATATTTTTGTTCGAAATTTTGATATAGTTCGTTGCTTTAGAGTATATTACACTGAATTTAATCAATATTGCATCATAAAAAGTTGAATAAAATGTAAATTTTTACCTTTTTCTGAGGCTCTGTTAATTTTTCCATATTCGACACACAGTAAGAACAAATGAATGAGTTGCGAAATTTCAAACCAAAGAAACATTTCTTTGTGTGACATTAGTGTGACCCGATGCTATGGACAATATTCTAACAGAATGTCATAGCAGAAGCGGTAAATTCAAAAAAAAAAATTTGTTTGCTTGGTTTCGTTTAACGTACCCTTGACCATATGCTAAACTGGCTAACGAGTCGAGCTGAGACAAGGCCTTAGGTGTTGGCCAGAACTTCTCTTTGGAAAATTAGACAGGAAAGAAATGGTTTCATTACAAAGCACAATGAGGTGTCTTTATCTAATCAGGACTTAGACTTGTCCCTTCATTGGAAAATATATATAATTAAAACATATTTTAGAAGCTAGTTCAACTGATATTTTGTTTCAAAAATTAAATTTAAATATATGTTACCTTGCCCAAATTGACGAAACCGTGATCCTTGGCTACAGCATCCGCCATGCCGTTGTCGCCATCGGGGATGTGCACTGCCCAGGTGTGTGTGTAGTGTCCGGCGATCTGGTTGTTGCTCCCGGAAATCCCTGAACTTCCATATTTGCCGCTATTGGGCGTCAGCTTGGCCCTGCCGCCCGTCTCATAATCGAGAACGTATGGGGGCAGCACTGGCGACTGGCCAGATGGGTCCACCTTGAGGGATGACGGGGCTGGAGGTGGTGGTGCTGCTGCCTGGGCTGACGAGGCGGGTGGCTGCGGCGCCGAGGGAACAGAGGCTGATGCTGATGCCACACTTCCGGCCACGAAACCGACATTATAATTACATAAAAAAACTACGGCACTAAATTGCAAAATAAATAGCAGGGCTGCTTTCGTTCTCGCCAAGTGTCTGGTGCTGCTGTTGCTACTGCTCCCGCTGCTGTTGCTTCTGGTGCTAAGTTTCGGTTTGCATTGCGTTAAAAAACTAGTTTTGAATAAATTGCAATTGAAATTGAAATTTCCTATATCACATTCAATGATTGTTTGTTGTTGTTCTTCTTGCTGCGTGGCCCTCTGCTGACAACTTCTGGCAGCATGTTGCCCTAATTGTCGAGCATTTAATTTGTCGCGTCTGCTTTTGTGTTTGTGGCTGCTGCTAATGTTGCTTCTGCTGATGCTGTTGCTGCTGCTGCTGCTGCTGCTGTTGATGTTGCTGTTGCTAGTTGGCTGCCTGCTCCATCGCACGACGTCGTTTTTCATTGTGCGTGAGGATGTTTCCAATTGTTGGTGTGTGGGCGTGGCGAGGAATGCTGGCTGCGAGGTAACTCAACACGCTATTGATGTGATGCTGAAAGGGATAATTTGGGAGGAAACAACATATTATTAATGAGAATTTAATACATTTAGGATAATTAGAAATAATTAAATATTAAAATAGTTTCCTATTACTGCCCACAAATGATTAGGAATACAAGAAATGCATCTTTTAATAATTAGCTTACGCTGTAAGCGATCTTTTTCTGGCTTAAATTCAATTTTGATTTTCTGTACGAAAGAATAAATAATAATAACAACCTCTAATTATAAATAAAATATAGTATATACTTTATCCAATTACATTTCATATTAAAAGCTTTGGGAAAAACGTATGTAATTACCAAAAATTTGCAAGCCAGTCCTGTCCTTCCTTCCGCAAACCAATTAGGCTAACAGATTGCCTGCAACTGACACATCCAATTTGGGTTGCCCAAAAAAAAAGAAAAGAAATCACTTCACCACAAAACTTTTTGGCTTATTACGAAAAAGTGACAAAAAGCCCAAATATGCACAAAGGAACTACTATTATCACCCATTAATTGGATGGGGAAAAAATGGAAAGATATTGATTGCCACTTTGCATCGTTGCTGAAAGGCCCGGCCCTGGCCTTTTCCATATCGACAGCCAGTGCCAAATCGAAGTTCAGTATTATGTCCCGAAGGGAAACTGCTGGCCAAGAGCCAGTATCGCATTGATTGTCACCCCGTGGACAAGTTTTGATTGCAAATGAGAATCAACGCGAGGCTGAAGCCGATTTTGGCCGAACTCTACTAGGAGGTACACTCAGAAAAAAAATACTTGTCATAAAATGTAATCAATAGGAATATACCCATTTTATAATAGACATTACAAGTTATTTAAATTATACCCACTTTCTTGTTTTATAATTTATTAAGTGTACCAACAGTTTAAACCAGCCCATTGGTCCTTCGATTCGTTTTTTTTTTTCAGCTCCGGAGCCTCAAGAAAAGTCTAATTATATTCTTGCTATTAACTCATGGCTCAATTTTAATATTTTAATAATTTACAAGTGGAAAAGTTCAACATTCAGAGTTTTAGGTCTTCTTTTTTTCGAGTACAGCGACTGACTAATGCCACTGTCAAAATATGCCCATGACTGATGATGGCCAGGGGCCCAGCGCATCCACGGGCATATTTCATCTATTGATAGAGAGGGATTTGGATTTCTGGATTTGACCAGTCACTCGGCCAGAAAGTGAGCCAGCAGAGTGAGGAGCGTAATTAAAGCGAGTGACAGCGGAAATGCCAAGCACAAGGAGATGGATTGTCGGAGGGGTTTCGAGCAGGGATATGGCGATGTGTTGTTTGGGCGGATTTGACGGCCATCGACGGAAGTCGGTGGTGTGCAGTGTTCGGGCCATGGTAATCATGGCTAAGTGGAAAGGAAATTGAATTTTGCGAGGGACCTGCTATCAATTGACCAGAACTGAATGATTTCTCGTAATCGGCTCACGGTCTTCCTACGGACCATAAAAAACTATTCAATTTGGGTTGGATACTTTAAGGGGTTTTCACTTTCACTTACTAAAATTTCAAGTGACAAGCTCTGCCAAACTATAAATAGAGCAAGAAAAATGTGTATTAAAAACCGGTTATTTGTCCTTAAAGGACACTCTAAGGAAAACTATATAAGTTATTCAAATCTGGCAGTGTGCATTTCTCTCGCTCCATTTTTACAGCTCACTTGCAGGGCAATGAAATAGACTGTCAACAGACTACTCCACCTCTGTGATCCCATCGAGTGCCAATGCACATGAATGCACAAGAAAGAGGAGCAGACGACCGGCGACTCCTTTACATTGACTATGCACCTTTTGTGCTTGAACTTCCTTCCGCATTGAGCTGTCGTCAACACCCCGACCCTGCTGCTTCTCTAGCTCCTGCTGCTGACAGTGTCCTGCGTCCCTGCTTTTATGCTCCTCGACTCTGACTGACTTTGACTGACGGCATTTGTCAGTGGCAGACACAAAGTAATCATTACTTGGCGCACTTCCGCTGCAGCACATCGCCATCTCCTTCGCCGGCCCACTAAGCGTATACTTAATAATAGGAAAATAAGTGCCATGTCAACGTAGGCGTGGGAGGGATGGATGCTCCTGCTCCTGCTCCTTCCGTGATCTCCTCTGCCCCAGTCTCCTTGGAAACAGCTCGCTCACATGCTAACGAAAAGTGGAAAACGGTGTCAAAGTCAGCACTAGTTGGCTGATGAAAGTTGCTATTGCTGGGCGAGAAAAATGGCAGTGTGTTGAAACACCAACAACGCGCGACTTGACAACTTGAGACAAATTGAAGCGTTGTTTCCCTTTACATTTAACAGGGCCAAGAGCCCCAGCGAAGGCCTTTGGGGTCGAAGGCGCTTGTCAACAAATAAAGTGCTGAAACTAGTTGGGTCACAGTGTGTTGACTTGATAACAGCAAACAAAAATTCTCTCCAAGTGTTTATTTTATATATATTTATTATTCTAAGCAAAAGTTGATCAAAGTTTAAGAATTCTTAAGTTGCAGATACCAAAACTAAGCCCAATTGTCACACGTATTGTACTTAAAGCCGCTTCTGACATTTTTTTTCCTATACTTCCCACCTTTTTTTGTCGTGTTAGCCTAAAGACTTTCAGCCATTTGTTGCCTTTCCTTTTGCATTCCGAGCAATTTCCCTAAACCGGAATAACATCCGCAAGGCTTCCTCCATCATAAACTGATCTATTTTCACTCAGCAAACAAGCCCTGGCCACACAACACCCATCAGAAATCACTCAAATGCTCCACAGAAATCCCTAAATTGCTTAAGCCACAAGCAGCTGGGCGACGGAGAGACAGAAAAAAAAGGGAAGGAAAAACAAACGTAAGGAAATAAGAGACCAGTGCTTAGAGAGATGACAATGCCAGGCATCGGTTTAATAGTCCTTGAGGCATTTTTTGGGCAAACAGCCTGACACTTCGCTGCTGCTGCTGCTGCTTTGCCATCCTTTGGCATCCTTTGTGGTTGTTTGCCCTGCGAGTGTTGTTAGTTCCTGTGGATCGCCGCTCTATGCAAAATGCCATGTCAAATGCAAGAGTGAAAGGGCTAAAAGCTATGGCTAGGACTCCGGGACGCCGGGATGCTAGGTTGTTGGGATGTTAGGATGCCGGGGATGCCACAGCAGAACACATTAAGCCAAGGAAGCAACTGCTGCTTCTCTGCTGCTCCTGCTGTTGCCCCTGTTGTAAAAAAAGAAGCTGCAGATGAAGCTGCGGCAGTTGGAAGCTTAAAAAGGCCACAAAACTGCAGGCGAGAAGTCAAAAGGCGGAGATTACACTACAGAAAAATTTATGTTCTAAACATCATTTTCAAAAATGTGTTATTAATTTCATTAAAATGTATAGCTTTTATATAAAAAACATTTTATAAAACATAACACATTTCAATTACTTAAACTTTTATTTTCTGCAGTAAGCTAGGTCACACTTTACAGGTAGAGTGGCAGTGCTAAAAGGATACCCGCAAATCTTAAGGTATATGGGCACATTGGAATTGGTTTTTAGATCTTTCTTGCGAGAATTACAATTCATTTTCTGTGTGTATTCAAGAAAAAGGAGTAACGCACACCATCACCAGCTCCTTTGTTGCTTTGTTTTTGCAAGAGAAAAGGAGAAAGACTGAGAGTGTGTGGGTATTTGTCTTTTGGCCTCGCTTTTAATGTGTTTCGTTTGGTGGATTGAGGTGAGCTTGTATGATGGCGCTAGTGTGTAGTTTTCTCTGCAGTTTTCTGCTGGTGGCTTCGCTTGTTTAATGATAGTTGCACAAAGGCAAACAGGCACTCGCCGACACTAAAACGCCCACTAAGTCACCCCCTTCGGCCTTTTTTTCGCGACCAGCAACTGGAGCACAAAGTCAACAACAAAACAGCCTCGGTTAACGCCCGCAGAAAGCCTCTTTTAGCCGACCAAAAAGAAGGCTAAAAGGACAGGGGCCTGGCCAAACGAAATGTGGGGGGAAAAGAAAATGGAAGAAAGCGAAGTGTCAGGCGAAAGAGTAGAGTCGTCAGAGGAGGTGCACTTTTTCACAGCGTATTAGCACACGATCGCCAAACAAAAGGTGTTGCATACATGGCGCCGCCATTTGCCTTTTACCATTTGCCATTTGGCACTGCGGTGACTAAACCAAGTAGGCCACGCCACACCAAAATGGCTTTGACAGCTGATGCTGATGGTGTGAGAATTTGCATCGGGGTTTGGTTAGGAGAGCTGTCAGGTCGTGTTAGGCTTGGCCAAGTCATCCAAGGCTGCTGGGTTTACCTTTGATGCTTGCCAGCAAAACAAAAAAAAGTACAGTCCCGATGATGCCTGCCAGCAAAAAAGTACAGTCCCCATGATGCCTGGCAGCAACAAAGTACAGTCCCCGCTGGCAAAAAGTTGAAGTGAGAATTGGGATTGGCATATAAAGCCATCAGTACATATGAAAGTACAGTCAGTACAAAAGTAAATCAGCGGAAAAGTATTAATTTCAAAAAATATTTAACAAACTAGAGACGGTATGAACATAAACGTCGCGAATAAAATCAATTCATATATTTGCAGTTACAATAAATTATAAGAAAATAATGTGACCAGCTTTTACAATTTCTTTAAACCATTTACAGCCTTAACTGAATCAAGCATCCGTGTATATAAGCACATTTACTCAAGACTCAATATGACGAATAAATTAAAAGTTTACCTTGCCCATTTACGATTAAATCTCAAGCCGCAATCAATCATATACCGGACGAACAAATTTTTACCTGAGAAACACAATGAGATGAAAGTAATGTTATTATTACTCCTCCATGCGGTAGTGAATCCCCCGAAATGGATGCCATGGATAACAGTCTCGTGGGCTTTTCTGACCAACAGAATTTTAATTATTTCGCGTTGTTTGCCTGCTTCGCATGATACGAGTGCATATATATGGAACGGTACACTTATATATGTATATGTGCATTATCCCGGGCCAAGGTATGCATATTTCGTTTCGGCTTGAGTCTCGGATTGCTTTTTAATGTGCAAACAAGAATGCGCATTAAGTGAAGCCATGGAAAATGGGAGAGTGAAAAGCCTGGGAAAACGCCTTGCGGTGGTGCAATGCAATTTGAGTGCTTCGCTGGCATTAATTGATTTTGCATGGTCACTTGCTGCGGCCCAAGTGAAAGATAAACGACCAAGGATGGCCGAAAGGAAGAACGGGAATCCCACCAACATGTGTCATGTGGATGGAAGGGCTTTTCTGTCCTCCCCCATTGTCCCCGCCAGCCTTTCTTTGCCGCTGCATTTGCGAAATTACCTTTTCAGGTGGAAAGAAGGTGGTGCTTGGAGCATGCATACATCCATCCATCCATCCATTCACCTGTCTGAATAACGCTTAATGTAAGCACCTGGCGGGTGGCAGAAAAAAAGAGGCGAGCGCCTAAAAGTATGCGAAAATAAAGGTCCATTCAAAATTCATTCAAAACAAAGGACGCCTCAAGGCATCCACAAACAACAGCACCTACCTCAAGTGCAATCTGGCTGGGAAAGGGTTTTTCCGAATAGGGATTGGGAAAGGGGGTTTGCGAGGAGGCACTGCGAGAAAGAGCCTGTGCAAAGGGGAAGCTCTACGGCAGTGAGTTGCCCCACTCAAAGACTCACTCAACTCTCCAACTTCAGTTTGCTGCTCATATTAACCCTTTATCAGGCATGAAAACGGATTTTGATGCGGTTTTTTTTATTCGATAGATATTCGAAAATAAAAAATACAACTCTTTTTCGTTTTTCCAGATTTTGATTTTTAGCCGATTTATTGAGGAATATATATATGTTGCAGATATGCAACAAATACGTTTTCGGGGAAAAAAAATCCAGAAAATTCAAGAAGTATATATTTTGAAAGATTATATTTTAACATAGTTTAAACATAAAATTGTATTCATAAGGACTTATATGGGATTATACGTTTTTAAGCTTATTATAATTATAGGTTTTTGATATAGAAAAAATAAAAAACTAATAAAATTTAAATGAAATAAGTGCAAATGTTTCCATGTAATTATAACACATTCATTTAAATGACAATCTTTAAAACAATTTATTCTTTTATTAAAGCATAAAGCAAATCCATATTTGTTGCACATAACTTGCGCAAATTCTCCACACTAAAGTAAAGGCGAAAATTTTGATGTCTGGGCACCCCTCTAGCCAATCTCATTACAAAATTCGATGCTGCACCTAAGTCTGGCTCGTTAGGGAGTTGAACCTTTTCTTTACCAGAGTCTATCTCAAACTTGAAGCAGAAGCCAAAAATTCCGCTTAGGACATATATTTCAAATCCCCATTTATGACGCTTGTTGGGATCGTACCGCTTTAAATGACATCGAGATTTGAAGAGAAAATCTGTTTATTGACACATTGAAACTTCTCCTTAAGTACTTTAGAAAAAGTATTATTAATTCGTCAAGAAGGGGCTGTATTTTAAAAAGTCGATCGTGGCAGAGATCGGACATTGGGAGATTATTATCCTTGTTGTTGAAATTAATGGAATGTTCGATTGCTTCAAAAGATTTTTGGGACATAATAATTCTGATTGCTAATATTCCAAGACTTTTGACCAGTTTTGGTCAGTTTTTGGAAGGCTTGAAATGGACATGTATAATGAAATTATAACATATAATAATTAGCGAATATCCACAGAGTTGAAATGGATATTTGAGTTTCGATTTTTTTGACGAATATATGTAAATGTTTGTTTCATTGTAAATATTATCAAACATTTTATTCCGAAACAGATACAAAAAAAAAACTGTATAGGATTCGAAAGTTTTATCAGTTCTGAAGGCAATGCAGTACTTGCAAGCAGTTGCAGTTTCTTCTCATTGAAGATAAAACTCCGTTTCCTCCACGGAAAATTCCTTTTCATATTGATTTGGCAAGAGTCATTTTCATCCATGGTGTCAGAGGTAACGATATTCAAATCTTCACCGATGTATTCGACTCCTGTGGTATGCAAATCTTTCTTATGTGGAGAATAATTGCTTTCCTCATCACCAGAAAAGTCAAGCTCATCCTCGCTATCCGCACTATCAAAAATACTGGCGATTTCCGACGAAAAACCCCATTTAAAACAATTAATGTAATCACCATAGTTGAACACAAAACACAGATGTATTATGATAACATAGATGTATTATATAACATATAAAAGAAGACGCAAGACAATATAGAAAACACGAAAACATGTGTATGTTGCATAACTGCAACAAAAATTATGAAGAAAAATTTTACCCCGAAACGTATTTTGTTGCATATCTGCAACATACCAATATTGTCAATTCACAGGTAAAATACAATAAGAAACAGAATAACTCGATAAAACATGAAAAATAGATCACATTACATTTCCAATAGTGTAGTTTTTTAAACCAATTAACCTTCACTTTAATAACAATATAATTTTCAATGCCTGCAAAAAACTTTACTTCGCTTTCTTACAAAATTGGCGAGAAAGTGAGCATATTTTTCTCACAATCCACAGTAGAGTGCGGCCAGACCACAAAATGTGTTAAATGCTTTATGCAGATCTATATTAAATAAAAACTTATTACTTTCGCGGTGTATATTGAAAAATATTAGCTTTTAATCGGTATGTTGCAGATCTGCAACCCGACCGGATAAAGGGTTAAACAATGCACAATTATGACTTATTTTTTGCTCAATTTATACTACACACATAGAAAAGCCGAAGGTGGAAGTACCCTCAAGAGTGAGAGATTAGGGAATCAATTAATTAAAGTATTTAAAATTTATACTTAAAGATGTTTATTGAATATTAAATAACTGAAAATTAGGAGATTATTTTTAAGATTATTTTATATTATTTTTTAAGTTTATCATTAAAAAGAACCATAAACTACGTCATTTATACTACCCATAAACCTTTTTAAGGTACCTTATCTCTATCATCAAAATTTGCATTACCCCATAAACTCTCAGCCGCTATTAACTTAAGTTTAATAATCGAGCTGAACTGCCGGCGGATTCCAGCAAATTTAGTAAGCTTCCTCGAGGACTCAACAAGTCCCTAGGGGAAACTCTTTGTGCCAGAGAAAAGCTATTAAGCCATCCAGAAAAGTCAGTGTCTGCTACAGGATGTGGCAGCAGCAATTTCTTGCAACAGTTGCAAGTTGGCGGAAATGCAGATGGGTAATGCAACACCGGCACAGGTGAGCAGCCCAGAGATTATGATGATGTTGATGATGATGAGGATTATGGAGGCGAAGGTGAAGATGATACTAGAAGGAGAGGAAGATGCGAGTCCTTGTAGGAAAAAGGGCAAAAAACAAGAGTTGAGAGCTGGGCCGAGTAGCATTCTTTGCTGCATTTTTCTCCTCTGACGGCAGGCAACATTGACAATGATAATGAAAATGTTTTTTATTCAGTACTTTTTTAAATGACTACGGAATTTTCATCTTTTTGTTCTATCTTGATGAAAAGTAAGTCTTTTTGAGATACCTTTTGGAATGAATGAATTAATGAATTAGGCAAGTCACAAAAAAAGAAGTGTTTTTAAATCGTATAAAATTGTTCTAAAAGTTTGCTATGTCATTGTAACCAAAAATTAAGAACAGATTATGTGAAGCTTTGAATAGTCACTAATTTCTTTTAATTACAATAATTCGTCCTTTTTCCCAGGAGAATAGTGGATGCTAAGTGTTCACATTAAAAATTGTCACCATATCCGGTTAAATCACGGTTTTTCTGGTTGACATTTTTGGTGGAAATTTTTGCATGGAGTTGACAAGTGAGGAAGCCAAGTGTAAATCAACAAATCAACAACTTAATATGCACGAAATTTTTGATGCCAACTGCAGTTGCACACAAAAACGGGAGCAACAGCAGTAGGAATCTGGCGGGTAATCCACATGGAGTCATCGCCTGTGTGGTGACGATGGCAGGGCAACCATTGGGGCAGAGCCAGTGGTGGAGAGAACCAACCATTGCTGCTGATGGTTTAAGCATCAGTTACCCGCGGGGCCAATGGTGCCACCGAAAAACCAGAACCAGGCGACAACAGAGAAGGTTCACTTGGAGAAATAAAAAGCCAAGAAAAACGGAATTCCTTACTTGGGGGTTAACAGCCAATTTTAATTTTTGATTTTTATAGAAATAATAAGCTTAATTACGTTATACAGTTATAAAAAAAAAAAAAAAAAAAAACTATCGAGGGTGATATAGAATTCACTAAGGTTTCAAAACCTTTAAAAAAGTGCCTAAAAATATGCCATTAAATTTTTAAATGTGCAAAATTCAGAGTAACTTTGTAATTTAATTTTGTTTCATACTATTTAACATTTTTTTTTGAGTTATGAAAATGTATAGTCATTTATAATATCCCCTAAAATACATCAGATTTTTGTTCTCTGTATTATGCAGGTTATTAGTATGCACCACTTGCTGCATACTTTCAGGGACCTTGTTCGCTTGTTTGTGCAAAATTTATGCGTGTCTATTCGCGCTCTCTTTCTCTCTGTCTTTCTCACTCTCTCCCTCTACCTCTCATCCCTACCACCTTCGCCCATCTCACTTACACCTTTTGGGCGGCATGGCGGCGGCGCCTGTTCGACGATTGTCGTCATTTCAATTAAGCCCGGCGCCGAAATGTATGCAATGGATGCTTTTTGTGCGGATTTTTGCCGATTAATTTTTCATTATTATGCCAAGTGCTCGCAGGGGAAATAGAATGAGTTGGCCAAACAGAGCCCGAAGGCCGCCGAGAGAGACAGCAATGCAGAGTTCACGCATACAACAAATGTGCCAAAAGTGGCAAATGACAGGTCCACAAAGCAAGAGCACACTCGCACATAAGAGTTTTCAATGCGCTAATATATTTTGCACGCCCCAAAAAATATGCAGAACATTTCTCGGGATGCATGCCAATCCATATTAAAATAATTTAATGGGAATTGTTAGCTCGAATTGGGGCTCTTGGATTATATATATTTTTGTTAAGAGGTTTTTAGAAACTGTTGTCTGAGAACTAACATTTGAAATAGAAAAGGGATACAAATAGTTTAAAAACTTTCTATTATTATATCATTATTATATGATTTGCATAAGATTGAAACTGGCCTAGGAAATAGGGGCTGCTACAGATATCTCAGGGTTTTTTTTAAACTCTTATAACACATACAATACACTTATCAGTTAATAAAGCCAAAAACAAGAAATGTATCAAAGCAGGTAATAATAATTTACATAGTAAACAAATTTAATTACTTTATGCTACAAAAATCACAACTTTTTTTAATTACAACCTAAATTATGAATAACATTTCTTAAGTAAAAAAATAGTTTTCCCGTTAGAACGTATAACTTAGTTGTGTTTATTCGTAGTACTTTTTACACCTTTTTACGACAATAAATAACAATAGAGATTTCAGTAGCGAGACCGAATTCGTTACCTTACAAATTGATTTGCGTACTTTTTGACACTTTTTTTTAGGTGTTTTTAAAACCATTGTAATTTGTGGAGCACCGTGGAGCACCGTAGTTATAGTCATAACACAATACCCAAATAACTACACTGCACTTAAAAAAAGGCTTATAAACAATCCTTGTAAATTCCCCACAAAACAAAACATAAAACAAACAAGGGGCCTTTGCAAGAATAAACCAAACTGGCAAGTGTCAATAAAAATTAACAACGAAAAGCTGCAAAGCCGGGCCAAAGCCCTCCACCGCTGGCCGCAGCAAGAATAACAACAACATACACACAGTTTCGCAGTGGAAAACCGCTTGAAATTCACCTCCCAAAACGCACCCCCTTGTCAGCCCCTATTCATTAGGTCGTAGGTGCTGTCGCTGTGTGTGTGTAATTTGTGCGGTGTCTATGTAATTTAGACAATTAGAAAGTTTACGCCCGTTACAATTTCCCACAGTTTGTTGTTGGGCAAAAGTTTTTCGCTTGTTTTCCCTTTGCCATTTGCATGACAAATAGTTTTTGCTGTGAGTGTTGACCAGTTTCTGGTATTGCTTGTTAGCTCAGGGGAATATCAGTCGACTTAGCCGGCTAAGTGTTCTCCGTAAGCCTGCCCCGCCTGCTTGGCAGTTTAATATTTGCACAAAGCTTCATAATCACACTCTGCCTGAGCCGTGGCTGGGATTTTGCCCTTTTTCCCTTGGTTCTGTGTGTTTATGCTGATTCAGCGAACGCGCAAATTCCTCTTCAATGCACCAATTGTGTTGTTCGAGTGCAAAGCTTAGTGTCGCCATATTGCCGAGTTATCCTGGCGGAGATCCTGCGGCTCATGCATATGCAAAAATTTTGTGGAAAAAACCCAACAGGAGGCAACCACTATAAGTGGCTAAATTGCACAAGTAAACAATTTTTAAATGCAGCTTTGCTGCGGTCTAAGCCGCAAGCTGTAAGCACAGGATGAAACAGTACAAGAAATGATTTAAAAAGAAAATTAAAGAATGTTTTTACAAACCAAACACAGTAAAATTTCCTTTTTAATATAATTAATATAGTTAATAACAGGTTTTATATTAATTTGATTAAGTTGTTAACTAACAATTATTATATATAATCTTGCAGAACATTATAAAACTTTAACAAAAAAATGTGTGTAAAAGAATGCAATGATATATTTTAGCTAAATATTTCTCCAAGTGTTAATTCCATACTTTTTCCTTCACACCATCTAGTATCTCCATGGCTACATACATGTCCCCTTTTTTTATTATTTTTTCCATTTTCCATTTAACACACTTTTTTCTACCATTTCAGTTGTCAACTGCAATTCCGCTGTCTGCGGAAACACTAATTTTCAGTTATTAGCGGAATGTCAAAACAAACGACAGTTTCCATTTAGCAGTTGGAGATTTTCGCTGCAGTTTTTATTTTCTTTTCCAGCTGACAATCATTTATATTTTTGTTGGGCGACAATTTTGGCATTGGTAAAAATTGGTAAAAATAACGCAGGAGTTTTTTAAATGTGCGCTGAGGTTGAAATATTGCATTCAAATTGGGGAGACTAATTGAGAAAAATAAAAAACTCCATTTATAAATAAAGTTTTTACCTTGGGAGGCCCACTAAATATAAAGTTGGTTTTAACCCAATCAACAAGAACTTTGTTAGTCATTTTCGTTGACATTAATCAAGACTCGACAGTCGCACTTAATCTTCGTTAAATCCCCGCAGATTTATGCGTCATAAATATTAGACAAATTTAGATGAGAGCCAGCCGGAGTCTCCCTAAAAACCGAACCGAACCGAGCACACAAATCCCCACAGCCAGATGCCATTTGTCAGAAGCGATAAGCAAACAAAGCACAAAGCACCGAACACCCAATGGCAAATAAACAAGGCACTAAAATATTAGAATATCCTTCGTATCCTGAAAATCCTGAGAGCCGAAAAAACCCGTAGGAACTACTCCCCGAGCGAAGACAAAACTAAAAGCTAGACAGATTTTTGCCTGATTACGTTTCGTTTCGCACAACACAATGGGAAAATGCACTTCGGCAAGGACTCCCAGAAGTGTGCAATGGCATAGGGAAATAGGAAAATGCCGGCAAGAACGAACCAAGCACGAACGAATGCGAACAAATTGATATGCAAATGTGAGTGGGAGCGAACCGGACCCAAAATAAAAAATAAGGAGAAACGTAATAATAAAATAAAGCAGAACCCTCGAAAGGACAAAGACGAGGCGGGGGAAACAGAGAGAGGGAGATCCTGGATTCCGGGATAAATGCCCCATGACTTCTCATTTCCGTTTCGCTCCAGCTATAGAAGTAGCAGCAGCTGCAACTGGCAGGCAAATCTGCCTCATCCGGAAGGAGAAAAGACCGAAAAAAAAGGCAACCGGAATATGGAAAATTATTAAGTATACGCCTAGTACAACAAGACGTCAATAATTTAACGCAAGTTCAGAGCTTTCAGCGCAGTGCCAATTGAATTAAAAGATTTTCTCATCGCAGGCCAACTTTTTTTTTTGCACAGAATTCAATTTGGCACAACTTTGCCTCTTTTTTCAAATTTTTTGTTGTAGCTGTTTTCTCCCCTGCCAACGTTTTTTTTTTTTAGCTGGTGGCCTTTTTAGTATGCGTTCTGTTGCAGGAACAACTTTTCCCCTTCAGCCTCAGTGATTGAAATGCCAAGGCAAGTATCCCATCCATCTATATATATAGTTCCCCCACCGATTCCCGCAAAGTTTTGCCCCCGGCAAATTCAGTTGTTCAACTAATGAGAGTCGTAGCCTCGCCTCGGGCTCTCATTCTGATGGACATGCCAGATGAGCCTGGCAAAAGTCGTGACAATCATAAAAAAATACAAGCAGAATGGAGAAAACTGGAAAATGCAAAAGAAAAACTTTAAATGCCTTCGGTCAGTTGGCAAAATGTTCCTTTATCATGGGGGCGCAAATGTTGCGGAAATTTTTCGGGGCCACGAATTGGACTTCTGTTTCCTCTGATTCTGCTGGCTATAATTTTACGAGAGAAAGTTTAGCAAGGAAATAAGTATTCACTGAAGGGAATTTTAATGAAAATATAACTTGCAATATTCCAAGGAACTGCTGCAAGTAATAAGGCTTTCAGTTTGGGCCAATCTTCTAGCTAAAAGTTTAGATTCATTGCTTAGCGGCCTTCTTTCAAAACATTTATATTGATTAAAATGCCAATCACAGAGTCTAAATGTTGCCCATACTTTGTGTTTGTATTTGGATTGCTTCATTGTTGAAACATTGATACCTTCTTGGAAAATTAATAAATGGCTTTCACAGCTTGCCCCGCAACAGGAAGCAATTGAGACATATATAAAAACCACAAAACCTGCTCTTGATTTTCCAGGAAGCCCGGGCCCAAGCACGGTTAAAACGGCTTCAATGAAGCATACATAGGACATCAAATGCGGAAAATTAAATTGGTTAAGAAGGGAATAAAAGCGAGGCGAATTTACACAGATCCCGGCTGGCTGAAAAATGCAGCAAAATGGCCAGTCCCATGATGATAATGATGATGATGATGACGATTATCATGTTGAAGAGAAGTGGGAGTGAAAGCGGAATTGTTTTCACGCCCTTTCATGACTTAATAAATCCGAGCGGAGGCAGCCGTCCTGCCCCGTGGACTCAGGCTTACCGTGGGCATTTGCTCTTGATTGCCCACGAAATCGACAAAAATGAAGTGGAAATACCAAAGTGTTGGGCCCCCAAAGTCCGTGAAAAAACGTGATTGATGCCTCTCTCTCCCTCTCTTTAGGTCCTCGGATTCAGATTGGGGCGGAGATTCTGTTTCAGATTCTGTCTCAGATTCCGGAGATCCGCAGACGAAAGAGCCAAAAGGCTTGGCGACAAAAAGGGATACATCCAGGCCCAACACCCTCCCACACACACACTTCTGTATAACAATAAAAACCCTGGGAGGTTGGTCCTGCCAGTCTACTTTGTCTGACTGCCATCTGTTTCTTTCCGCTTTTTTAGTGTCTCGCCCTCTGCTTTCTATCACCGAATGTTATCCTTTTCGGTCCTGCCCCTTTTGTTGCGTCGTCTGCTCCATTTTAAACAGTTTTGCTGACTAGCAAAAAATATGTCTGTCGCGGCCATTTTGGGGTGTGTGCAGGATATAAAAAGAAGGCGTCTAATTGGCAGAAAGTTTTCTTATATCATTTAAATTATATGACTACTTTTGGAGTTGAATTTATTAAGCTACATTATTAAGATTTCTTTCTAAGTAGATTTTAAATAAATGTTTTTAAAAAGACTCACTTAATTCGAGTTAATATTCATTGGGACCGCTTACCTGTAAAGAAATTAAAGACATTAAAAGGGTATTAAAAATCATTAATCGACGATTATAATATAATTACTATAAATTAGACACAAAATATACATTACGATAAAAAATCCCTTTTTTCCAGAAATAGTTTGAATTTAATAGAGAAAAAACCTACAATTTATTCAAATAAAAACATTTAATAAATGATTACTCTGCATTGCATGCCTATAAATTGAATTGACCCAAAAATATTTAAAATTCTTTTCAGTTAAGACTGTCACAATAAATCCCGCAGATGCCTTTGCGTTGCCCGCAGAAAATGCCATTAAAAAACAAGCGCAAAGTTTTCGCTGTTTTCCGGAATTCCCACTCGAACTGAAGTTGGAAAATGCAAATGTTTGTCTTGGTAAATGACAAGAAGATGCTACAAATTACATAAATAAAAGCAATAAAGTGCCAGAGCATTTGCATAAAGAGGGAGAGCGAGGGGAGGGGCGATTTACTGGAGGTAAAAGAGGGGAAAATGGAATGTAGAGGCAACTTATGCTAAACAATCCATGACACAGTCGAGGGCGTCTTAGCCGGCTTAGTTGAACACACACACAGTCAACCAGGCACACATTCAATTACACATAAGATTCAGTTTACTTTCGCCTCCGGGCACGCCCACAACATCAAAGGGCGTCACACTGACATTGATTCCTCTCCAGGGCTGTATATACATATGTACATAGATGTATATATGTATACGAATTCTGGTATATCTGGATTGTCTTCTCCTAATCGCCAATTTATGCAACATCACTGCACTCAGAAGTTTTGCTTATTGAAATGTTAAGTCAGAGACAGCAGAGATGGAAATAATAGTGAATGTAGTAATAAAATCTTTAAAATAAGAGCTTATATTCTTGATATTTATTTTGAACAGCTTTTAATCTAGTTTATAAATAGGTAATAAGTTTTTACCTATGGTAAACTCTAATATCCATATAACAGCTTAATTTAAAAGTACCCAAGTATAATTTTTCCCAAAGCTTTTTATTTATTATTTATTAATCATCTTTTTCAGCTTTCTTTTACCCTTTTTCGAAGCAAAAGCAAACCCTTTTGCAACTTTGTTATATTATTAAATAATAATATTATTCTTACCCTATCAGTAAAAAAATCCTAAAAGCATTTCCCTATTCACCCTATTCTCTTGACCTTCCTAGTATCTGCATATGTATAATTCTTGGGTATGTGTCCATTTCTTATTCCTGCCAAGAACCGAGGAGTACTCTACCCATTTCCAGTTCAGAATATGCTGAGCTGTCAAGCTCTTCCGTCCTACCAACCCATCCCGTCCATCCAAACCAATCCGGTCTTCCTTTTGAGTTGTTGAACTTTTTCCTTTTACGCTTTTGTCTTCGAGAGCCTCGAGGGCGGTTTTCTTGGGCTTTGGCTTCCTTTTGAGTTCGGGGAATTGGCCGCAGCATCCCTCCCATCTGTCATCCCCACTCACTAACACATTGATGTTTGTCTTTTGCCGTTCGCCACTAATTCAACTGAGTGTATGTATTCCAGTCCATTAATTGAATGTCTCGCCCCTTCGCACATATTGAGTTTTAACTGTGTGGTCTCTCCCTGTCCTTCATTTCCTTCTGGCGGAAAATTAAATTTTCCTGCGGCTCTGAGATTTCCTTTATGGAATTTTTTGCATTTAATTGAGCATCAAAATGAAGTCACCTCAAACATTATTTACCTCGGCGGCAACAGGTGCCAAGATAGCTTTTTCGTTCGTGTGAGTGAAAAACAAAAGGCAATAAATGAAAGCAATTTCCTCAGTGGTAAACTGAAAATCATTTTAAATAAGGCATGAAAACGCATTAAAGGCGCCACCTTGTCAGACAATAAACAACAACTTCCCCTCCAGCTGAACGTACACACGCATCCCCTCGTTGTCTCGCCCAGATATTCGATAAGATGGCTTGACATTATTTACAGCCCCTGTCGCTTTGTCTCGCCTTAACATGAGTAAATATAAATGATATTTTATATATGTATATAACAAACCAGAATTTATAAGGACAGTTCAGATATTAGTACTTGAGGACTTGAGATATTTAAACAAATTGTGTAGTAATAAAATTTAATTTATGTTGAACAAAAATTTGCATTCTAATAAGTTAAGTTAAATCATTTAAAAATACAAATTAATTTAAATGAGCAGAGAAAATCTGTTAGAAATGGAACTTAAGGGGGGTTTCTACCTTGTGTGGTCGAAAAAATCGAATTTTTTTTTATTGCATTTTTGGATTGATATATGTTTCTAGAGTCCGCTCCCAAAATTTCATTGGTTATCTTAAGAATTGACCTACACCTTAAAATAGGGAGCCTACACCTTAAAACAGGTACTGAGCAAATAAACGCGTTTTACTCGAAACGACATTTTTGACCTTGCGGAAGTGATTCAAGCCAGACGAGTTGAGCAATCGCCACGAAATTTTAAAGTATCGTGTATTGAGGCTTCTCCATGGCTGGTACCAAAATCTTTAAAAATATTGAATATTTTTCTTTTATATAAAATTATGTCGAAAAAGTGGTAAAATGTTTTCATTTAAATCGCATAGTTTTTATTTTATTTTTGATTCTGGTACCGCCATGCGAAAGTATAGTAAGAATATATAATTTTGTGTTTCGATCCTTTGGGGCGCAGCAGGACTCCGTAGCGTAAAAGGCGTTCCATTGCTCAATGCCCCCCCTCCCTTGATATTTCCATTTGAAACTTTTTTACTTAAACAATAACTTGTATATACACCTAAAAATTAGGTGTCTATCTTCAATACATCCAGAAAAATTTGAAAAGCAAATTTTTTCGACCACACAAGGTAGAAACCCCCCTTAATTAAGATAATTGGGTAATCAAGAACGCCAGACATCTTTAGCACAAATGCTTTCCTGTTTTAGGTAATTATAATTAGAAAATAAAATTACATAAAATAAAATGTAGGTATGTTCAAAGAAATATAAGCGAATAATCTTGAAGCTAGAGCTAAAGTTTTAAGCAGAAAACATTAATTTAAAATGTATATCTACGTTTACTCATTACTTTATCAGAGTTTTCCCCTGTTACGGTGGCGTATACGTGATGTGGTACTACTCCTTTGATTGCTTTCGAGCCAGAGACACATTCACAGTCCCCCAATTCTTTATACCACACACATACGGCAGGCACACTCCCCCCCAATACAGACATATATCCACACACATAAAGTGATAAGCAGCCTCAGGGCGACCGTTGAGGCGCACGCATGCAAATAAAATCGCCCATACGCCCCGTTGTACGGGTACCATTTTGCCTTCCGTTGCGGTTCCTTTTTCTTTCCTTTTTTTTCTTTGTTGCCTGTCTCCTTCCTGTGTTTGCATACATTTTTGGTGATAATACAAGAAATTGTATCAAGCCAAAATTGTTTTTTAAAATGTTACGTGCCCGGCGGCTGCTTTGACAAAATATATTTGTGTGTGTGTGCGGTAAGGTAATAAAAATGCAATATAATTCCATATAAAATTTGTGAGGGTGCTCCCTTTCGAGGGTAATCTAAAAAGTTTCGATTGCAGCAAAGCGATTGGTTGGAAAGATAACCAAAACGGAAGCAGAAAGGTAGATAAGGGAGATGAGAGTACGGAGTGAGGGATCCCTTGGCTAGGGAAAAATCCCTGCCACGTGCTTTCGGAAGCTTGAAATAAATTGAATTTATTTGATGGATATGAGAAAACAATATGTGTGTTTCAGGGGGACAATAAATAATAAAAGTGGAATGCGCGATAAGGAAAATTATTATTACCCCTGTTTTTTACCTAAATAGGCAAATTTGTGGCCTACACAAAAATTTCAGAACTTGTTTATTTGCCACTTCCATCGCCCTAACAATACAATTCAATTTTCTGCTATGAATGTTGGAAAGTTTTTAAAGGGAATTGCCACCGCAAAACAAACAGCATTTCGCCATTTTCACACCCACTCCAGTCCATTTTTGTCAGGCAAAAGCACCATGTGCATAATTCCACTTTGTGGAAGCCCCTATTTTCCACTTTTTCGACCAACATGCGGTTCGGGCAATTATAAAATCCACAAAGGGAATTGCCATGACGACGACAATCAACTAATGAAATTAATGGCCATTTGCATTGCCAAACGACCATTGCCCTTGCCTTTTCCCTGCCCTGCATCTGCATTTCTATCTGCATCTGCATGGCATGTACTATAGATGGAAATAATGCAATTGCCGCTGTTTAAACCGGAAAATGCACACTCGCACTCCAGAAATAGCCTTCTGATGGGGCTGGACTCCCTTGCGGCAGAGGATATCGCGGACACAAATACTAATTAATCAGCTTGCTATTAATTAAACGACCGGCGAATGAGACGAGGGACACCAACTTAACGATATCCATAATCCCACAGAAGTGGCTTTCTGAACCGCAAGACTTTAATTGTTTTCACGCATTAAAGACAGAGCCAGACCGAGCAGCAATTTATGAAAATGATGAGCTATATACAGGTGATTAAAGACTGGACACACAAGGTGTACCGAAATGATTTCCCTGAAAGCGGTTAGATTTATGAACCTATTCCTGCCCTATTCACATTCGATAAATAACCCTATCAAACTGCGTCACAGATAATGACGAGGCGGCAGGGTGGCGCATGCCAACATAGTTTAATTTACAACCCCTCTGCGGTGCCATTGTTGTGGCTCGGTTTATCAGCGACTTTCTGTGCTCTTCGCTTCCTTTCTCTGGCGTCAGTGCTGCAATGGCGCCACGCAAAATGCGCCTGTTATTAAGCATAAAAATAAATTAATAAGCGAGCGACACCCACACCCAGTGACAGTGCCAATTAAGCGACAAAGTACGACACAGTCAGTTAATGATGGCCCTGTGTGTATGAAGCTGAGGGGAACCACCGCAAATATTTTAACGATGGCATGTGAACCTTTTCACGTTGTCAATAGCAAGTGAAAAAGGGTGTTAAGCACGAAGAATATGTCATCATTAAGGCGAGAATACGCAGCTGCATTAAGAAAGGTTAATTTAAGGAAATAAATAAACTTCAAGATTTTACTCAGAAAATTAAATATTGGATTACAGTTGGAGTTGCAAATTTTTAAAAATAATTCAGCGAACAAAAAGTATTATTAAGCCAAAACCTTAACTAAAATATCAAAAATAAGACAGAAAAAGTATATTTTAATCTCTAATTAAATATTTAGTTAAATACATTTTTAAATGAAACTCTAAATAATAATTTAACGAACTCACAAAACTCATTACAATAATATACATTTTCGAAGCATAAATACATAAATTATACCTATCATTAAAAAACCTAAAGTCTTCTCTCAAAAATGTTTGCTAGAAATCACAAACTAACACCGAGATGCACAAGCAACCTTAAATTTCGTTTCACAAGAACATAAAATTGCAATAAAAAAAATAAAAATTTGGAAGCAAAAGACAGAGGGAAGTAAATTCCAAATTCAGCGCCAAGAGAAGTTATAAAGGTTGAGTGTGCGTAGGAAATTTGTTGGCTTTTGCCGTTCAAAAGGTCCACAAATGCATGCAGGAATGTCATTTTCAGGAAAACGAGGAGAACCGAACCATATGCAAATGAAACTGATAAATTTTCAATTAAATTGGTATTGGCAAAAACACAAAGAGGGAGAACGAGGTAAAGGGTGAGCAAGGAGCATGTGAGGATGACTGGTCCAAGTCATTGGCAGGAGAAAAACCATTCAATTACGAAATTAAATTTCGGTTTCTCCCAAAATAAAGAGAGGGAAAAAAAATTGTTTGAATGGGTTACAAGTAGTGAGCTCAAGTGAGTCACATTTTTAGGACATTTAAATTCAAATCAGCACTCGCACAAATATTTGTTCTCCACAGCTAGAAGCTTTATTTAAAGTGCTAACTTTTTCACACATTTAAATTGAAAGTCTTTCTGGACAGGATAGTTCTTTTACTTGGTTTAATTTAGAAATTTAATTCCATTAAATAGGGCAGTTAAAATATACAAATTGGGCATCATGTAAATTATTTTAAAACAATCATTTTTGATTTGAAAACGTGCCAAAATACAAAACCGTTTTAGTGGAAATTATTTTGTAAATTAATTTTGGGTTTGGCCATAAACAAAACGCTGATCAATGGCTAATTTATTCCATTTTGTGAGGGGATTTCCCTGGGGCAGCAAAACACAAAACACATTTCAGCACAAATCATGGCTCTCCCACGAACGAATGAAATTTATCAGGGCAAATTGTGCGTTAAAATTATAAAATTTAATCAATGCTAAATGGAGGGTTGTTGCAAGGTCTCTGTTGTGTTATTTACCCCTTTTCAGGCAGCTCGTGCAACAGTTGGTTGCCATTTTCGCCTGTAGCCAAAAAGGGGGTGCACAATCACACCTTTTTATGCAAATTAGAGACGCGTTCGTGGAGCAAATGGGTGGGATTTTCCACAAAGAGGAAGAGCAAGAGGTGGTGTGAAGCGATTGCAAATTCCACCACCACCACCACCACCGTCGCCGCTTTGAACGTGTCTTGGCATTTATAACAGCCACAACAGGAGCGAATTTTAATTGACAATTGCTTAGGTGGTTCAATTTTCGAAGCAAGGGTAAACTGAGTGGACGGTGGAGCCCTCCCCCTTTGGACACACTCCACCAACCACCCATCCTGACCCACAAACGTGTGCGGGCCCTTCAGCAATATGTTCCTGTGGTTTTGTCCATCAACAAGCTCGAATTTCTGGAAGGAGCACCCTTTGGTCTGGTTGTTTCATCAATTAAATTACCATCGATTGGAATGACAAAAGTGAGGGTTGAAGGGACAAATTTGATTGCTTACATTCAATTAGTACGTTATATTTATGATAATAGCAATAGGACCAACAGACGATCGATGTAATTTACGGCCAATTAAGTGAATGCAATTTGTGTCAATAAATGGGTTAAACCAAACAGAGTTCTAATTGCAATTTTCAATTGGTTTTCGAATAAATATGCATTTGACAGAAAGTGGTACAATTAGCATTAGTGTGGTACTTGTATTAAATGTAGTTTCTTACTAATCAATGATTAGTAATAAATAAGAAATTATACTATAATTTCGTCCGCGTAAAAAACACTACGTTTTCTTAGATTTCGACAGTATACTTTAGCTTTCCCTAGAAAAGTATAACCACTTTTTGCTTTAAAAATAGTTAATATACCGACTAAAAAATCTACTAAACTAATTAACGTGTGGCAGAAACAGTTATGATGCCACGCCCACAATCACAATCACAATACTAAACTAATTAACGTGTGGCAGAAACAGTTATGATGCCACGCCCACAATCAATTCAAGCTAGTTAATTAGGCGAACGTAAAAGTTTAACCGCCAACCAGCAGCCAAAAGCATGTCGTAAATGCAATTTTCAAAGCGAACACGATTTCAAATCAACTCAAACCTGCACAGAAAAACAAAACTGCAAATAAGTGTAACATTAATAATAAAAGTTAACAATGTAACATAATGTATTTGAAACCTTGTAACTTTACTTGTGCCTAATCAACCTTTATTTTGTTAAAACCATTTAATTATAACTATAATGCTACATAAATCACTTTAAAAAATTATTGCATACTTTTAGAAATATTTTAAAGGGATTTTAATACCGTAGTGATTTAAGGTCCCAAGTTCTATGTAATTAATATTATTATATTTTTCCTACTTCATTAAATTACTGGCATATTTTTTGAAGAAATTAACAAATATTAATCATCTATTTTACTGTAAGTCCCAAAACCCCTAGAAAAAAACCCAAAAACAAAAATTATAATGCTTAAAAAAAATTAATTTGTTTTCAGTGTGTTTTGCATCAAAAGCGCTTGCTCTGGTTGAAAACTGATGCGGGTTCTCTGGATGGGAGTTTGGGGGGTGGTGGGCTGATTAGAACTAAGATGAGCTGAGCATACTTAATGCCGCTTAATCAGCGGGCAAAAAATCAAAAGAAAAGTGAGAGAGAGAGAGCCAAGTGAAAAGTATTTTCGCGCCAACGTCGCACAAAATGTTAAATTGCATTTCATTTGGGCTGTGGCTGCATTTTCCTTCATCTTTCGCTCTATCCAGAGGGGTTTGAGAGCCGCGGCGTATTTGGGGTAGTTTGTGGGGTACGTTGTGGGTGCTGCTTCATTGGGCAAGCACATTTTCGGATGGCAAATGCCTGCAATTAGGAGCCAAAGAGCGTTGCATATTCTGCGGCGCCCGGATTCGGCGGCGTGCAATTAAAATTGCTGGGATTTGCCCTCTAAAAAGCGAAACTTGCCACGGATAGTTAATGAGTTTTGGGTTTGGCATTATGCTGCTGCTGCAGGATCAGTACTGGACAGAAATAGTTCGAAAAGTTCTAATCATTTGCAGCATTCCATCAGAATTTAAGCAGACAAATTTTTGAGGAAAAGTTTCTTGGGGGGAAAATGTTTTTGTAAACTATCCTGGGAATTTTTGTTAAATGCAAAATATTTGCTATTTGTTTTCGTTTTAGAGCAGAAGAAAACATTTAAATAACGACACTAAAATATTTATCTCAGTTATTTTAAACTTATTTGGCTGTCAAGCCTAAACTGGGCTTAAAAACAAACTCTTAATGGCTTAAAAATGTTTATATCTTACCAAATATTTATATAAAAAACTCTGTCAATTAATTGGATCTGCAAAGATAGAAACAAAAACGAATATAAATATTTATAGATTTATATATTCCGTTAAGAACCTGTTAAAAATTAATGAGAAAAATGGTTTGCCATAACAAAAACAGTCCCCAAAAGCTGTCATTGAGCTCGGGGGAAACACTTTACGAGGTATTTCTTTATGCATTTCCTCCTCTTTTCTTTTAAGAGCGTAATTAGAAGGGAGGTAACATGGCAGAGCTAAAATGGCCAGCAAAACGCCAGCCATTTTATGCTAATGGTAATGGCCAAGGAGGCAAACAAAAAAAAAAATAAGGAAAAATTGTGGAATAAGAGGGCAAAACGTCTCTCTGAAATATGTCGCTCAAAGTAACGAGGAAACGTATCTAAAAGATACATATATACGAGTATCTGTATCTGGGTTAGCGACTGCCAAATGGTATGCATATTAAAAATAGCAACAAAGAGGCAAAGGGGGAGGGGAAGGAAAAAAGCTCTGACAACCAGGCTAAATTCATCAATGACAAGGGAACAGAGTTTGGGGTTTCCATCCCCCAGGATGGATGGTTGGATGGATGTTGACACTGATGCTGATGCTGCTGACGTGTAATGTCAGTCAGATTAACGTTAAGGCTGATGCACTCGTAAATTAACTTGGCTATAAATAAATGTGATATTTTTGGATCTACGGTTCAAGCAAATTAATTTAATGTGCGGAAATAAATTAACTGTAGGTATATAAGGTATAGGCCTTAGGTTGTTGTCTCTTGCCTTAAATCGCTTGATATCGAACCTTATTCGCTTTTGCCTTACTCTATTCATCCGTATTTTGGGTCAACTTCAAATTGAACTCATTTGGTCATTTGGCCATTTGCCAATTAACTTTTTTTTTCTTATCCTGAGGCAAAAGAGCATTGCCCGATTGGTTAGTTACCCCTTTTGCGCAGGGCCAACACCGACACCCGAAACCCGCCACCCACCATGTTTGGCAATAATTCAAAGCAGGGCCCAAACTCACCCCTCTTGTGCGCCCTTAACCTATCTGGCCACCCTTTGGCAGCCAAACCACCAAAACTTTGAAAGCCTTTTGGCCGCAGGCTAACAATGTTCGCTTGAACAAACTCTGCCCCCTCTGTGAACCATCTCGATGGCAACATTCTCTTTTAGTCAATACACTTGCAAAAAAGAGCATTTATTTTAAAAGGAGAAAATGATTTCAATAGTAGAAATTATAATTTTGTTAAATTTAATACATAAAATTATGTTTTTTAGGAAGTATTATAAAATGTTTATAATATACATACTCTGTAGATCAAACCTAATCACATAGTGCTTATTTATACAACCTTATCTCAGAATGTGCCTCATGGCAAATATTTTTGGTTACTCAATAAACATTTTGGTAAGATCCAAATTCTGACGTTAAATCTTTTTAAAAATTACTTAATTTACCTATTTAAAAATAATCATTAATATTCCGAATTTCCTATACTTCTACTAGATTTTGTTGCAAGTGCAGAGGCACTGCCGCAGCCGCAACATTGTACTGTGGCACAGTTTTACAGCCACTGACGGTGACGTTGATGGTATATGCAAAAATGCTGGGAATCCACTGGACGGTGAAACAGGCACCCAGCATGAGTGGGTGGGACTGAGGAATGTGCATAGGTGTGGATGTTCGGTAAAGCGGTGTGTAGGGTGCCCTGTGTGTGTGTGTGTGTGTGTGTGATATGACCGCATTTGATTTTCATCTATGCAACTGCATGGCCAACTCTCGGGCCTCTCCGGGAAAAGTGGGCTAAGAACTTTGGTACTTTGTTTAGTTGAATTACGCCAAAGCACATTAAGTTGCCTTTCGGTGCGCTCTGTTTGTTAAGTGCTTAATGAACTTTGCTAAACACGCTTGGCCAAGGGACTTGACTTAACTTGCCCTCTAAACTTTCCACATCTCACTTTCACTCGGCCGAACTTGGTCCGAAGTCTTGCCTTTGCCGTTCCCCTCGATTGTCGATGGCAGATTTATGGCCGACTTCACTTCAAAGATCCCCCGAAGGCGAATTCGTCTTAAGCTCATTCAATTTGCCTGCATTTTGCTGCATTTCCATAATTAATTAACTCGCAAAACTGTTGTTCATTTGATACGTTTAAGCTTGAATTATGAATTGAGAGAGCGGGATTAAACTGTTGTACCAGCTTAAATGCGTTAACAAATAATGGAAGTGGATGTGCAATTAGTTGGGGAGTGGATTTGCAGCTAATTAGAGCAGATAAAATTAGGTTTTAATTATGAAATGTATTCAAAAATTACAATAATTAAATTATTGATTTATAATTAGTTAAAGTGGATTTAAATGCTTGTTTTTATCAGCTATAAAATCTATTCAATTTATACATAACACTGTCCAATCTAGTTTCTTAAATTCTTTAAAGACTTCGTGCAATCATAAGTATTAACGTATAATTCCCACTTAAGTATTCCAAATTGGTACGCTTCCTTAGCCACTGCATATTCCGCCGGATTTCCCCCCTTATAAGACGACGCACACCCGCTGTGCGAACACATTTGGCATAACGTGTCTCTGCTAATGTCACACATGCATCATATCCACAGGACCAGCCGAGGCCGCTGGGGGAGCGAAAAACGAGGATAAATGGACCTGGGGTGGCTTGCGGAGTGCCTTGACTAAGCTGCAGCTAATTATGCAAATTCATTTAATGCCATTGTTAAAATGATATTTGCCAGCAGGATTTGTCATGCTGATAGACCACAGCGTCTTCCTCCACTTAAGCATGGATGATTAAGCGCAAATTTGACTTGCAAAAAAGTTACTTCCTGTTTAATTAAGCGGTACAGCTTGAAGTTTGTCTTTTAAACTGAAGAACTCTCTTTTAACTATATATAAAACGGTAATTAAAGGCATGAGCTTAAGGGCAAGGAACGAGGAAGTACAGTTGCCTCAAATAACCTGATTTTTATTTGTACAACTCTCTTCTGAGTTTTCTTATTTTTATTAAAAATTATTATTAAACCCATAATATTTAGGGCAATAAGCGAAGAAGTACAGTTGCCGAGGTTGCCAGTGTGACCATTATTTGCCTCAAATAATCTGCAATATTTCATACTCGTTTAGAAGAGATAAATGTAAATTATAAATACGAACAACAGAGCAATAATCATGAGATTAAGAAGAGCAGCAAAGAGGCCTTCATATTCAAGTACAGTTGCGTTGTGCATAAATTTTGAAGGCATATAGGGTAGAGGCCGAGACTTGCCTCCGCAAAATTTATGGAAGGCGCTTTCCCGAGCCACTTTGGGCCACATACATATTAATGAAAACAGACGCCCAAGGCAGCAGCCAAGTGGGCCGTACAATAAATCTCCTAGTTATTGTTTTATAACATGCTTTCAGGCGTAAATCCCTTACAATAAAGGTAAGCGCGGTCGCTCGCCCGCCCGGGTCTCAATTTCTTTCATTTCGGCGGCAGTGCTCAGAGCACACTTTAAAGTTGTTTCTTAGCTCAAGTGTTCCGAGGGGCCACTCGAACATTTTGGGAGATTGGTTGCCCTAACAGCTGCAACAACGGCAGAATAAGAAGAAAGGTAACCAGGCATTAAATTGAAGCTGAAGCTGAAGCCTCAGCAAACTTTCTTTACCTGATTTTCGGGCCGTTCTTCTGGGCCATCATTTCCGTGCTTAAGCCACGCTGATTCTCGGGGTTTTTACTTCCTTTAACTTTGTCCCGCACTAAGCGTTATTATTATTATTTTCTTTGTATTGAGGCAACTTTTTATAAACGATCTACAGGACAAACAGGAAACAAAAGTTTAAATGAGCCAAAAGTTTAAGCAGGCTTTGGGAAAAATCCACGACAACCTTTTTCTGACCCAACAAAAGTTGACCGGTGAATTTTAAATAAATGCAAATGAATAATTTTCTCAAATGCAAGAACTCTTCTGCACTTGTGTTATTTAAGAATTTCTGTAGGAATTTCATTGGAATTTTGGGGCAAAACCATTGACAAATTCTGAGAAATTCAGACAACACAGAGCCACGGGCAATTAGGTTCGAAAAGTTTTAGCTCCAGACTCTCTGCTACGAAATATAAATAATTATCTGGCGTTGCCTAATTCTGTTGAGAGGCCGTAGCCACAAAACCATTTCCCAGCAACTTGATTTCGTTCATCGGATGGATAAAAGCGGAGGAGGATGAGCTTAGGAAATCTGCTAACAGTGTTTAATTTCAACACTGTCCGCAACCACAACACTGAAACTGACCAACGACTGCAGCTGGCACGCCTCCTTCGTCCCTGTAAAATAATAATAATAATAATTTACTATGAAACCCAAAGCCACAGGATAACATGAAGACCCGAGCCCACATTTAAGCGTTCATTGTATCCTGTGGTAGATTCGGGTGCGGCAGGAGGATGTCTGGGCGGATAGTCGGGGAGCAGGCGGATGGAGATGTAGCTGGTGGCCAACTGCAACTTGGAGTTGGCTAACCGATAGAGTGGGCCATAAAAAATGGCTTAATTAGTTGCCATTGCTGGATGGCAGGGTAAATATTGAAGTTGTTGGCTTTGGCAAATATTTGAAAGAGACAGAGATCTGGAATGCACACAGATGGCTGGTGGCAAAAGGGTTTTTCGGAAAATCCAGGAGTAATTAATATGAGCATTCGAAAACTATTTTAGTGAGGTAGAAGCAGGACTAGTGAAGTCATAAAATAGTATTTAACTGACAAAGGAGAACTACACTAATCTTATTACATTTTGTAGTTATTAATTCTATTCAATAAAGGCTGGAAAAATAATTAACTAAAGGAAAATTATATATGAAATTCGGATATGTAAGCAACTACATTAAAGGCAAATCGTATGTCCTAAATCTAAGAAAATGCATTAAACCTCAATCAAAGCTTCCATAGCAACGCAAATTGTTTTCTAATTACGGACAAATTTCCAAGTCTGAAGTCTGTGAGTTTTGGTCCCGAAAGTCAAAGAAATTTATGCAGCAGCAGGGATTCTTATTACCAGAGAAAATCAAATGCAAATTGGTTCCACAGAGAGAACGGGAGGAAAAGTATGCGGGAAGTTCAATTAAATGCTGAAGCGCATTCGGACAACGGTATTGAGGAGTATTTGCAGTGCTCTCATGTGTCTTTCTACCAACACCAGACACGTCGTCATCGTCATCATCATCATCACCAACATCATCGTTATGCAGCAGAGCACCTACTCCGCCGTCGTCCTGGCAGTCAGGTTAAATTTGATTATGTGGTGCCCTGCGAGCTGGGAAAACTCACACGAAGGCTGAAAAAGCAAGCAAATCTGTTGACATTTTGCCAAAACGTTGTGTTTTACTCTAACTCTACCCCCGAAAAACTTGCAGGCAGGGCAATTTTCTTGCATTTTATGCAAACACAACCGGAGAAGCCGGATGGATAGATGGTTACGCCCTTCAACCCTTTGGGACAAACTAACAACTACTAACGTAACCGGCACTTAAATGTTTTCATTTTCATCCTTCTTCCGCAAAATGTTTATGACGCCCAAGCATCAGGCAAACACTGAATTTATTTAATTAAAATGTGTGCATGCAGTCTGCCTAGTTTCTAATTGAATTGCCAGGAGAGTCTGCAGTGGAAAAATACACGGAGAGAATTTTAAGGAAATTCAAATGTTGACTTGATGAATGAATTCAAATATATATTAGTGTTTCATAGAAATGCTGCAGAAATCACTAGGGTTTTTTAAATCCCTTAAAGTACGCAATTCGATTGTCGAGCTACCTAACTTAGAGTAAATATTTATTTTGTACTGAATAAAGAAAAACAATTTACAAAAAATATGAGAAAATTATTTTAAATAAACATTCAAGGTACAACAAATATATAACAATTAATTTCTTTGAAATATTTCCTTGTCTTTTCAATATCTTCAAAAAACATAGTTTAATTTTTAATGTTTTCTCTAAAAAATAATTATTTTGCTCAGTGCCAAATGTGAGTAGACTAATATGCAGCAGAAGGTAAGAGGAAACTGGGATTTTCCATCCGAGCGAGACAAGTGTCAGGTATGCCCTCAGCCATGTCAGGCAAATGGAAATTTTCAAAATTTTTTTGTGGGCAAGTTTTCATTCCTTTTAATTAAAAAGTTTTTTGTTTTCCTGTCGGATGGGATCATGTGAAATCTGCATGATTACCACATCAAAAATGCATTTTTAACCTTATGCAAAGCTAATTTCAATGCTTTGTGTGTTAGCTGTCAATCAAACTGGGTGTCATTGTTAAAATATATATTCACACACCAAATATGTGTATCTATGTGGGCCGATGACATAATAATGCATTTCAATGACAATGCCAACAGCGATTTCAAAAACATGACTGTCATTTAACTTTGAAAGCGTGTTGAGTGCGAAGTCCAGTGGTCAAATTTCGATTGACAGGAAAATAATTAAAAGAGCCTCTTGTTTAATTTGAATTTAATTTAATAATTGCCATAAATTCCTATTAGACTTTTATGAGAATTTAAAGAATATTTCCCATAGAAAATATAAAGAAATATATGTATGTACATATGTAGTTGGAGGAAGAGCACATTTGCTATTCCAATTTTAATTTAAGACTGGCATTCGTAGCAACATTTCTAATTCCCCTGGATGCCGGGGTATGATATAATCGCTCACATGCCCATCAAGTTTCTGTGTCTGCAGCACAAAACCCACACACAGCCAGCAGACAGGGGAAAACTATTTAAATATAAAAAATCCCTAGCATACTTTAAGGCTCAGTGGAAAAGTTTTTGTTGGGACAACAGAAAAGTCAGAGTCAGTCGTCAGTCAGACAGACAGACAGACAGAAAAAGCGATTCACCGGGAAAAGTCCGGGATGAGGAGGGTCACGGGCAGTATCCTTAAAGAAACAAAGAATTTCAATTTAAGCTTCGTGCATTGTCTGGCTTTCCCTGTGTGCTGTTGCTCTTTCTCCTCTCCATTTCCTCTCTGTGTTTCCCTCCATTTTCCCCATGTTGTAAGCCATTGTTGCATGCATTTAGGTGTTGCAGGCACGTATGCAGCAATACCCTAAAAAAAACCAAATACAGATCCTGCACACGCACAGTTGGAGTTAAAATAATAGTATCAGGTTTAAGAAAATAGTCCTTTTGCCTCTCACTTTAAAGAGTTAAAAGCCCACGAAATGTTTTTTAAAAAAAAAAAAAAGAGAAAAGAAAAATAAAAAAAAATTAAATAAAAAAAAATAAAAAATTTTTTTTTTATAAAAAAATTAAAAAATTAACAAATTTTGAGACAATATAAAGTAAGGTGTCAGCAAGAACATAGGATACTTTATATCTTTACCCGTGGTCGAATAAAATTAATTTAACCCGCTTAAATAAATACAATTAGAAATTTTGATCAAGGGAACTCCATTAAATATATATCTAGTTTTTTTTTAACCCAAAAAATTTATGGGGGGGGGGGCCAGAAAGTTTGTTTTCTCCAAAAAAAAACACACAACCACAAAAAACCACAGGGGGGGGGGGGGGGGTATAGTTTATAAAAATAGATTATAGCAAAATGTGATAGTAATCGACAGTATATATATATACATATATTTAAGTCTTATTCAAAAAAAAAATATCTTAACACACTAAATTGTTGATCTACATATTTGTATAAATTCCTTGAATTAAATCCTTTAAAGGCTTCTACCTTTTTTAATAGCAAAAGAAAAGCGCTAGTTCTTATTGTATTTTAATGGAAACAAAAAACGAAAAATGCATGTAGATTAATGCTTAGCCACGCGTGCTGAAATACCGGAAAAACTCATAGAAAATCCACAGAAATAGAGACTAGGAAAGATTACTAACCAGAGAAAGAGAGAGAGGACAAGTTGCATGGCTTAATTGTATTTTTATTTAATTTTAGACGACGACCCTACATCATCTGTTATCTCAACTCCTCCGCTCACGCCTTGCTGCTGTATATATACATATATATACGTGTATTTCCCATGCTTTTCAGAGATAAGCGCGGAAATGAGACAGAGAAGCGAAAATAAAACGAATAAATGAGCCACATTAATTGCTCTGTGACTTCCTTATTACGTGCAGGGCATGGGAACGCTCTTTTTCCAGCTTCCAATTTTGCCTGCACGGAGATATTTAGACATTTATAAAGCCTGAAAGAAAAAATGCGAATCCTGATGGTCACTTTCATTGATAAGGATCTCTTTCTACGAAAAATGTGCGCACTAAAACGTGAAAAGGTGACAGGATACAGATGAGATGCGTGACATCAGGTTAATTTTGTCTAAAGCCAGTTTTTATGATGATTGCTACAAGGTTGATATAAGGGGTTTGGTTCCAAAGTCAGCATTTATTACAATTACATTTTAATTAAAAATAAATATTAATGAAAAGCGTAAATATACGCATAGCAGCAGCAACCGTCACTTCATTCTAGAGATGTTAGAACCAGTTGGGAATTATATGCGGATCAATTTTAGGTATCCTTTATGAAATAATTAATCTTGCTAACGTGGAGTTCATAATATTTCTCAAATTATTTCTGTTCCACGAAGCACCCTGTATATTCCGGAAACTGGGAGGATTCCCTTCCTGCTGACACCGACATGAGCGGAAAAAAATTAAGTTCAATGAAATTAGGTCAACCTCCGGTTCGCATCTCCAGAAAACCCACCCTCCTCCGCTACCATCCACGATGGTGTGATAAAGGTAAATGTAAAAATATGACTAAAGATAAGCATAAATCAGGGCATAAAGCAATTACGCAAAAAAGCAAGGAAGGAACAGATAGAAGGAAGACAGCAGGGGCCAAATGGATGGATAGATGTTAAGCGCGAAATTCTGGGGGAAAGGCAACACCAACACAAAAAAAAAGAAAGGAAGAGGAAGTTAGAACGTCGTTGCCCGGCAAAGGCAAGTGCTAAGCGCAAAACAGTAATGAGACTACTCAGCAGCATTATGATTGATAAATGACAGGGCAAACGAGCGAAAAAATAATACACAAAAAAAGGAAAAGGAACTCACAAAATAAAGTAGTTATAACACACAGAAAGAACAGTGAGCCGTTTAGTAAGAAGGAGCATTTAATGCTCTTATAATACTAAGGTGCATAACCTTTAATTTAAAGGAATATAATAGGCTAGCAGAAATATAATTTTAAAATATTTATATATGTACAAACCAAGATCAAACGTCTCAGGAAATATTACATTAATAATAAACCACAAATAACAACTAACACATTTTCCACAACAATCGTATTTAGTTACTTTCTCTTATTTTCTAATTTAATTTCAAGTCTGAAAACCTGTGACCAAAACCACAATACTTTTATGTAGAGCAAAACCATGGGACAACGGCGAGTTAGTGGGAGCAAAATGGTGACAAATTCACGCAGCAAGACAGAGAGACAGACAGACGAGCAGGAGGACGCCGTCGGAGGTTGTCCTGGTTATGAATGAAGTTAAGTAGAGCGGCGGATGAGGCAACTAAATGTGCATGTTAAGGTTAGATAAGAGACAGCCAGGATATTGTTGGACTCCTCTTCTTTTTCTCCTTTGTTTCCACGCACACTAATGAGTAACTTATTCAATTATTTATTATTTTTTCTCCGCCAGGGCGGAAAATAATTTGCTCTTGCCTGGGGACTAATTGGCAAAAGGGGGAAGTGCAAGTGGCCGCCGGTAAAACTTGATAAAATGTCAGGACGTGTGGTAATAAATAAATTATTTCAACTGTGTTATACATATTTGCAGCCAAGGAGCCACATCCAGTCAGAGCCAGAGCAATGGAGGCCTCTCCGTGAACCTAATTGAGTGCAAAATTTGTGGGTTAATTGGTTTGAAAGTTATACACAATTTATTGCCACTCTCAATGGGAAATAAAACCGAGCGGAAAGTGGTCAGGGGATGTCCTGCGAATGGAATGAAGATGAGTTGTCAGAGCGCTGTTCATGGTTCTAGGTTCCCCCCTTTGAGCCTAGATATTTTCTATACTCAACACAACATTTTCCAGCTTGTCATGCGGTCAAGGTTTGGACGAGTGTAATGAAGCGAGTTTATAATTCAAGAGCCCTCAGAAAGTGCCAGGATATGGTGTGGCTTTGTTAGGTTTTGGACCTCAGAGAGCGAAGAATGTGGCAGATAGAGAGTGCTGAGTGCTGGAAAAGTACTCTGACCACACCGCAAAGTGTTGCAACTAGGGTTAATGGCTGCTGACATTTTGGTTTATTAAAGGGAAAATATTCAAGGAAATTCAGGTTAGCTTACTTCCCCTTAAAATTCCTTACAAATTCGGAGTTCTAATAAATTGTAACATATATGCATTCAAATAAATAAATCAATATAAAGCTGTACAAGTATAAAATCAAACAAAACTAGACCGAATCATATAAATCCTAATTTACCAACCATTTCCTTAATAAATACGTAACCAAAAGCTGCTTTCAATTATTTTCTAAATATATAATTTAGTTCCCTGGCAATTAAACTGCACAACCAAATGTAAAATTTCACTTCACATTCGCAGAACCGTTGATATATAAAAAAAAAATAAATAAAATGAAACCTGACCATAAATTGAACAAGCAGAAAAATGTGGAAACTACGTTTGCCAGTGAAAATATCGATGACGTTGACGTTGATGCGGAACAGACGAAGAACAGAGTTCTCAATTTGTTAATGGAAATTCAATTGAATTGAAAAACTAAATAAATACCGGAGCACAGGTAAATAAATAAAACCTGGCGTAGAAATGAGAGAGAGCGGGGTGCGGGAATGTTCGAAACATCAAATAAATAATGAAATATATATTTTTTTGTACTGCCACTGCTATCCACACATTTTTTCGCATGCGTTCGATTTTTGCCCGAACCTTGTAAAGGGACAATTTCACACATCTGTTCCCCAATTGGATTGGCGAAAATATAGAAAAAATATACACTTTTTACATATGTACATACATAGACCTTTCATATATAGCCCTCGTTCAGAGGTATACCGGAATATATTCATATAAAACCAATGGCCTGTGCCAGTTGATCAACCATTTATGCCGGGTTTAATTTTAATTGGTTTCCCCTCGCCAGTGCAAACTTGTAAGAGAGTTATGCGAATTAATTCGATGGGGAAACCTTACATATGAGGAAACAAATTACTGACGTTTCTCACCTAGATAACCCCATCGTAAGTCTTTCCTCCCCCCAGTCAAATTGCTTTCCGCCTCGTTTTTATAACCCTTTATACTTTGTAGATTTATGTGCCGTTTTTAGGTGGCACCACCTGGCGTCGCCTTCCTTTACCGACAATAAAATATAGGTATACCTATATATATACATTTTCCACCAATATATAAAGGGGCCACAATAAAAACACAACTTCATACACGACGTAAATCACTTGGGTAGTTCAGGTCTGGCTGAAATATTACTCGGCCGAGAAGTTAAATACAAGTTACCAACAGTCAGCAAGGAAAAAATAAATACAAAGCCAAAAAAAAAATGGCACCGGGCCTGGTCAATTAGAGTAAAAGTTGGGTGTAAGTATTGCCCAGATTGTGGGATAATAATAAGGGTCGGGATTTATGCCACCAAGGCATATAAAACGCCTCTGCGATAAGCCGCCTTTTTGTCCCATAAATCCAGCAATCTTCGCATCAGGATCAAACAATGTTTTTTAAAGTGTCTTCCGTTCACCTCCCAATATGCCTTTCCATCTACCAAATAATACAGAATACTGGCCACCAGGGAACCAGCACGAATGACCTCCTCAGTTTATGACTGGCCCGCTTACATTTCCCTTTGCAAGAAGCTTCCGGGCAGAAAATATAAAGCTGGCTTTTATTGTTATGTAGTTTTGGCCAGAATTGCAATCATAGAACGGTGTTTTCGGGCTTAAAGTTACATTTTTTAAATAAAATATTTTAATTAAGATATTTATGTGATTAAGAAATAAAAGTATATTTTCTTTTAAAAATATTATTTTACTAATCATTGTAACAGCGTTTGAGTTATTATTTCCCTTTGTAAATTCTTTAAAAATAATAAAAAATATTGGCTATATATTTTATTTTAAAACTGAGTAATATCTTTTATAGCTACCCTCTGTCCTGGAAATGTCTTTAATTTCTACACACTTTTCTTTATTTAACAATTCCCTGTTATATTTATAAATATTAAGTAACCATACTTTTATTCAACTTTCTCACTTAACCCATGTACCCTTTACCTTTCTAATTCTTGCCAAAAGATATGATTGTGCATCATTGACTTCACTTGGCCAGGCGCCATTTTGTATTTCATTTTATTTGTTTGTCATTTATTCTGCACACACACAACATATATACATATAAATATACATATATAGGGAGTGCTGGCACAATACAATATATTATTTATTTGCTCTCAGACCACCGCCAGCACCGCACACATTTGAACTATGAAATAACCACGGGAATGTTTGCCATTTCGTGGTCAATATACGGCTTGACCCACATGGAGCTGGACTGAAAAGGATGTGGCCAAGGAAGGCAAAGGATTGGTCAGGTGTGGTCAAGTTGTTTGGCCAATATTTATTTACAGAGCCCTAGTGTATACTGCATGAACTTTGTGTGTGTCTGACAGCAGCTCAAGGTTGTTCAATTAGTGGGTTGAATGGATGCTTTTGGCGACTTTATGTGTGGCCTTCAAACAAGGCTTACTTTATGGTGCTAAAATCCTTCACCTCATCTCTCTTCCACACATCGATCACTGGCAATTAATTATTCAATTTGGTATTTGCAAAAGGGACACAAAAAAGCGCAACAGCTGACAACAAAGATATGTCACAAAATTGTGGTTTTCCATTCACTTTTCTCTTTTTTTTTTCGTTCCGAATGACTAAAGTCAACAGAGATACGAGGCTCAGGCACAAATCACAAAAGTGCAACAAAATTCCATCTCTGTCTGTGTGTTTTCTAATATAAATCAATCATACGACATGTGCGACACATCAAGCACAAAGCAAATAAACCCAAATATTGGCCTAGGCCGGGATAGCCAGCAGAGGATGTGAATTCTTGGATACTTTATAAACTCAGATTATATTCGTTTTATAGTTAAATATGTATATCCAAAATACCAGCATTAGTTTAGACCTTTTTTAATTATTGATGATACTATAAAATTAAATTTACGCAGGAATTATTTATTTTAAAGCTAAGATATATATTTCTGAACTAGACCAGCAGTATTTTTCTGTTTACTAATTTTTTTACTTGCTAAAAACTATAATTTTATTAAAAAGGCCACTAATTCTTATATTCTGAATTATAATACTAATTTAAAAATATGTAAAATAAACATATCCTCTCTAAACAATCCTTATTCTTTGCTATTTTATCATCTTTAACTCATTTTCTTTTGTCATCACATATATATATACATATATCCTAGAAAAACGAAAACTATTTCTGAGTTAAAAAGCTCTTTCAGACAGAGGGAGCTGGCTCTGGCTGCCCTTCCGGCTGACTGACAAACTGCAATGCGATTGCCAGCTCAGCAGATGCGTCCAAACACACAAAAGCACACTCACTCAGACACACACCACCCAAACACACTCACCATTCCCCTGCTATTTGCAGCCCACTCAAGCCATTCTGTTTCGCTGCTCCGTTCTATTTGCAAGGAAAACATTTATGTAAAGTTTATATTATTAGAATTGCATGAAGCGCATTGTGTGAGTCTGTCTGTGAGATTGTCTGTCCTTATAAGTCTGTGTTTGTTTTATAACGACTACGAAAACGACATTTGCCAATATGTTTTAAGGAAAATGGAGAAGATGGCCAAAGAGCTAGCTACGCTGCAGATCGTTAGATGGCGTCTTTCAATTTGTGTGCTGCGAGTGAGTGTTTTTTGTGTCTCCGTTAGGAAAGGCGATTGAATTGGTCGGACAGGCTAGCTTTCTGCAGCTGCAACAGCAACAACAAACTCATCGCCATTTGCCAATTTGTGTCAGTGTGTGTCCTTTCTGTAGCTCTTTCCCTTTTACTGTATCTCCTTTAGGCCCTTCTTGCCTTTGATTGCTTTGGCAGAAGGTAAAGTGCTGACTGGGTTATGCATGGAATTGCAACCAATAAATTATGACTCAGCAATAACTTTATCCCGAGTTTTCAGCAAGAAAAAATAGAGTTTTTATTGGATTTTTTTTTTTTTTTCTTTTGAGAGAAAAATTTGAAATTTTTTATGTGGGAATAATACAGTATTTAATTAAAAGTTGAACCTTGAAAGAGAAAATTGTAAGTGTTGTGAAGTTATATTTTAAATGCGGCTTTGATCACACCTATTAAAAAGGGAAATAACAAAAGCTCTGTTTTTGCGAATAAGCAACACATTTTGTGAGAACATTTTATAAACTCGGCCTAAAATGATCAATAAATACCCCCTGTAAAAACAATTTAATGCAATAGAGGAGGTTTTTGTTATTGCGATATTTTTTAGTATTTCTCCGATATTTTTGTGGTACTTCTCTTTATGATGAATCAATATTTTTAAATTTTGCATTCGCAATTAGGTAAAGCCTATGAGTTCAGTCAAGCCTCTAATTAAAAACTTTGAATAATAAACCAGTGTCATAGCCTCATTACTAGTATCTTTGTAACTTTCTGTATATTTTAAAACTAAAATTGTTAGTTTTTTAAAGTTTTTATTCCTTTTTGTATACCATAATGTTTTCCTCTCCCACATTATTTTTCCGGGCACTGCACAATCTGTGTTCATCGGATCGCATCCCTATATTTACAAAATCTCTTTTAGGCTCATTTCCATTTACGTGATATCCCCCGAAAAATCCCCGAACCGCAGGCCCAACGGAACTATCTAGAAAATTATTACCATTCAACTTTCCTGCTCGGATTTCCATAACAAACATCAACCTGGGATGCTATTTTATAGTATTTGTTGCCATTTTTATTCGCCTCTATTTTTTGTGTATTTAGGGGGAGGCTTTGCTGGCTGGGCGCCGCCGCCGCCTGTCCATGCTCTGAAAAATATATATTGATATGGCCGAAAGAGCGCTCTAGTTTGCAGGATGTGCATAACCCACAAAAGCCCCCGACTTCCCCTGCTCCAATGAGAGTCATGCCAAAAGCCAGAGCTAACGTTACCTGAGTTTGGTTTCAGTTCGGTTCAGTTCGGTTCGGTTTGGTTTGGGGCCAGCAAAATATGTGGCCAATTATAGCAAAAACAGACGTTTTTATGTTACAGTCCCTTCGGCTGCTCTTTGGTGTTTTCCCTCTCCGGTTACAACTAATTTATGACTCCCAGCTAAGAGCTAGGATTTTCCGGTACGTTATGGTACGTTTCGGATATTTATCCTTTTCCCTTTTTTATTTTTTGGGCTGCCTCCTTGTTCCTAATCATTGGCCGTAATTCAGTTGCCTTGCTTCAGGCTATAGAAGATTGGATTAACGGTTTTACAATTGCCACAAACAAATATATTACGCATACGCACGGTTGGGTAGGGAAAAATCCTTAATATTGAATTACAAACTTTAATGTGCTCCCTTTAAATAAATGGATAACTTGCTTATATGTATATTTCCAAAATACAAACGTGTCCTAAAGATTAGCTTTTAGTCCATTAAAAGTTCTTTATACAGTTTCAAAATCACTTCAAACAAATATATTACGCATACGCAACGTTGGCCGTGGCACATTTTTCACTTGAACAATTTCTGAAAATAAACTTTCCGCTGGGAAATATCTACTATTGACTCAAATTCTGTCACAAAATCCATTTCATTATGCAAAGTGTCACCGCTTATTGTTCCGTTCGCGCAACTTTGTTTACATACACCATCATTTTCTGGTGGCATCCACAAAATAATTTCATGGTTTATATTCATCTTGGCAGCTCATCAAGGAGCAGAGAGATAGTTGAACAAGGCATTTATCCTCTGGGCAAAAATGTTCCTCATTGCTATCGTCGAGCTTAAAATTCAAATCTAATTCCTTAGAATTTTTTTTAATTTTTTTTTTTTGCTCTTGCTTTTTGGTCTTTTCACAAATATTTGCCTTCAATGTTGAATAAGGCTGAGATTGCGGAGAGAACAAGAAAAAATATTTTGACATTTTCGGCGGTCCCCATTTTACGTATATTCCTTTTATGTATTTCACCATTTCCCCACTCCTTGTTCTTGAATGGTTCTTTGTTAGCTGTGTCTTTTGGATGTCAGGCTTTAATAAAATTATATATTTTTTTTAATTTGAATAAGTTGTTATTGCTAAGATTTATTAAATAATTACGAAATGCAATGCGAAATTTCATGCAAAATAGGTATTTAAATTGTTATTTTTAATATTTAAAAACTCCTTCAACTGCCTCTTAAAATCTCTGCCACTCTAATTGTTTTTAAAAGATTATTTTCTCTTGTTATTCACACATTTTCTTCATTTGCTTTCCAGCCTGTCATAGACACTCCTGGATAAAATCATTTATCATTTGTCATCTTTTGACTTTTGTTTTCTTGATGTCCTTTCGGACCTTCTTATCCGCCTGGCTGTCCTGTCCTAAACAAATAACTTTTCGAAGGCTTTGACTAAAAAGTTATTCATTCATTTTCAACCCAGTCCAAGATTTAGTCTGAGGCATAAATTAAGACTTACATTTGATGAGGAGGAGGTGGCGAGGGGAGAGCCCAGGATAACACTTCAGACTTCAGACCGACTTCAGACTAGAAGAAGATACATAAAAGGAAAATTTGTATATGAGAAAAAGTTAGCCGGCACAGAAAGGGAAGGGGAAGAGAAGAGGAAAACGACAGACTCAATTAGTTTTATTTGGGGAAAGGCAGACTTTCCAGTCTGCGCCCCCAGGCGCCGCCGACTTGCCAAAATTTCCAGCAAGCCAAATGTTTATTTTCATTTGAGATTTGCCAGATATGTAGGTTCCTCTCGAAATTAACGCTAACATTCCGTTGTTTAATCGTGTCTATCAAAGTAGTTTTCACATAATTCCGAGTGTACTCTTGGCTTTGGCCTGAAATTTGTTGCCTACTTTTGTGTGTGCACGTCGGCAGTTTGGGACAAAAAAAGTTTCTGTGGATGGAAAACTTTTAAGGGGAAAAACTACAAGAAAAAAGTACATTTAAAGTGAAATCAACCCCACGAAAAAGGCAATAAAAAGAGCGGTGCGCAAAAAGGGCAAAGTTCAAGCACAAAAAAAAAAAAGCAGGATAAAAAAAATGAAAAAGTCAATTTCCATCGATATATAGTCAACTGCAGTGAAGCTCTATAGAATGGAAAATAGTATCGTTGGAAAGCTCTAGTCCACAAAGGGACAAGACGTGACAGCAGAAATCGAAAGCCAAAACCAAATCAAATACATGAGTTGCAGTTTTCACTCTCTTTTTTCTTCTTTGGCATTCCTCAGTCAATCTGCTGGGGAAACTCTGCACTTGGGGAAACTCGGCTAGCCGGATTTTTCACACCCAATAAGCTGCCAGGCGCTTAGAATTCTAATGCCAAGCATAAACTACAAACGGAATCTGCTTATAAACAATGGAATCAGTATCACAAACTTCAAGACGACTTTTGAATGTTCTAACGAAGTGGAAATGGATGTGAGCCCTCTTATTGTTACCCTTTATTATTTATATGTACTATGAAATTTTATCCATTTCGATATCCTATTTTTTTCAAAAATACACACAAATTTGCCATACCCTTGGGCTCTTGTAAAAACTGCATAAGTCTGCTGCCAGGTTTGTTTTTATTTGCAGCATAAAGTGAAATCCTTTGGCCAAAAGGTGGTGCCCGGTGTTGCCCGACACCGGAACGCGGCAGACAGACAGACAGACAGAGAAGATCTAGGACCAGGACTAAGACGGAGAGCCAGGCAGCATCGAATCAGAGCTGGCAAACTTAGCTATAATTCCACTACATTTTTTTATTTACACATTAAGTTAGATTAAGTAAGCAATTTATAAGAAGAAAGCCAAACTGAGTCGTATTATTTTCTCTATAACACATAAATTCGCTCAGATAAATTAAAACATATTTCTTAGACTTTAAAATCACTATTTGAAATACCTCTTAAATCTTTAAATTTATTTCTTAGAAGATTTAAAAAAAATAAAAGTCAGCACTCTGTCAAACCCAGTAACCCCAAACCCTCTTTTCTACTTTGGCTCATTGTTGACTTTGCCATCTTGGCTGCTTGGTGTACATATGTATGTATGTATATCTGCATAAATGTATGTATGTCAAGTGGCCGCCCCTAGGCCACATTTCACCACTTTACCCCCGATTTCCCGGCTTTTCTCGGTCCGCTTTCTCCCACCTGACAGATACCATTCATTTGGATCATCTTGCGGCAGGTCAGAGGCAAATCGTTGAAGTTGGCTCTGTGCGTGGTTAAGCCCTTGTCGATGGGCTTAAATAAACAGAGACAGAGAGATAGCGTAGGAGAGAGAGAGAGAAAGATAGGCAGACACACACAGAGAGAGATAGAAAGAGATAAGCATAACCCTCAATGAAAAGTCAAAGAGCATTCTGATGCTTTAAATTTGATTTAATTACTGCTAATTGCCGGCTCTACTAATTAGTTTCAAAGGCTTAAACCAGGCCCATTGCATCTGCATACCTATACATATCTGAGATGACTTTGATTGGCATTGGAGATATGCAATGTAAGCACCCTCATTTCATTGGCTTTCAGAGGAGAGACTACACTAAATCGCAATCAGTTAATGATTGACAAGGTAATTTGCAAACAAGACTTGAGAAACGCAAATGCAATAACCAATTAGTATTATAAATTCAAGCTAAGAACAGTGGGTAAGCATAAACTTGGAAGTTAATTGCTGGGGAATACTGGAAATATATTAAATTAAATGAGACGCAAGTCTTTAAAAAACAAAACTCCTCAAATGTCATAAAATTCTTATCAACGTCCACCTCAACCTTGCTCTTTATTTTCTTTACAAAAATTATTCACAGAGTAAATATTTTGCTAAGCCATAAATCATTCCTTGCCCCTCTTTTCAAATATTTCACAATGCACTTAGCGCATTAACGAAACCAGAGCCTTCCACCTGGAACCCCAAAAACCCAGAAAGGTAAAACACCCACAGAACGCTGACAGGTGAAGACACGTAAGGTAAATCTAATAAATGTGACAGCGAGTTCATATGGCAGTGTGTGGAAAACAATAAATCTCCATTAGGTTGAGCTGGCTTTCATTAACGGATTTCACGAAACTAAAACAGGATATATGTACGTTATATTCCCTGGCATATACTAATACACTGCCGGTTTGCATGCTCGTGTGCCGTATTTGCTTCATGCACCTGTCATGAAAATATTTGCACAAAATATTTTAAGCCGCACTTTGACAAAGGACTTGGCCCACAACAACACCAACGGAATGAGTCCCGACAGGACCGACGTCCATCGAGCGACCTCCCCGCTCAGCGTAAATATGACAGGGATTTGTTATCGCTATAGATAGTGGGGATATGCGGCTTTGTTTCTCCGGGATTTCCGCCATATATTTTTCATTTTCCCCTCACTGTTATGTTATTGTATAAACAAATAACTGGAGCGCTCCGGTAAACGGATTACGTGGCAAAGTGTTCAAGGGAGGCGAATAGGAATTTGCGAATATTTTTGCGGTCTACTTTCGCGGCTACGGTTTGTGTTGCGGCTAAAAATTGGTGGTAATGTTCGAGTAAAATGCAAACTAATTGCTGTTTGCGGTTCTAAATTATGATGGGCTCTGATAGGTTATAGGATTAGCGCATATGGGATAACCATGATTGATTTTAATTAAATTGAAGAGCATTTGCGGAAACTGACGGAAACTGAATTAAATTTGTGTAATTGTTGTGCTTATTAAATTTTAATTTTTATATAAATGAATTTATATTCATATTCTTAATCATTATATTATGGTTTTAGGGTGTCCAAAAGTATGCAAAAAAGTATTGCAAGCCTTAAGATGGTAATAATGTTGAATGATTTGTAGGTTTCTTTGTTCAATATAAAATCCTGTTAATCCCTTATATTTGTAAAGCTAAAAACAAACACCCCCAAAACCGGGTTAAAGAGTTCTTTCAACTTTGACCCAATTGAACCAAAAGTAAACGCCCCTCGGGTCAATCCTTACAATCCCCGACCAGACACTCTGACCCGCTGGTATGAAACCCGCAAATTTCGAAGCCACACAGCGGACCAACCTCAAGGGGTAAATGCGCAATTGACAAGCAAATTGACAATTCACTTAATTCCAGGCCAAGGAGAGTGGGAAAATAATTCTTAAACATTAAACCGACTGCAGTTGACAGAACAGGGAAAGATGAAATTGCAGACACAAGAGGATTAAAGGGTTGTTCCAGTTCCTTCCTCATGAATTATGCAAAGCCCGCAAAAGCCGAAAACAAGCAAAAACAATTAAGTGGGCTGACAGGGGTGAAGCCGGTGCTTTGTCTGACCTGTTAGCCGTGTTAGCTGTGTTTTGTGTGTACCAATAATTATATGATTGACAGGCGATTGACTATTTGGCCCGCCGCTAAAGCCTGCGAGGCAGTGTGAAGCCAAGTGCTGCCACGCCCATTATACATATGTAACATAACACAAACCAGGAACGAAGGCAATACCATAGTTCGTTGGTCTAAATGTCAGTGGTTTGGCGACTGCTATAGCCTACGGTGCCTGATGGCCTGATGTGTGTTTGGTAATTACGCTCACACATGGCCACATGCATGCTAATTTCAACCGACCCCAGAAATCAGTCGCAAAAACCCCAGAGGATTTTTAGATCGAATGGGATTTTTGTTACCATCAAATGTGAAGAGTCACACAGAAAACAAACAAAAAATAATTGATAATTGGAGAGTTTTCAAAAATTTAAGAATTAAATAAAAGTCTTTTTAATAACGAAATTCTTAACGACCATTTAAGAACCCATTTGCAGGATATTTTCCTACTGGCTACGAAAATTTTGCTCTATGACTTGAGATACTGACTTCAAAGTATGTCATCTCTGAATAAAGAAAATTGTTCAGTGCATTTTTAGGACATGTTACTGGGGGCATAAGGTTGCCTGGTCGGCCGTTTGTGCAACTGCATTGAAATTGGTGCGGCACGCATTATTTTCATATGCCCGCCGCCTCTATGGAATGAATCTGTGGCTGCCTTTCGGTCTTCCTCACAATTCTGGCTTCTATCTGTTGGTTTCATCTGTTTGCGGCTTTTATGCGAAATTGCCTTTTTCTGGCTCCGGTCGTTCTGGATTGAGTGGGCCCAAAAAAGGGAGGAGTGTCTGTGTTGTCTGTGTGAATGTTTCTGGTTTATAAGTGGGGAAAATTTGTGTTACATTTACCCCTATTATGAGTTGTATTTGCGGAAAAGTATGTGAGTGCTTTCGGTGTGAGAAAAGCTTGTAGTTCAGAATTAGAAATTAATGATTGAAATTAGAGGTTTACGAAAGTCTCTAATTAAAGAACAATTATAACAATTATTAAGAAACACGATAGGATTTATTAGGCACTCAATAATAATACATTTTCTAGGATTAAATCTGAATTTGTAATCATTTTCCCTCACTGCATTGAATTTGAAAACCATTCAACACATTAATGCAATCATTTGTGTCAAGAACAATCACAAAGTGACATAAATTCAGTTTCTAGTTACTTTTGCCCAGGCGAGACCTCATTTCCCAGTGTTTAGTATGCAAAACCAAACACCATCAATTAAATTACAAAGAGTTTATCAAATTCTGAGTCACAAGAACAGCAGGGCTCGGAATCAAAGTCAAGTCGGCTGTTCTAATTAAATATGCTGACCGAGAACTGGAAACAGAGTAATTTCCCTGACTCTGCTTCTGCTTTTCAGACACACAATTTGGCATCCAATATGACAACTCGGAATAAGGGAAAATCCTCAAACACATCGAGGTCTGCTCATTTGTGCAGCAAAATCGGTGCTAGATGGATTTCAGTAGGACATTTTCTAGTTCTCTCACTCCCTACCGCCCTCCCTTTCTATTTTCACCTGCTAAAAGTTGAGTCGATTTGAACCGAAGACTCTGGCTTTTCCAAAGCAATTGAAAATTATGCTGCAGTGAAAAACTTGAGCAAGACTTGGAACTGAAGAGTGTTGGAGGAGATGCTCCGTTTCACATGCTCGTTTCAGGGCGTTTGAAAAAAAGAAGAAAACGAAAAAGGAAAAGGGAAAGCTATAGGAATTGCAGGAAAATCGAACACAAAGCAGGTCATATGGAAATACGTTCAAACTGATGTTTATTAATGCGGAATTTTCCTGCTTTTAAAGTCGAGAATTTTCGATTTGGGGCTTTCATCCAGACCTCAATGAATATTTCTCATTTGGAGATGTTTGAGATGTTCATGTTTTGATGACTCCATGGTTTTTCTTTTCTTTTTTTCCAAAGGTTTCCTTAATTCAACAGAGAAAAAAAATACATCAAATACTTATTACCCGTGAAGGTGATGAAGTTCAATGAAGATAATAAGTTACACAGTAAAAATATGTTTTTAAATGTTAGATTTTATCAGTGAATATATTATTTTGAAGCTTTAAATCATGTTTGGAGATTACATTTTTAAGAAATGAGTCTACCAATAATCATTAAATCAATATGAACTTGTTTGTGTAAGCTTGAGAATGAGGTTTTTGTGCCTAGAGATGTATGGATTTTATTTCTGTACTCTGGATTAAATCAGAAAGAGTTCCAGATGCAAAGGCACTAAAAACCATTCTAATTTACAAAAATATTCTATTTTCTCACCTATTTATATAGATTAATATATGTTCATATCCTATGTTCTTTACATTAATAACCTAAACTGGCCTTTAAGAAGTGCTATATTTTTCTCTCTGCAATTTGTAATGTCTGTTATTAGTCAGCATGTTGGGAAAGATCAAAGCTCATTGACGAGCAGCTGGCCCCCGGTCTGCACATTGATGCCTCACTCCATTGGAAATGCAAACTTCAAAAGCGATCTCTTGTGGCTTCCATCTTTGGCATCGCTGGTCATCGCCGCCACTGCCTTGGGCCTGCTTTAATTATACTTAAACATTTTCGAGTTACACAATTCAATTGAGCGGTCCCCTCTGCAGACTCCGGCTGGCCGACCTTTCGCGTTTTGTGGTGGCAAAAGCTAATATGTATAGCAGAATTTTTATCTCCGAGTTGACATTGAAAAGCGCTTCACGGTCCGTTCACTTCTTCTTCGGACACTTAATTGTTGGTTGTCTTCGGTCTGTCGCTCTATGAGTTGACTTGTCTGCCTTTCTGTCTGTGAAGCGCATCGAATGTAAATTGAAATATTCTACACAACAAACTATCTCAATTGCTAAAAATATATGTATAACATGAACTTGGCCTTGGCCAAAGCCTTGAAAAGTGCGCAAAGTGGGCTTCAGAGATTTCTGCAATTGAGAATGTCGAGTGGCTCGTGTCTCTCAGGCGGAAGCTCGTTTCGTGCCTCTAATTATAGCCATCACTTTGCGTCATGCCGACTGATTTTCTGTCATGACAAGATTTTGATTGTATTTTTTATCCAGCGGAAGACTTTGACTGTGAGGTAAACGAAAAGTGACTACAGTTAATAAATGCTCTATAATCTCGACGCACTCTGCGCCATTTATTCCGGCTATCAAGTGGGCGATCCTCTTCAAGGCTGCTAATCGAATTAACTTTGATTTATTGCTTCTTGGCTATAAATAAATGTATTTGACTTGAATTTGGCAGCTCGGAATGAGCTCCAAAATTGTCTACGGGAAAAATGTGCACAACATAGTAAACATTCTGATCAACGTTTGGCAAATAAATAAGTATTGCATTATAAATGACAATTTAATGGGGTATTTCAATTGATTTATTTTAAATGTAGAGCTTAAAAACAACTCAAAAAACATTCAAAAGTGTTTAATAATTCTAGGCACAAATTATCAAATATGAGAAAAGTATTTAAAATGTATTTCATTACTTTTTAAGAATAGGTATACGGTTTACATGCTTTAAATTTATTTTCCTTTCTATTTTTATATTATTTTAAACTATTATTTATTTATTGTTAGGAAATAAAGCCCGAAATCATTTTAGGGCTTGAAAGAAATTCACTTGACTAACTTATGTATTTCCCACTTGACACATTTTATTTTATTTACCAATATATTTATTTATTTGATTTTCTGAGAATTTCAAGTATAACCGCAAGGTTTTCCTTGTACACGTATTTTATTTCCTTTTCGCGTGAAACAAATAAAAATCACCGCAATATTAATTTAACGATGGCATTTCACAACAAACTGTAAACAATTGGCTGAAAATGTTTTTAAAAAACTTATTCACTCACAATGATTGCCCCGTAATTAACGCTCTCAAAAGTTGAACCGGCTAAGCACAAGGTCTAAACAGAACTGAGCTTGCTGACAACTGGTTTGGCTTATCACTTTGCCGGGGAAATCTCACTACGCCAGCGAGGAAGAGAGTCAACGGAAAACAAAAACGCAAAAAATTACACAGAATTGCAAATGATTGCCGATTGTCAATTTCATATAATGATGATGATGTACTGAGAGGCAGCAAACAAGCAAAAATAATGCAAGAATCGTGTAAATGTACAAAATGTATACATATAAATTTCCAAATAAAAATCTACATTTAATAACACGGCAAAACCATGCAATTGAAGTGCAAACAGTCAGGAAAACAGTTGCAGTTAATTATTGACATCAACAGGCTTTGTAGTTTTACATCTCTTTGGTTTACTTGTGTTGTGTGGAAAGAGCTTTAGCTTATCTCTGGCAGCTTCCAGATTCACAAAGATTGGGTCTAAGGTGCCGCAGGCCACCACAGATGATAAGAAAGGAAAGATGCGCTGCTGCTGTTATCAGGCACGTTCTACATGCCATCAAAATATAAATTACTTTATATAATAATTGTTATGGTTGAAAATGGCATTTTATGGACATGCAAGGGTTTACTGAACTTTCCTAGGTATGCACGCGAATGCGGTAATCGGAGCAATTAACAGATACAAGATACAGATACGCAGATACACGGGATTTGCCCAACGAATTTACACAGCGCTAATGACAAGCCACTCAAATGCCGAATTCAGATTTAAGTCGAGCATCGACGGCACCGAAAGAAACTTGGTGGGAATCCGGATGTTTGGTAAGGAAATTAATTAAATTTTTCAAGAGACTTTCTTGATTTTGAATTATAAAAGGTCATATTTAAGTCATTTTAATAGTAAACAAATTTTCAACGTTTAAATTTCGCTTGAATTTTGTCGAATTTTATTTAGATTTAGGTTTTTATTAGAACAAGAACTATCATATTAAACACGATTACAGATAATAAAACAAAAATATATTTTCCTGATTTTACCATATCTTTCCTCATATTACTTTTTCCCTTCCTTAATCTTTTTTTTCTGTGTACAGCTGCTCATACACTTCGATGTTTCTGATGTTTACCAATGCTCGACTTCTTCCCTAATGAACCTGGATCGACTTTGATTTTCTAGAGCAATTCAATTAACAGTTTTCCCCCGCTGACTGACAGTTTGCCCGCCCGCTTTACTGGTTCATCAACAGTTATGTGCACTCAATTGAACGCTAATCGAAATATTTATCATTTGCCTCCTTTTTCCTGTACTCGAAAATCTCTCGAACACGAAAAGTGCGGTTTAGAATTTTGTGTAATTACCACAGGAGGCAGGGAATCCCAAGAGGGAAGAGCCATTTAGGCCAAGCTAAAAATTATCATGAATCCACTAAGCACTTTCGAGCGTGACTGGAGCAAAGCATTCGGTTACAGTTTGCAAATGTATCCCATCACGGTGATTCACCGCCATTAAAAATAATTCATAAATATTTGAAGTACGCCCCTGGGAGGGAAAATGTGAGCGGAGTACCCACGGGAAAAAACTTTTCATAATGAAAATCTGATAATTGCTCAGGTTTTTTCCTTTCGCTTATAATTAATATATATAATTGAATGTTTTCCCAAGAAAGAAATAAGTAACTAATATAGATAAGCAATGAACAAAAATCTTGCTTGAGTTTAAATATAAATCAGAACCAAATGTCATTGAATTCCAATTAAAAGCAAAATATATAATTTTGTCGGAATTTATGATAACAACATAGAATTTTATAGAATTCTATTCTTATAAAAAACGTAAACAAATTCGTCTGTCTGAATGTAGATAATTTTCTTGAATATACTTACATCCGTCTGACTTTATATAAATCATTTTCTATTATACATCATCTCATTTAAGTGTCTCATTTTAAGTTTTATTCATCACTTTAATTTTGTTTACCTGCAAAGAGAAAAAGAAGTAAAGCGTTAAGTGAATTTGGGATTTAATTAATTGACGCGGAATAAGCAGTTGACAACATTTGAATTACCAAGTCTACGAGCAATTAATGCGAGACTCAAATATAGAATGTGTGGCTATTAAATTAAGGGCATAATAAATACAAATGTGATGGAATCGAATATGAATTTTGAATGAAACATTTCCTGTGAATTATGAATGCCTCGGGGACAGGAGGGGCATTCAAGCCCACATATTGAGACCGACCCTAAGGCTGTTTTATTAGCCATCTTGCCAAATGAAGAGAACTCGAACGGTTGCCAAATCTTGAAATAGCATATGCAAATGACACGACTTCTGGCCACACAACTAAATCGAAAACACACAGAGGAGAACAGGACAGAGCCAGGATGTGTGCGCTGGCTCCCTTGTAAAATTATGAGTTGCAAATACAGCTGCCGGAGGGGATTCCTCAAAGGGTAAAACACATTCAGTTTGGCTTCTGTCCAAAATTTCAATTAGGTTGAGTAGAGTAAAGCCGAGGTTGGGGCTTGAGTTCGAGTGCCTGCAACTGCTAACGAATGTTAATTACGCAATTGACTTGACAAGCAACAGAAGAGCAACAACCAAAAGGTATCTGTATGTGCAACACTTGACGGGAAGGTAGGTTCTTGTTGTGTGTTGACTTACATAATTATGCTGATCCTGCTGGAAGGAGGATTGTAAGCCCTCATATCCATGAAAACCGGTAACAGTTTTAGGGTAATTAAAAATTCCTCATTGAATTTCTGCTTTCTTTTCATCCAATTTTGTACTCATTTGCATGCAAATTAATTTCTTTTGTTTTGTTTTGTTTTGCTTCTCCCTTGAATTTTTCGTATTTGTATTATTTTAGTTTCTGGGAATTTAATTTTGCTAAATGTTTGCGCTTCCTTGGCAGTCATGAAATTTGCGTTGCTCTTTTGCTACAAGTTTCAGCTCTGAAATAAACTGTGATTTGACTGAGCAACTAATTCTTATTGTGGGGTTACAAATGCCACCCACTTTTATTGGCTGAACAACAGAGCTAGGAGCATACATGCATACATATATCAACTTGACTACGTGCCTTGTTTATAATTTGTCGGAATTTGTAATTTGTAATTACGAATAGCTGCAAGTAACAAGTAACTTTAAGAATAGTTGTAAACTAAGTGGGACAAACAAACTTACAACCATCAGATTGTTTTTAATTATTCCTATTCATATTTTAACAAATGTAATATTTATAATATATATTTATTTTATTTTTACATAAAGAATGTCTATTAAAGGATACAATTAAAAAACACAATTGTAATCGATAAATAAGATCAGACTTACAAAAAATAATTTTTTTTTTAAGTTAAGTTAAGTTAAAATAACTTATTTTAGTTAATATAATAACTATAAATCCATATACAAATTTGTAAAAAAACTAGAATCGTATTTAACGATATATAAAAATTGTGTGTTAAATAAGTAAATTATAAAAGTACCTAAATAATTTTGTAGGATTGAAATTGATAGTGAAATGATTTATTTAAATGAATTTTAATAATCTCAAAAATGTCCAAGTAAACAAATGTCTAAGTTCATTTCCATTAATATTTACTATAGGTATTATTTCCTAGAAAATATTCTGTGACATTAATTAAACGAAATAAGAGCTTATCGAATATTTATTTGTTGTTTATTGACTTATTTATGGCAGCAGCAATATATAATACAAACAGAGAGCAAAAAAATAATCTGAGAGCTAAATGCACTTATCTTATCGTGACTTTGAAAATAATTTCAATTGATTCAAGCATATAGCTATGTTTTTAGTGCGGATTATCAACATGACTCCGTGGCGCAACGGTAGCGCGTCTGACTCCAGATCAGAAGGTTGCGTGTTCAAATCACGTCGGGGTCATCTTTTTTAAACTCTTTTTATTTGTATTTACAATTTATTTTTATTTAGTATTTTTTTTAAACAAAAATCCCTTAGCCCCTGAATTTGTTCAGTACATGGCTTATTTGCACTTTCAATGTTCTGTGTTTTTTGGGTAATATAACTAAAGCTTACCATTCAAATTGGCCCCAACTAATACTTTTTTTAAGCTCTTTATATTTGCAGCATGTGAAGATCATAAAGCGTGAAATATTCATCTCGACCAGAGTGCCACCCTCTGAAGAGGCTGGCTTAGGGCAGCTGAATGTTGCATTTGAAATTAGTTACCAAATTGCAGTCAGTTGCATTGTGGCTGGCATAAAGGATTCTAAATTCCTGCATAATTCCATATGAATTTGTGTTAGCACACAAATGGATTTGTATTGTATTATATACACACATTCACATGAGTTCGGCGATTCTATTCAAACAATTTCTATTTCGATTTTATTAAAGTTCTAATTTGTGGTCAGTGAACTGGCTACGTTTATATGCAAATTGGTTTAGGCTTAGATTGTTAATATATAGGAATTATAGATAAAATCATAGAACCATTAAATATTTGGGGGTAATTTTAATGAACTTGTTTTTAATTTTTTAAGCGGAATTTATGTTTTAATTATTAACTCAATATTGCAAGCAAAAATGTTTTTATCTTTTCCCCAACTTTATCTGTGTACAAGAATAAAATATACGTTCTTGCTGTACTAATCCCCAAGGAAAAATTAATTTAATATTGTCAACAATAGTTTTGCATACTCCAGAGAGCAGTTTGAGTGGAGCGAGGAAGAGAAAAGGAGTGAAATCCCATAACGTGCTGTAACTTTTAATTAAAATTCTCGTTGAGGTCCTCCCTTCACTCTAAGCGACTTCTCATTGTGTTGTCTTTCTGTAGTAATTTGTGTAATCGCTATTTCATATATGGAAAGTTTTGTTTCATTTCTGTGGTCATTAAAAGACATTTCCAAAACATATGCAATAACATGAACTTGTGGGTTAAGTGTGTGTCAAGGGTTAATAGTGTTTTTGGAGTCTCCTTCACCAAAAACTATAAAATGTTAATGTTTTGACAGTTTATGTTTGAGGAATGTCAAGAAGTTTTATATGGGTTGGCAATTATTCGAAGGTTTTTGGTTTTCTAATTTTGTCTTATAAATAAAGTTTTTGGTCACTAGAAATACCAATGTACAATGTGTGAAGGAATTATGGAAATCAAATATTTAAAGATTTAAATCAATTCTTGTTTGGGTCTAGACTCAATCAAAGAAAAATATTACCCATCAAACCAAGGTTTAACAATAAAAGTAACCCTTTTCTCTGGCCACTTTAACATTTGGGTGGCTATCATAAAAGTTTTACCAACTTTTCGCTGAGCAAATCATCAGACAAATCTATATTATGACCAAATCCTTTCGCAGTTCATTCAACTATCTCTCAGCCCCAAAAGTTTTTTCGCTCTAAGCCGACACAATGCACAAAATCCAAAAAGCCAGAATATTCCCCGTCGTCGCTGCCTTCCAAATCAGATTTCATGCTAACAACTTCCGGCTTGCCACTAGACAAAAAAGAATATATATAGATATAGATAAAGGCTGTAAAACAAAAAACATAAAAAGCAAACAGAAAAATGGGAAACTTTTCCGGAAAGGGCACTGGACATTGTAGGGGGGAAGGGTGAGGGAAAAATTCTGTTGCAGCTATAAAATAGACTTTGGCTATGAATTTCACGCTGGCCGGCATATAAAATTTAACGCTCCGGCCGCAAGTCTCTCTTTAAAATGTTGCCTGTTTTAATTGTGAAACTTTTGTCATGCAACTTGCATATCTTCACAGCAGGATAGTCCCCCCAAAAACACAAACAATAAATCGTGTATATATGTATATAATGGAGCAGCAAGGACGACGGATGGCCAATGGTCGACGACAAGTGCAAGTTGTTCGGCACTTTCTCTTGCTTTTTGTTTTATTTATTTATTTATGCTTCGTTGGGCCGCTATTCCTGGTTCCTTCATCAGCTACAGCCCAGCCCCCTTATTTACCCCTTTATTTATAAATAATCTACCACATTTCGCCCCTATTACCCTCTCGTTTTTCCTCGGCCTCTGCATTCCCGAGAATCCCTTGCCGAGCTTATCAAACAATCATTAGCTGGTCCAGAGCAAGGGAAAAACTTTCTTGATTTTGTTAGTAATTACACCCCTCAGTGGGAGATGTACAGAAATAGTACAAAAGCTAGTGTCATCAAAGTAAAGTTTATCAATTTAAAAGCTGAACTAGTTTAACTCTTTGTAAACTCTAATAGAAGGAGACCAGAGAGAGAGAGCTGAATACAACAAAAATTAGCAGAACAGATGTCGCCTTTGAAGATGTATTGCCACAAGTTTTACCATTAAGAATCGGATAAGAATTATAGTTTTGCGTAATTCTTTTGATGAAAAAAGTTATACTACGTCGTAAATATCTCTTCTGCTTGATATTTGCTTTTTATTATTCTATATTTGTAATATATTTTGCCAGACATTTATTAACGAATTAACATCATTAACTAATTTAGTTCACCTTGAATCAGCTTTGCACCTTATCATGGCAGCAGACCTTCAGCAAATTTATTTGCTGTCATGAATTCTTAATTTGCAGCTCTATTTTTAACAGCGATATAATTTATTTTTACTATCTGCCTCATCGATTGCCGGCCGACTGCCTTCACTCCCATTATTTATTGTGCTTATCATACTCATGCAAATTGCATTCGAAAATTTATTTGTTGTCCGACTTTTCATTAGGTCGCAATTAGAAATCGCTTGCGTTTTGTTTTGTTGACAATTAAAAATTCATCGTCATAAATTTCTAAATTTTAGAAATGTTCGCTAATTTCGTGAATATTTTAATTGTTCAATAATCTGTATGAAAATCTGTTTGTCTAGAAAGAGTCCAGCTATATCATGACATAAACAAAATATATTTATGGTATGTTTGTTGTTTTTTGCCATTTTTATTGTTTGGGTTTTGTGGCCCGCCATTCGTCGTCGTGAAATTGTAATTTAATTAGCCAATAATTATGCGTTCAGTTGCGCGTAATTTGTAGTAAACAAAGTCATTTCCTATTTGCATTATTTGCCAATAAGAGCAGGCGACAAAAAATGCTATTTGGTTTGCTTTAATTGAATTGCTGAACATTTGTACACCTGCCTGGTGTTGAGAATTGATTTAATTTAAAATATAATAAAGTTAAATAATAACAATTGAAGAAATTATTTAATCTAAAACTGAATTTTAAACCTTAAACAAGTAATAGCTTTTTATTCTGATTTTTCTTGCCTTAGGCAAATTCCCTTCTGAGAACATAACCCTTTGCTGTGATTTCTCTTTTATTATTTATATTGAATTACATTTCTTTTCAATTACACGACACTTTTCGGGGCCAGAGTCCAGGAAAAAAGGGGCAACAGGCTCATCTCTCAGACAATTTAACTCGAAAAAGGCGAAACCCTCGAGGCGAACAAGGCTAAATCCGAAACGAGTAACGAAAAACGACAACTTTTTGCCAAATCCTTATGAACATTAATAATCATTAGTTCTCGTGCCATACACTGTATGCAGCATGTTCTTCATATATGTATTAAGGGGAAAACTTTCATGTTATTCCCTCTGATGTTTTTTTGTTGTGTTTTATCCTTGGGTTGTGTGGGCCATTTTACAATTTGTCAAATTCACTCAACTGTGTGACTAGAAATATGAAACAGAAACCCCAAAAAATAAGAGGCGGAGGATAAAGAATGGTGAATGTGAGCAGCTCTGAGAATTGGATACAGAGGAGGCTCAAGGGCCCACAGAAGAGCTAAATCAACTGGGAGGAGTGGGGGCCGGTGGGGTAAAAAAAAAGGGGTTTGCCGACATGAAATTGCACATTTTTCACATAATTTCCCAGATTTTTTATACATTTCTTTCGTTACTCTAAACGGCTGAATTTGGGTCGTGTTTCTTCTGTTTTGGCGTGAAATATGCGTGGCTGCGGTTACGTCCTCCAAAACATCGTTAATTTCATTTGGGTTTTCCAGCTTTTTAACCCATATCAAGGATTCTTTTTTTCCTACTGCTGCTTTTTTGTTTCTATGATTACATGGCTCTTGTGACTGGGATTGCGGCGTTTAGGTCATAATTTTATTTCTGATGTCACAAATGTCCTTGTGAGGGAATATGCATTAGCAAATGTATGTCCCTGGTTGATTTTGTGATAAGAAAAAGGTATTTTAATGTGATTAAATTGTTAAGAGGAAGTTAGAACAAGGGTTTTGTGCATATCTAATAGCTCTTTCTTTGGCTATAGTTCCCAGAATAACTAAGTTGTTGGTACACAGTTCGCTATATATTATATATTGAAAAATATATGTTAACCCATTTAATTTAAATAGTATTTAAGCTTAAGTTTCGAAATTCTGCCTCCCAATTTCAATGCTCCTTTGAGCCACTGCCAAACTTTCGACGGAAAACTTTATTGCGCTCGGTTTTAATGGCACTGAAGTACACCTGCATCGCTCTCGCGGATCAACTTGACTCTGCTTTGGGTTAATTAATACCAGGTAGGAGGCAAAACTATGCAATTGAAGCGATGCAAACTTTTCGATTGCACTCTGAGCTCCGCTGAACAGCACTCTCAGGCATCCCCGAGAGATACAACATCATCTCAACATCTCCCTTTGAGGCCGATGCGATGCTGTGGCAAAGGGGTCAGCCAACCGAAACGCACAGAAAGGCGGAAAACCCCATGTCCCAATTGACACATAACCATCCCATTATAATTAGGATAATTATCAAATATAACGCGAAACACAAACAAAACTCCCACGGCAAACGAAAACAAACCAAAGAGGGAGAATGGGATGGACCTACCCCAAAAAAAAATAGGGCGCGGGTGTCAGTCAAGAGGGAGTGAGCTAAGTAAATAATTGTACAACAGAAATTAACGCATTCAATTACCAGGGCCCAGCAAACCAAAATCTCACTCAAATGCAACAATTTAATAAAAAATAAAAATAACACAGAAGAAAAATAAGTATTAAGTTAGGGACATAAAAAATGTCTATACATGAAATTCCTCAAATCAAATCATTTAAGCCCGATTTTAACTCTAGTATTTCTCTGTCTAATTTTAAAAACTTCTTTTGTGAGATACTTAGCTACTTATTTCTCTGTGTATTTTGTATCTAAGAGCCCAGAGGGAAGGCCATGGATAGGCTCAGCTCTGCCTTGGCTCCCGTTCATGGTGCAACTGACAAGTCTATGTACAAACTGTCGGCATGTAATCAACATTAATGTTGGCTGCGAGTTGCAGTTGCCAGGCGAATGAATGAATCACTTTGTCCACGACTCGAACACATTACCCCTATACACACGACGTGAGAGAGAAAGAGACATGCCTACCGGGTAAACATCTGCAGCTGCCAGTGCCGCCACAACACCAACATCAGCATCAACAGAGGCAACATGAGCCCGATGCTCATCACTGGCAGCATTATTACAAACATGCGAGCATGCATTGAACTGTGGGAAAAAAATGGGATAAAATACTGTGGAACTTCTACAAAAAATCTATACAAATTTAAAATAAATATCTAGAGAAATTTATGAGGTATGAGTATCTATATTTATAATACGTTGGAAATCAATTGAAACACCTCTGGAAATCTTTGCTATATAATGATCTGAGTGTGATCTTAGCATATAGCCTCGCATTATGCCGACTCTATCTCGAGTTAGCTAAATTATTTGAGCTTCTATATTTATACAAGCGTAAACAAAAATTTTTCCCTTGAAAAAATTAAATCTAAAAAGTATTCAAATGCCTCTAAAAAAAACCCCCTTACAAAGTTAATGCCTTAATTAACTACTTATTTCACTTATTTTTCAACATATATCGAACTAATGTGCCTGTGTACATGATATTCAATCGCGCTGCCCCGATGCTTGGCGGTGCAGATGTAGTTGCAGTTGCTGTACGCGATATATGTATATGAATGTATGCTATATAGCATATCCACTCCGCCGGCGGCATCGGGGTCTGGGCACCCACTGACGCCAGCAGGCACTTGTCTGGCTGACATTAATAAATCGCTTTTATAGCATCCAGGCTCGGGGCTCCTGCAACTCCTGCACCTACTCCTGTTCCTGCTCCGCTGCTGTCTGCGGAAAAACCAAAACTGCAGCTGAACTGTCTGCAATTATTCCCTCTCTCATTCACTTTCTCTGGGGCGGTCTCTTTCGCTTTTGTTTGTCCCAGGCGTGGGCTACACGCTTTATTAATTCCACATCAATGACGACGACAACGACGACTATGGCGTTTGGTTCTACAGTTCAATGGGTTTTGGGTCTTTCGAGGCACCACTATCAATTTTTTTGTTCCCTCTTTTTCCTGTTGTCCCTTTTCAGGCCTGTGCTATTTTTGATTTTACTCTTTTTTATCTTTACTTTTTTGGTTGGCTGACCCAAAAACAAAATAAAAAACAAAAACCTGCACACGCCAAAGATGCAGTCTAACTGCTTCTTGTTTACACTAGGCACACCACAGAATCACGAGAATATATACACATATTTCACTGAGTTTTATCGAATCAACCAGCGATAAAATACAGTGGCGGAACATAAAAAAAGATGAGAGTGAATTGATTTCATCGTGATTTGTAGATATATTTGTTGCAATATGGCGTTATATTTTTTTGTTGTGATAGACCAATTGCATTCCCTGATTCTCCAATATTTTCATAAATAAATTAAATCTTATTAAAATCAAATACATTATATTACCTATTTCCCTCCCGATGTTCAATGTTCCGCCTGATCAATTTTCCACTCACGAATGTAGCCAGGCCAGGAGGGAAGCTACTTGAAATTTCTATTAATATGAAATATTATTATATGCAAATTGCATTTAGGCACAGTCAGATTTCCGTATAATGCGATGAGTGCTTAGCACTCACACTGGAAAATATGTATATAAGATACATATGTAGGAGCACACAGGGAGTAGGCTCCTTGGGGAACCAGCTGGGGATTTCATTAATCTCCGAGCCGGCGTCGCTTTTGTAGAATATATTAAATTGGGTACACACATTAACATTTAAATTTGTTTTCAATTTTGTCAACCCAGAAATGGGTGTGTTCCTGACGCATAATAGATGGTCCATCTCTTTGGACTTGAACTACATATTTTTAGCACCTCCAGAGACCGGCCACCGAACCGAACCTAACTTTTGTGTGTCTGTTTGTTATGGAAATTAGACCGAAAGACCGACCGACTCTCAGTGTGAGTTTGAATAGGCTTGGGAGCCACCGTTTAGCTTTTGGGATCACTTCATTCTTATGACTTTCAAAACACATAAATCCGAGAGAGACCTTCGTAATCGATTCGGTATTTGAGTGTGTTTTGTCTGCTGGCTAAGACGGTGTCATAAATATGTAAGCTCTTGTGTATTCTCCACATAATTTGGTAACAGAGATGCGTGGGAGGAACACGAATTTCCGAAATATTATTTTAATTTCAACAAATTGTTTGTAAAGACATACAGCAATATATTTCCTAATTCTTTGTAATCACACATTTCAAGTAAACTCAATCAGCATTTATTTATCAGAAGCGTCTCTTTTATCATTTTCATTTATTCCGCCCACATCCCTGCGATGACGACGACACAGCTGTTGCATCATTTGATATGCAAACGAGCAAACATTCCCATTCCGCAAACATTCAGAGCCAACAGCTGGACAACTAACTCCACTCAACTCAGCTGATTCACCGCATTCTCGACGGACACTTTTCACACGTTCGAAATCGGAAATTTGAATACCCCAGAACAAGTGTGTTAATGAAAAGGAATCAAGGGGAGTGGAAAAATGATGTATGGAACATGACTCAGGAATACCCTTTGTTGATTTATTCATTTTGCATTGATTGATAAAAATTATAATAATTAGCTATATGAAACTGAATTGTATATTGACTGCTAATGATAGTGTTTCAGAAATACCGAAATTTATCGATATGTTTAAGTAAAGTACATAACTACGGTAGTTATTTCAAAACTCATTAAAATTGTATAAGTAAGCTTTTAACTCTCAACCAGTTAAGATAATACTTTTGAGAACTTGCTGATATTATATTTCAACTGTTTAAAAAATTATCTTATCGATGATTCATTAGTTTTGAAACTGTGGGTTCGATAGAAGTTTGAGATGATGCTTTTGGTAAAATATCAATTGAAATAAAAACTTTGAAATATAGACATTTTTAGAAATATATTTATATGAAAAAAATCACAATAAACTGCTCATTTCTTCTATCAAAAGTTAATAAGTTAAAATCACTAAAAAATGTCATGGAGCATTATCTCTAGAGAAGAGAATAAATGCTGAAATTTTGTATGGCTCGTGTGCTTGTGGCGCTTCGTTTCTTAACTTGTCCATTGTGTGTCAAGTTCATAATGCGGCGATTGGCTGGCTATCAAAAGTCAAATAACGAAATACACAGAGTGTAAGCATATTTCTCAGGCAGTGCTTCCTTCGCACAAATGATATTTATTCAACTCACATACCTAAATCGAAGCGGCAGAGAAAGAGAAAATATATATGTATATATATTTTGTACACATTTGTTTGCATACTCTCAAGCACTGCCTTTTGTTGCTGTCTCTGCCGTTTGGTTGTATTTATCTCAAATATAAAATTTTATTATTTATTTGCCCTACTGGCAGAGGGAACTGAAGAAAGAAGTGAAGTATTGTTAGACTTACGGAGGGCAACCGGTTTCCCTGGAGTCAAATTTGGGGAAAAATAAAATACTCCTCATACCTGCAAATAAATAGAAAGAATGAAATGTTAAGTAAATAATATTTAATTGCTCTGCAAATGTTTGCAGAGCCAAAAGAGGTTTTCCTAATTTAATTGCAAATAAGCGAAAGTCAACCCATTGGTGTTTATCTAGTTTTGTTTGATTTGAGTTATTCATGGGGAAAGAAGATAACGAGGAACTAGATGGGAGATGGGAGCTGAGAGTCAAGGATTTTATGGTTGATTAAATTAAGTACGTTATTTGTATTGATAAATTCAGAAATTTAGTAAATAAAAATAATTATTAAACAATAAGTGAATATGTATAAAATAAAATTTCTAAGAAGCCAAGCAACATCAGAGGCTCCTTGTCCCTTTATCCTCTTTCAGCTGCATTTATTGACTACATTTTATATTAAAATATAAGTTTTACACTTGTTCGAACTGCAAAAGAAGTTAACAAGTCCCACAAACAAACCGGCATTCCCCATTACATATACCTCTTTTAATTATCATTTTGCTTGGCTCACACATTTCCCATTTCCCCACTTAGTTCCATTGAAAGTAATCCAGCCCTAAGCCCAAAAAGCAATCAACTTTGCTGAAATTGGCCAAATTTAGAGGCCAACAAAACGAGTGCTTCCAAAGCGATGGCAACTAATCAGCAGCAGAGGCAGCATCAGCACCAGTAACAGCAACAACACTAGCACCAGTCCCAGTAGCAATTGCAGTTGCATTAACTGCAATTGCCATTTTCCCATTGAATCGGATGGGCTATTGCAAGGTGTTTCCAAACGGTAAAATCAATTATAAAGGGGGCAGTTGGGTAATTGGAGCGCCGCGTGTCCAAAGCAGAGAGCCTGTCAAATGCAATTCCAATTGCCATTGCAGCCAGCGACAACAGCAACACGTGCCGGGAGCAGCAATAGCAACAGCAACAGGGGAAGCAACAGTAATATTGGTTACAATTCCTATAAAGATCTGGTCTGGTTAGCGACAGTTAGCGACAGCATCATAAAAAGTTGCAGCAACATTCGCAACGGCAATTAGCGGCACATGTTGCTAATGTTGCCATTATTGTGGCTCTTCAAGTTGCCGATGTGTGTGCGTAGAAATAAACAACTATTTCTACACAGGAAATAAGGTATATAAATCCATAATATTACCTTGAAGGTCAGTAGGGGATCAAGAAGAAATAATTGTATTATAAAACTATTTATTAACCCTTTCGTATTAACTATTCTTTAAATGCAAGCAAGTCAACAAGATTAAACTAAACTGCAGATTTCAAAATAAATTTAATTCTAAAATTCCATTAAATGTTTTTATATTTGTATATTTGTTGTGTGGTATAATTCACATCCAAGGCGAAGAAAAATTGCACAGATCCTGCTGCGCCAACAACAAAGCCGAATAAATAAATAGCAACAACTTTTACCCAGGAGCAATACATATACAATCTTGTTGATGAAACCACTTGAAAATAAACCCCAAGGAGCGACTTAGGCTGTCAACATTTAATTCTTAATGGCGCTTAAATTGTTTTTTCATGGTCTAATAAAGTTTGGCCATAAATGCTCTCTCAACCCATTTTCTACCGGATAATCCTTGCGGCTCAAGGCATTGGCAAAGTTTCTTCAAAATCCATTAATTAAGATGTTCTTAGGAGATTTTGCAGAATTTAAAAACCGAATGCGATAAAGATAATGAATATGAACAGACCGCAGCAGTAGCAGCAGCAGCAGGCTAAACAATTTAGCCAAAGACAAAGCGAAGCATGTGGCCATCTAATTAAGGCGGCAACACCTCCGACAACCAACCTTGCTCCAATTTCCACAAACACACACGTATAGAGCAGGCTGTGCGATGGTGATGATGATGCCGACGATGGAAATGCGGGCCCAGATAAATGAAAAGTTGGGACAAAAAGGTGCAAAAGCTAGTTTAGCCCGAGTTTAGTGTAGTTCAGTTTGCCCGGGCTGGCCCAGGCTGCGTTACGCTCTACTAATTTCTAGTTTAATTATTTTCCATTTTCACAAAGTAACTACGCGACTGCGACAGCGAGTGTGCAATTCAAGTGCAGCGGGGAATCGGGAATGGAGCGTTACGAGCCAACCCACTCACTCTCCCACTCTCACCCTCTCATCACTCGCAAGTTGCATGAAATTACTAATTACGCGCTAAAATAATGATAACCCACAACTACTGGGCTTAAAATAACATTTAATTGAGCTTTTAATAGTGGGGATGAGTGAGGAATCGATCGAAGGGGCAGTACAAAATTAATAAAGTAACATGACCGTAAAATTGTCGGTAGGGAGGCTTGTTTTGAATAGAGATTTTAATAATTATTTTATTGCCAGATATAATATTTTCAGTTCAACATTAAATTGTTCTAGACATCATTTGTCATAAACTTAATCTCTCGTCGTATGACATTATTAGTTATACATACAATTTCACAGCCAAAACCGATTATTGCTGAATGCAACCTGTGAGGCACCATGAAGGTACCATGAAAATTCCATTAGAGAAACGGTTTTGCACTGTGGAAAATATATGTCAAATAAATAAGCAAATAAATTTATTATTAAATCGCTCTTACACCCTTAAATTTTGAAGTATGTTTTTATACATTTTATGCAATATTTGATCTTACTTTAATAGCATTCTTTAAAACATTTTAAAGTACAGTTTTCTTTAATATTTCCCTCTCAGTGTGTCATTCCGAATTGCGTGCGACCACAAACAATACGGGAATTAATCACACCTGGGACACTAAAATGTCATCCGTGTCAACAATGCGATGCGGGTCTGGCGGACGTAGCCTGGCCCTGGCTGGATTTCTAGTGCGTGTTTGCGGCTGTTTTCGAAATAGCGCCGAGAATCGCAGAATGGGACTGCCAGAGTGCCGTGCCCTCGCACCTAGAAGCTTAATATTGTTTTCAACAGCCGCTTATTAGATTTTCCCCATGGCATTTTCCCCCTGCAAATGTCCCCTAGCATTTTCTCCCTGCGAATGTTCCCCAGCATCTCAACAACAACAAGAACGCTGCGTATTATTCCACACAGCTCGCAGGTTGACAGAGTGCGTTGTCAGAGTTTTCTCCGTTCGTTCGGTGTCGTGGGTAAATCGCAATGTTTATTGTCAACAGCCAAAGGTGCCTCAAGTGGCACTTTCCACCAATTGGGGGCCAGGAGGGGCAGCAGGTGAAGCAGTCTCTGTCTGCTTGTTCCTTGAGCCTACGGGGCCTGCCAAGCTTTTCAAAATTGTACGTGCTAGGCGCCATCTTAGGGTTGGTGGAGCGGAGTTATATACAGTAAATGTTCGAAATTGGAGAAATAATACCCCAACTAATAAGGCATTAGAATAAGTAATACTATTAGTAGGTCTATAATTAAACTAGCATTTGCGTTGAATGTCAATATTATATGGGATTATCTTTATGGGCTCCATAGTTTATGAGTCACTTTCGTGCTCAAACTTGTGCTTGTGATTTGCAATTTTCGTTTCATTTCTTCATTTAAGTAGGTAATATTTTGTATTGTTTCTTAGATTAATCTTAGACTAATCTTAGATTAGTCAAAGATTTTTGAAACAATATTATTCATGACAATTCCCTTCTCGTATTTATTACTGTACTTCCGCCGAGGCTTCGAGGAGTATACTTCATATTATTTTCAAGACTTTCCAACAGCCGGCGGCAGGGGGCTTTCCTTTATACTTTACACTTGTCTGGACATTTGATTAATGATCCTTACGTGGTCGGCTTGCTGTTGTTGCTTGTAGCCACTTGAAGTTTTCCCCTGGCCATTATGATTGTATTCATTGTCATTCATTGTAGAGTTTTCATATACATATACTCATAGACTCCTACTGCTGCTGCTTTTCACCTCTAATTAAGTTTTGCCCCTGCATGCATTTAATCCTGGCTACTTCGCCTTGAAGGGGTTGGTTCTTCGTCCAGGAACCATGTCTCGAGTGATTTCTGAGTGTTTTCCTGTCACGCCAACTTGTATGTTATTTTATGTGTCTGGCCCTCGCCGCCCACTCTCATATTTTTCCTGTTTACTCTTAGTCATTGTTGGCAGCTAAATGAATTTTCCTGCCTGCCTTCTCTTTTCTTTTTGCACTTATTTCTGGCATTATCTTATCTATCGATAAAGGTAAACAGACGCATACACATGTACACAGTTTTGTTAATTATTTAACACAATTTGTGTACGATTGCCAGGTAATTAGCTTATTATGTTCCATCAATATGGAATTGTGAGTTTAATTGATGGTCCCATTAGCGAAATGTGTATGTATTGAGTTTCACTTTTAATGAGTTTTTCGCATCAATCATACACACATTTTGTGATTCTGTTCACATGGGAAGTGGCCTCTTGATAAGGCTTACACAGTTTTCAATAAAATTAATAAAGAGGGTTAATTAAGTAAATTTTTTCATTTGTTTTGGTTGAAAATTTAATATGAAAGTCAAGTAAAAAGCTTACAAAATCTTCAAGACTTTTTCAATTATGGCCTTAAAAAATGCTCATTATATCACTCTAGATAAAACCCTAGACCCTCTTATCATATGACACAATGAAATAAAAATATTAAGCTCCAAAAAAGATATAACCCCAAAAAAGCTGAACAAATAAAAACCGTGGCGCCCTGACAACCCAAAATTAATAAAGAAACAAGTAAACAAGAGGCACAAACTCAACGCTAAATAAATACAAATAAATCTCAACTTGAATAAAATTTATTCAACATTTCTGTTGATGAAAAGAATTCAATTTATGATAAATTTTTATTGGTCAAACGCGTTCACCCAAAATAATGTCAAGGTTTACGAGTCAATGCAAAAGGGGTCTCCATCATTCCGTGCTTATCTCTGCCTGCCTCTCATATTTATACAGTTTGTATTTGGCTTTTGATAACCGGCGATGGCATTTAATTGCGTTTTGGGTCTCTGCCAGCCAGTCAGTCAGTCCGTCAGCCAACCAGCTTAGCGGCCAAAACAAATGCATAATTATGAATGGCAGAGGAAAATGAGTTTTAGATAAGTTCGTGTGCTCCGTGGGATGTTGTTTACCCATTTCGCTGTGGCATTTACATGACTCCGCACAGAGAATTTTGTAATAAATCATAAATAAGTAAATGGAAGACCGAACTGGACTGCAATTGCACCTGATCTGTTCACTGAAGCGGTCAGCTGGAAGAAAGTACATTTTCGTTAAAAGCTCTAAAAAGTCAGTCTTTTTTCCCCTCCACAATCAAGGGAAAGTTCGCAGCGGAAGTTGAGGGGGGTGAAATCATATTTAATCCTGTTAAGAGACCAGAAATGTGACCAAAATATTACATTAAGGAGCTAAATGCGCAGAGGTGGGCTCAAATTGAATTTAGAACAGGATTTTACTTTAGTTTTATGGCAAAATAAATACCAGACAGACCAATTAATTACCAAGCAACGAAATGGTAGCCCTAAACTTTGGTTTCGAGTCGTTAAACTTCTGGGATATCTGGAAACTAGCCTTAATCATATTGAGCGTATCAGAGAGGTGGCACCACCACTTTATAAGGCCATTTCGCTTGCCACCATGGGATTTTCATGTTAAACTCCGATAAGAAATCCCAATGTTCTCGTAAAAACTTTTGCTCAAATAAAAGCCAAGGGAGAAGAAAGGAAGTAAACGGGGGAAATGCCGCTCATTAAGCACGTCAAAAGCCAATTTGTTGTCACATTTTGACGAGCATAAAAGAGGAGAGCGAAATAAAGGCGAACAAAACAGAGAAAAACGAAACCGAAACCCAAATCACAGCAAGTGGAGGACACGCAATTTCAAAGATTAAATGCAGCACATTACGATGAGTGGCGAAAAAAAAAAAAAATCTGACAAAGTATGAGATTTCTCTTTCGATGGTTTTTTAGGGATATCCTTTCCGCTCTTGCTTTCTGCTTTTTTTTTACATGTGCCGCTGACCAGTTCATCTTTCTTCAGTAACGCAAAAATAACATGATTTTTTTTTGCTTGTTTTTTCTCCTTAGTTTGACAACAAAAATACCGAAAGAAAAACTTTCAACATAATAATAAAAATTTCATGCCTGTAAGGCCCTTGGAATCTCCTTCCATATCATACTCATTCTTCCCTTATTTTCATCCAACGTCTTCGAACCTCTTAACGTTTGCCAGACGTCTGTCTTGGGGGGTTCTGTGGGCGGTTAGGTGGAGTATACAATATTAAAGCTGCTTAAAATCATGATTACATTACATACATGGCTGCCAATATAAGTATACGTATTCCGTACAGATATATATGCTGCATATAAAACGTGCTGCGACAATAACAATGGCGACGCACAACACACAACACACAACAACAACGATATCATCAACTATGTGCCATATGATGTGCAAAATGTTGCCAAAAAATGTCAAAACAAAATTAAGTAGGAATGAGCAAGTAAATAAAATTTAATTGAGCACTCGAATCTCGAGTACCCATTAAGTGGGGTTTGAAAAACAAGGATAAGATAAATATAAAGATTGTTTTTTATCTTACTAGTGAAAAGTAACAAGCTACTAAATTAGCGGATAACGAGTAGCTTATAACGTTTACCAAATGTATATTCAGGAGTAACTTGTAACTTTAAAAAATGTCTAATAAATAGTAGCTAGTAAAAAACAATTAGTCAATAGCATATAGTCAATAGCAACTAGTAAAAAGTAACTAGAAAAAAGTAACTAGTAAAAAGTAACTAGTAAGAAACAACTAGTAAATATAAACTAGTAAACATCAACTGGTAATTAGCAACTAGTAATTATCAACCAGTACAAAATAACTAGTATAAAGTAACTTGTAAAGAGTAACTAGTAAAAAGAATATTGCAATTTAGTGCAATAAATGCTTCATTAGAATACAGCATAACCCCATTTTAATGGGTATCAATATCGCTTATAGGAAACTCGGCTATGAAAATGGATTCTGACTTGGTCATGGCTGCTGACAGTTTGCTGCTCTTCTCCTTTTTTTTCAGCCGTTGTTATCATACTGCCAAATAAATGAGTTTCTGGCCACAACGGCGGCAAAGGCCCAAATAGAAAACCCGCTAGAAGTCTGGCAGCCGCCGACGAAGAAGAGTAAATCTTGGCCTTTTATTGGTTTAATATTCGCCAGAGATTGTTTCGCCAAGTCGGGCCGCCGTTCTCTATGTCATCAAAGATATACTACTTAGGGAATCCATTCATATTTATGTGTGTGCGCGCCAACATATATGAGAGAGTGTACATACTTGTTAGGCGCTTGTTAGCCCAACTTCTTTTTTGCGGCTCGCTTAAGTTTGCTGATGTTTCGGGGGCTGTTATCGCATTTATTATGCCAATTTCAGCAGAGTTCCCTCGATATTTTTTTGTGTGTGTATAAGAAAGTTAAATTGCGTAGAAATTCAAGTCGCGTCGGGTAACCGTAACCCTCTTTCTTACTTCGCCTCCCTCCTTCACAATATTGTCCCTTTCCATAGTTTATTTATTTTATGATGTGCATGTTGTTGATTTTTATTTTATTAGGCCTTCTTGTGTCATCTGTCCCTTTTTTGGGTTGGGCTTTTGGGTGCGGGATGTGCGGTTTGGTTATTCTAACCAAATTGTGGTCAATGAATTTTACTTGGTTTACCCTCCGCAAAATAAGATTATTTTATTCCGTATTATTTGCATTTAATTAGTGGCTTAAAACTTTTCAAAAGAATCGCCCAAAGAATATAAATGTGAGCGAATATTTTGACTAATTGGATGATAAACCAATTCAAATTTCGGCTTTTATAATAAATATATTTATGTAGCCGTATTCTAGTCAACTTATAAAAGGTTTCTAAAAAGTAAATGTATTTTTAAATTTTAAGCTCAATTTAAATTGTCATGGAAATACCTTATTCACATTTATCAATATTTTTTCCCCTAAAACCATATAAACAACTAAAGTAAATATTTCAACATTTCCAAGCGTGTTTTATAACCCGAGCTTGCTAACCAAAAGAAAAAAATTGTTAATTTTCTCAGCTATCCCTTAGTCCCCTCAAAGGATTTTCGGGATTTTCCATCGCCCCTTTTTATGGGTTTTTGACTTGGAAATTAATTCTGGTTTCGTTTTGCCTTGATTTTGTGATTCTTTATGGGGCCACCCCAAACACAAAAAAAAGGAAATATGTTTTGGGTTTCGGCGTGTTTTATGTGCGAAATTAATTTGGCCAAGGATTTTCCTCTGGGTTAGTTGGGATCGCATAGAAAATGAGTCCCAGGCTATGGGCGAGGAATTTTAATTTAGTTTAGCCCGCTTAAGTAACTTGGGTGAGTCTGCCATTGACGTTATTGCGGAGTTTTCAAATCCTCTAAATTCAGTGTGTGGTTTTAGCTTCTTCCTTTCTTCCTTTCTTCCTGGTGTCTTCTTTTTTCCTGGTGTCATCTCATCAGCGTCGCATAATTAGCTTGATTTTTGCTATACCTCCGATGAAGGCAACTATGCATGTAATTTACTAGGGTAAGCAAATCAAGACCCTGCCCCTGCTGGGCACCCCTCGAACAAAAGCAATTAAGACGGTCTGTGATGAAGGCGACTAATCAAACAGAGAGGGACAGCGAGAGGATGCACGGGAAAAAGATATGTATACTTTAATTTTTGAAGGTTCTGGAGTTAAATTGTTGAAAAACCTGGAACCTGATAGTGACGGTTTGCAAAGTCATTAAATGTATACTACTTACTCGCTTTATGCTTGATAATAATAAACCTAAGTTGCTATTTAAGTTCAGTTAACTAAATTGTCCCAATTTCTATCTGTGTACTATGTAAAAGACATTGGAAACTAATATTGAAAAAGTGCTTCTATAGTAGAAAATGCTCTTAAATGTTAATTCAGGAAGCTCCTATAATTTCCTTCGGTGTAGAATGAGAGACATGAGAAACGATTATTCGAAGTGGAAAATTCTCTCGCCCTTCTGAACTCCGGCCACACACACACACACACACTCACACACTGGCGGAAAATTTTGCAATGGGCACACGCAAAATCCTTAATTACATCCGTTTTCTGTCTGCGCGTGTATCCGGCGGAGGTCTAGGATTTCGCGGGGCTTACGGGTTTCCCCGAGGGTACGGGGTCTCACACCCAATATGAACATAGACCATAGTTCCTCACTCACTTGTGGAAAAACCACAGGGAAAAACACGTGGCTAAGTGAACCGCAAGGCACTGACAACTTCTGCAGTCACGTTGTGATGTGGGCTACTCCTCGCCGGTTGTGTGTTCCTCATCAGCGTAGAAAGCAGAGGCCAGACAGTGAGCACCCTCTTCATCGGCACGAACAATTGCTTTTGGTTGTCAACCAGCTGTCCACAGTTTTTCCCCTGCTTTTCTCTTTTTTCCGCATTTTTCGCACGTATTGTCTGAGTCCAAAAACCGAAGGGACATCGGACATTGGACATCGAGCAATCCCACCCTCTCATCTCTCTCTGTTCGAGGTACCTCCCCCGTTTTTGTCACCTTGCCTCCGGGGTCATCTGTCCCATTTCGTGTGCCCTATTTCCTAAGGGTGGATCTCTGTGAAAGATTCCCTTTAGTCCCAAAAAGTACTCCCCACTGACTTCATATGATTAAACTGCTTAATTTGCTTCGGTTCGTCTCGTTATTGCTAAATTAGTTTGTACGCGAGCTGCTAACGTTTCTGTGTCATTTCATAAACTCTTATCAGAAATCGATAGTTAATTGGATTTCAACATCAATTTAATGGGTTTCCAAGGAAAAGAGGGCTTGGGTTCCTAATGAAAAATTATGATAACGAAGTTCCTTTAATTACAAAATATAGTAGTTGTGTCCATGGGGTGCCTAACCGCGAAAATTTCAAAGAACTGTTAAACAGAAATTGGTGGTTAAAAGTGTTTTATGGTCCTTATTTCATTTTATGTATTTTGTAGGTTTTTATACCTTTTCTAATGTTTCTTTTTCATTTTTAGAAATATAAACTATTATTAAAATAAAGCAAAAATATTTACGAAATCCCCAACAACAAATTTAATGTAAAAATTCCTTTCAGACCTTAGAACTCTTTCAATTTTCAGCTAGATTACTTTAAACTTAAAAAAACCCAATAAATCCATTTCTAGCATAACTTAAAGTTAATTTTATTTTTTTGACATAGTTAAGAGAATAAAAACTTGAATTCCGAGCTGATTTAAAATTAATTATGCAAATTAAAAACAAAAGCACACGCGCTATAAACTAGAAACTCGAGACTCATAAATTTGCATAGGGTTTCAATTGATTAATTGGGGAACTAAAGTTTTGTGTCAGCTGCACAAAAAGTGTCTTTATCTATGTTTTGTTTATTTTCAACCACATCGTAAAATGCATTTAAATCAGCGAAAATCATCAGTTCATTAATTAAATAAAGTCAAAGAAAAACTTCCGCTTAGAGAGGAAAAAAGAAAAACAAAAACATAACCGGGAAAACAAACAAAGTGAAACCACATAAATTAAGCGGCAACGCCGCAACCCCAAATGAACCCGTCGACCCCTTTTTGATATGATTTACAGACAGGCCCGAAAGGCCCAGACTGACCCCACTCCCAAACCCTTTTAGAGAACTCCCAAGCTCACAAAAGGAATTAGTTTCCTGGAGCCTAAGCCTTGGGGCGGACGTCAGGGGTTAAGGTGGGTCATTTAATGATTTCATAACGGATCCGGAGGGTCACATTTTCAAAGTGACGAAACTGAAACGCTCTTGACAGCTTGGATTAAGTATTTAATATGAATTTAATATATCAAAAGGAGTATTCAAGAGTTTCTAATTTAGCTGAAAAGCTTCTTAATATTCAATTAATTCAAATTTGAAAGAAAGATGCAAATCATTTATTATGTTTTATAGTTACTAAAAATTTAAGTAATTTTCTCATGATTTATTTACTTATTGTTATAAAATATATTTAATTTATATTTTTTATATTATCTACTGAAACAAACAACTTAATAATGTGAAAATACCCTATGCGAGTGCCTATATCTCTCTTCCTCTAATTAAGCTTTCATTAAAATTTTTGTTTCTAACTTTATTTGGTTTTGGCGAACAATTTGAAATTACCCAGACAACAACACTGATAATGATGTTAATTTCGCTCTATAGACATTAACCAAATGATTATTATGAGGATGATTACGTTTAGGATGCTTTTGGCCAAAGGCCAAAGGCCCAAACAGGAAATTCCTAATTGTTTTTATGTGCGAGAAATCTTTGCTTTGAATTGTGAATTTATGAGAAGCTTTTCGGTAGAGTTTCCATTTCGTTACGTATACTTTTTCCTGGATATGGCGGCTTACTTTGAGTTTTTAATGTACATTTCTCACTTGCCAATTTCATATATGTAAGTACACATAGTCGAGTGCAAATTGACACGGCAATTTAATTTAACGAGCTAGAAAATTTCCAAACACTAATTGTTTCTGTTGAATACAAATTCATTCCTATATCGGAGAGGCTTCAACCTTTTTAAATCGAGAATCCAACAAAATTTAAAAGTTAGATAAATCATGCAACTTTTTCCAAGCCAGAACTTGTTTAGAGGGAGAGATAGAGAGGAGTTAATGGGATTTTATTGCGGCTTTGATAAACATGAACTGGGCTCTGTGTTGTTGGCACTAATTTAAGCAGTAAATAAATATATGTGTGGCTTCACTTCTTGATACATTCTCTTTTTAAAGCTTCTTTTAGATTACATATAAAATACAAATAACGCATTTTTATATAATCTTAATTTTAAAGAACTTATAACAATTTATCTCCTAATCTGTGGCTTTAATTGAACTGATTTATCTTCAAACCCTTTCCCCCATTTTAGGCTAACATTCTCGGTAGCAAATGCGAGCTAACAAAAATGAGTATTTTATTTTTTGGATTTTTTTGTTATTGTTGGTAGAACTCGGAGACTGGCGATCAGTTAGCAGACGTATGCTAATTTCCACCTCAGTCCGATCCGGATCGTGTGACGACCGACAGTCAGTGAACGTTATCGCCCTTCACAGATTTGCTGCTCCCGCTCAGCCTCAGCCTCCTTCGAATATGTATCTGTATCTGTATCTGCATCTGTATTCGCTTCTGTATCCGTATCTCTCGGACGGCAAACAAAGTTCATCGACATCATTTTGACGACACAACCAGTCGAGTGTGAGATTCGGGTTGGCGTTGAATTTTACACTTCATTCTTGGCGGGCCAAGAAAATCATTTTAGCATTTTAATGGTTCAACTATCCCCTTTTTACAGCTCCTGCTCCCTGTGTTCCCTGAACTTTGGCAAACAAATCGTTTTGCCAAATGCGTTCCCAGCATAATGCGATATATGCCAGTGGAATCCGGCGAGGCAGTGGGGGCAACTGCCGGGGAGTGTCCAACAACATCTTAAACCAAGTAGAACAAATATCATTTACAGTTTTTGACCCACTTTTATTTCAGCTCCTTTTTATGAACCGCCAACGGGCGATGACGACAACTTCAGGCAACGTATGCATTTCGATACCCTGTTTGAGATTGAGGCTATTTTTTGGGGGTTATTATGAAAACAAACTCATTAAAGTTTTACAGGATAAATTCGTGCTCCGAAATAGAAAGAAAAAGAATAACTAGTACAAAAATGTAACGCTAAGAATTTTAAAAACAATTTTAAAACTCGTGTTAGTATTAACGTATAATTTAGTTATTGTATTAATTTTATATTATATTAATTATTATTAGTATTATTTATTATTTTAGTAGTATTTTATTATTGTTATTTAGTTTTTTATTTTCATTTTAATATTCATATTATATTTTCTTTCTGTGCCCAACCATATTTCAAGATACAGGATATCCCAAAGTCGAACCTTCTTTATTCTTTTTTCCCCACTTGCTCTCGCCTATGAATATAATAGTAAAAGTGAATGCGATTTTTTCGCTCCTTCAGTCAGTCCCTGTCCCGTCAGCTCCTCCTCTTTTCATCCCAGCAATCTTTATGCATTTATGCTGAGGAGAAAACCAAGTCCTGTTGATGGGAAAACGTCGTTGCATCGCGGCTTACAACCGTTTTTGCTCGCTGCTGGATGTTGGCTCTGTTGGCTGCTGACGACATTTGGTTGCGGGCTGTCGGCGTGGCTATTAAATTTCAATTATTGTTACATTTTTCACACACCGCACACCACGCAACAGCAGAGGCCGCGGAGGAAATTGCAATGGGGAAACGGCCAACGAGAATGGGAAATGGAAATGGGTCTGAAAATGAAAGCGAGAATGGAAAAATGGACAAAATGGAGCAGGCCTTCGTTCGTTCGGTCGCCTTTATTGATGTTTCGTTGACAATCTCATTGCATTTAATTTCCCAGAGTGAGACGCGCGGGGGAGAAAAATCCCCGGCACTTATCGGGCAGGTACAACAATTTAAGCATCCAAGTGAATCACAGTCTCAATGAGCTGGCGGGGCACACACCTGCTCAATTAGGGGACCATATCTGCAGGCATCCATCAAGCTTGATTCCGGTTGTCCGAACTTCCCAGGGAAATTGTTTTCCCATTAACTGCTTGGGACTAATAGCAAGACTCCAAGCTCAAACTCGAGCAACTTGAACACTGAATGGCAATTTAATTGCAAAATAACCACAATTGCTTAAAGATAAAAAATACTTAAGTGAGAACTGAATAAAGCAGACCAACGATGGCCATTCTCTTTTGGTTAAAAATACTTAAAGGAAAGCAGCTGAACAACACTTCTTACAAAATCAAAAAACTATCAAAAGTAAATTGTAGGGCTTTATACATTCTATATATGTATATTTGAATACAACTCTTAGGCAGTATTTGTAGGGTTATTAACATGTTCAGCTTGTCGTTATTTTGAAAATTATTCAACATTGACTATAGATATTGGCACCATATTCATGCCCATTGCCTTATTATAAACTCATATAGATATTGTAAAACTTTTCAAAATAAAAACATATATTTTTAACCCTACTCTAGGGCTTTACTATTTTGACCCAAACTGTTGGTGTCATTTTTCCGTTTTTATTTTACGTCTTTTTTTTTGTTGTGGCAACTCGATCGACCGTAAAAAGGTGAAGTCAGCCAAAGGCGGATAGCGAAAAGCAGTTAGCCTATAAAAAGTATACGATGGCATACTGTGCACTTGCAGATATGTACATATACACCCGATATGCGAGTACACACGGCGGCAGAGAGCGTAGTCATAAAAGAAAAACGCTCGAGGAAGCCGAGGCGAACTTGCCCGCAAAACTTGCTGACATTTGGTTTGGCCCAGTTGACGCTGCAAGTTGTAGCTGCTGCAGTTGCAGTTGCAGAAGCACTTGTAGTTGCTGTTGGTGCTGGGGCTCTTCTTTCGATATTTATGTAATTTATACCAGCGGCTGTCTCTCCTTCTTCATCTCAGTCATGTTTTATGGGTGCAAGTCAAGGAATTCAGTTTGGTAAATGGTATTGCAAGGAGGCACACCATATGTGCTTGAGGTCTTCAATCTAAAATGGGTTTATTTCACAGGTATGAAACCTAATCTTGTATACATTTATTAAAGATTTATGTGGCTGTATATGTAAAAATACTTTACAGAAGCAATCTTTTAGATAAGCAAATAAAATAAGATTGTTTTGCTGTTTAAACCAAATAAGAAATAGTCTCTATTCTTTACAACAAAAACACCTGCATTGAAAGTTAAAAAAAAAACTCTATATTTACCAGAATAGTGCAGAGATACCTAAACGATTTATTCCTCAATGCAAATGATGGTAGCTTACCTGCAAATAAAGAAAAAAGAAAGAAAAACTGCATTATAAGGCCAGTCGAGAAAGAGGAAGTTTAGAAATGCGCTTGCTGAAATGAAAACAAATGCAAAAGCCGCTGCAGAAGAACCACTGACTGCTTGGTTGGCTAATTATGTATCCCAGAAATGGAGGAAAAACTTTTCTTGGTAAAGCAAGCAGATTCACACACTCAGTCGTCTAATTAGGTTGAAAGCAGGACTCAAGGATTATACGATTCCAGCGAAGTCCCCAGCTCCTTGTGGCAGCTTTTTGCTTATCGCGAAACATGTAATTTAACTAAATATGGATGCATGAATAAATTCAAAGGCAGCAAAAACCAAGATAATGTTGGTAAAAGAGCCGGGGACTACAGAAAGTTGAAGAAAGAAATACTGTAAAGGGGATATTTGCGAGGATATCATGTAAACGATTATGTTGAAAGTGCAAATTTAAAGAAATAATGTAAGCAATACAAAGAAAAATTTAATTAAATTTAAAAATACCAGGTTTTAAACCATATTGGCGGATTAAGAGTTTATGGAAAATCATTTAATTATGTATATTCTCTTGCCATTTTTCCTAAATATTTTTCATACACTTATCAATTTTATATTTTTAATTTATAACATACAAAATTTTTAACATATTTTAAATTTCTTTATAATCCTCAGAAAGGGTATTTATATACCAACGCCCAAAAAACGACGACAAACCGGGAGATTAAGGTACGCGAAGGGAGTGCAGGAGGGATTTAAGAGAGAAAGGCCAAAGACTTGGCCAAACAAAGGCATATTTAAATGTTATTCTTGCTAAACATTTGGCGGAGCATTGAGGAACTTGCAACAGAGAAGGCAGCAACTCGCAACTTGCGACTCGCAACTCGCATCTCGCAACTAGCAACTTGCTACTCCTTTTGGGCTGTTAATTTGCCAAACAATTGGCAGATAGCCAGGCCCAGACCCCGGCCTGTAACGCAGAGGCCAACGCAGATACCCCTTAAAGCGAAGCCCAAGAGCCAAGAGTCAAGGAAGCTAACAAGAAAATAACCCAAGCTAGACGGGCTGACGACGATGTTGCATTGCCAGCGAAGATCCCATTCTTGTTGCAGTTGCATATTTTGGTGGTGCACGTTTTGCTTGTTGCTGCTGCCACTGCTGCTGCTTCTGCTGTGGATGGTAGATGTTGATGCTGCTGCCGTTCCCGCACTGCAAATATGCCAAAAGCCAGAGCCCGCGAGGCGGAGAAGTTAAAGCTTCCCCCAGACAATCATCCAGAGCCAAGGCTCATCCGGAGAGGCTCCTCGGGCTCCCTTCCGTCCACCCCACCATCACCATCACCACCAGCACTTCTCCTCACTTCACTCCACCCTTTGGGCCATAAACGAGTTGCTCCCCAACTCTTGCGGAATAACAAACATTTCAAAAAGGCCCAGACCCCGACTCCAAAAACTGCAAAACTTGATTTACAAAAACAAGCATCCATGGGTAGCACAGGCAAATAACAATAAACTTTAAATGCTCTACGCTTGAAAGGAAGAGGATCTGGTTTAGTATACGAATAAAACATGATGGCAATTAAATAAATTAGGGAAATAAATTCATTTAAAAAACAGGAACTTTAAGATTTTCCATAAAGAGATTTATTTACTATACTACAAGCCTTAGTATTCTTATAATTTAAAAACCTTTGACTTTAAAATCTTTAAAAAATTGTAAATATCTCAATTAAAATGTGAAGCATATCAAAGAAAAATTATATGTTACGGATCGGGAACTCCAGTCTAGCATGCCCTCTCTTTAAAGCCAATACAGCATCACAAACAATCGACAACTTTGAAGCCGGCGCTCCGTAAAACTGGTTTCAATGGGCCCAGCTCTCGAAAAAAAAAAAGTGACGCCGCCTTAATCCGGCATTCTTTCGGCCAGTTCGTGATTAACTGTTGAGTGGCGGAGAACCAACAATCGACGGGGAAGTCGGAGGATCGGAGGAGGATCGGAGGAGCAGCAGTAATCGCCAGAGATCGCCAGAGATTCGATGCATGTAACTCAATCGCTGGCTGAGATCATTAGGCTTTTATGCTGCGGTCGTTTGTTTGTTGGTTTTTTTCTGCTTTTCGCAGCCAGTCTGGCTTGTCTGCGCTGCCTTTTCTGGCTGCTTAAAAGTCGATTTCAAGTTCAGACAATGAACACAGTCGGTCCAAGCCGAAGCCAACTGATTGATGCCGCTCGCTCATCGGTAGGAAATGCGGCGGCGTCGGTGGTGGCGGCGCTCTGGAACGTTTAAACAAAAGACCATGGCCCCAATCCTCCACTGCCAACTTGGCTAAGTAGTTTGCTGGCGTTTCGGTCATGAACATTTTTCGGGGTGGCCCTCCATATACAAAAATTCCAATTTTATTCCCTTGCCAAAAAACTAATGACCACAATTTTCGGGACGTTCGTTCTTCTTCACAGAAAGATTGATTTTTGGGATACTAATACACAGTTGTAAGTCAAATAATAGCATTAAAACTATTTTTTCCAAAAGTCTGGCCTTGATTTGGAACTAGAATGTTTTAATATTATAAAAACTATGTCATTTAATATTAAAGGTTGAGAGTAGTTGACTCATACATTTCAATTAATTTAATTCTATTATTATTATTACACATTAAAAAAAATCTTAAATATATATAAAATTCTAATATACGCTTTAAATCAGTTGTTAGTCCTATTATCTTGTACCCCACTGTATATGTATATTATCCAAGAGTAAAGATGAATGACTGGATGTTCTTCTCTGGGTTGGGATGACTTTGGCTGGTTTGATTTGATTATTTGCTCGCCGACGGACAGCAGCCACGAAAATCAATTTGTGTTGCCTTCTTTTTTTTTAATTTTGTGTACGTGACTTCCAATTGGAGTTGGTATAATATGGACTAAACTAAAGGAGGAGCTTCAGAGCAAGCGAGTTTGCAGTGGAAAATAAGAGAAAATACCAATTAAATTCGAATTTAAAAATTAAAATTAATAAATGTAATAATAATAGTAACAAATGTTAAATTATATATAACTATATATATTTATCTACTGTTTCGGATATAGCATATACGATGTATAGATCATTTTCTGCCTTCCTGAACAAAGAGCCCCAAGCCAAGTTCATGACCGCATTAATCAATTGCCAGAGAGCCCCAAAGTACAGGAAGTTCAACAGACCTAACTACTTTTTTTTTATAAAAAACCACACTCAGTGTCCACCGCACATAAAATTACCATAAAATGTTAAACAAATTAAAGCAAGTCACAGAGTTAACCCAAAAACTCATTATATCATTGTCATATATGAGGTAAGTCCAATAAAAGATAAGGTAATAGCAAAACGTTTTATTTTTTTTCGGCCAGAAATCATGCAGACATATAGTATATGGAAGGTGCCTCGAAAAGATAAAGCTCCCGAAAACTGTTAAAGCCCATGTGAGGCCAGCAAAGCGAAACAGAAACGGGAAAAAGAGCGATTTTTCCATTCGGTTAGGTATACATACGAAGACCGGGGGTCAACGGAGCGGGTCATTTTCGGTTTGGTAACTCTTGCATTTCATTTTCGTCATGTCATGATGCCCAAGAAAATGTTCATCAACCTCGGAATCATCTGAAATTGCTGTCTGCCTTCCTCTTTTTTTTCATTATTTTGTTTAATCGTAATTATGTTTAATTATAATGATGCATACAAATTAATGACACTTCAATTAAGCGGAGAGAAACACAACAAAAGACGAGGAAGAACAACAACAATAGCCGTCAAAAAGCGGACATATGTACATACATACATACCTACATAAAAATAAAAATAATTTCGGTAAAGAGGAAATTAACAGCAATAATAACAATAACAGGAGCATCAAAACTGAAAAAAATTATGCCGAATGGAGGATATTAAGTCGCCAATGCTTATACTCTTTAAAGAGATTTCAATTATGAAATCAAATATTTAATTTTAGAGTATGTACTAAAATGGATTAGGGATTAATTAAGGATTGAAAAATAATAGTTAAAATGTATTATTTTTTTTAATTTGCAGTCCTTAAACAACTTATAGTTTATTAAATAATTATTATCGTATCTTAATCAATGTCTTAAACACGAATCTGTAAAGTTCCTTGCTTAAAATCGTACATTTTTATTAATTTTAAGTAAAATTATTATATATATTTCGTAAGGCATATTCTCCACTCTCGTGAGAGCATTTTAGATTGTTTATAATAAGCAAAAGAGCTGACAAAGTGACAAAAGACAGCTTCCGAAAAGCCAACATTAATGACAAAAAACCAACAGCCGCAGAAAAGAGGTTTATATATTTTAATATGAAATATGTATACCTATTTATAAAGGTACGTACATGTAATAATGAATGTATATACCCACCGAGTTGACAACTCTTTTGACACTGATGTGGGCGGGGGCTTGGCACAATGTCACGAAAGTTGCAAAGAGGTTTTTTGCCAGGGGGGTATTTTTATTTTATCCCTTCTCCGTTTTGACAATTATTATGATAAAATAAAATAAGACTATTTAATTAATTTACTCTTTTAGTATTAAAAACATAGAGTATTTAAAGCGTTCCCTTACTAAAAAACTTTTCAGTTCTGTTTAACCTCTTTATGTATTATAATTTGTTCATAAAATGCAAGTCAAGTCAAGTCTTGATGACGTTATCCTCTCTGGCGATTCTCATTTTTCCACTCCTTGCATCTTTACGTTCAACGTCTTCCATCAGCGTTTATTAACGTTTATTATTATAAGCGCCATTTGCAAAATGTTTGTCCTGAATTGTCGCATTATTGTCAATAATGTTGTGGCCCATTTCTGGGTCTCTCGATTCTCACAATGTGCTGCAAAGGATGGCTGCCAGCCAAGCTGGAAGCTCCATGCTGATTTTTACGATCCTATCAATGTCTGCATTAAAGCGTAGTTAAATTGCATCAGCCACCATCTCTGATGCAATAGAGAGAGAGACGCTCCATTGGACGCCAAACGCGATGTGGAGGTCGGAAATAAAAAAGTTATTTTCTTTAACATTCACTCAAACTACAACAGGGTAGCTAGCAGGGGATTAATGATCATATGTTGAGTGCTTGTTAACGGTTGTTTGATTTTTATAAGTCAATATCAGCTCAGCTAAACAATATGAGAACATTTCTTACACTTCTAAAAATATACCGATTTCAGAACATTAAAGACTTCATTATTTCCGAATTAATGAGCTTTTAATATTATTTTTAATAATAATTTAATTAAACAAGTTTTTGTTTATTTATAATTTCTTATAATGAAATTGTTTTCTAAAAGTGTACATTTTGTTATGACTCTAACCAGTAAGATATTTATTTCTTTATTAAATAAAAATCGCTCATTTAAAATTATGTTAGAAAGACAACCCTCATCAATCTTGACCGTCCACAGATTTAAATTAAAAATCACCTAATTTCCGAGTGAAAAACATCTGTTAAGCGGCTGCCAATCACCGGGTGAAGCGTTTTCCTATTGCTTTTCCGCTGGCCCAAATTATATTCAATATTTCAACTATTTTTAACTGCACCCCAGTGCCACAGCACCCAGTGGAAAAAAGCTATTTGTCTTGTTCATCACAGGCCTCAAAAAAAAAAAAATAAACCTCCCCCAGAAGTTCGCACCCCCAACCCCTCCGAATGACCTCCTAAGTACGTGAAGAAAATCGAACAAGAGAGGGAAGAATCCCAGCTCCTTAGAAAAGCCTAAACTGAAACTGCCGACACTTTACCGAAATGGGCATTTTTCAAGTTTATTACTCGGGCATTCATCAATTGCAACACGAAATGAAAATGCACTTCAAGTATTTTCAACCAAAAAAATACCATAACAATAAAACCAGCAAAGGAAATACAGAATAATAAAATATGGATCTAAGCTAGTTGACTTTTGAATACTCTCAAAGTAATTTAACTTTGAAATTAAAACAGTTTTCACTGTGTATTAATCTTCAAAAGAAAATATTCATTTCCTAGCTTTTCAGTTTTTTTTTAAAATGAAATAATTATATATCACGGAAAAAATCTCACCCTTAACCTACGCTCTTATTTATAATGATAATAATTATTATTACTCTACATTACAAACCCCAGACCACTATCATAATACCCCTTGCCAGGTATATCCCACAAATAAAACCCAAACGAAATAGAAATCAAAGTTGAACAGCAAACAAAAGTGGAGGGAGGTGGCCGATTCAAGTGGTTTTTCAATAATATTGCAAATGGTGAGTGGGGGGCTGTGTGCTCGGTGGGCTGCGTTTATCGAAGCCTTCTGATTGTGAACGTAACTGAAAAACTACAGCAAAATAAATGTAAACAAACCGCACAAACCGAAAATGGAAACAAAAAAAAAAAATACAACAAAAAATAAAAAACACACATACACCCAAACACAAGGGAGCTGGCTAAGAACAATGTCATGCAATCAACTTTAGGCCAAGAGCAACCCAGCCAACAATAAAATTCAACCAACGATCTGAAGAACCAAACTGCAATCAGAAAACTAAAGCCGTCGAAAGCAACAGGAGAAACAAAAACAATAATCAACATTTTCCTTTTTCTTTTTTTTTTGTGAGTGCTTTTCCCTTGCAAGGTGAACACTTTTACAGTTTTCCCCCCTTGTTTTTCCCATACATTTCATTTTCATAGTCATAGCTTCTTCTTCTCGACTGCCCGCTCGGCAGGTGAGAGATTAATGCGTATTATCAGCCCGTTCCTCCGCCCTCTCATTCTGATTGTTCAAGGTAACCCAACGCTATGGCAATATGTCGATTGAATTTGAGCTTTTGTGGTTTTCATCGGACCAAATTGTTGCGAAAAAAAGTTTCTAATGTGCTTTGTAGTTGCTGGTCAGGGTTAAGTTGATTGCAAAAGCATTACTGGAACCAACGGAACAAATAGTTGCCCTAGGAAAAATCCGAGTACAATTTATGAACAGAGTCCATTAGCACATTAGCAGTAAAGTGAAACTTTATTGTAAAATGTATTAATTATTTAAGGGTGTAAAACTTAACTGAATTAAATATTAGTTTTAGTGGTTTACGTGTTTTTACCATTATTTCGAGCTGAACTTTTTTCAACATAAAAAGAGTAGTTGGTAATTTATTAAAAAGTCCTTAAGCCATATGAAAATATATATTATTTAACGAACTCAGACTTGGAACCTTTTTTTATAGTTACTTTGCTTATATTTTAAGGAAGCTGTTATAGTTATTTTGGTTAGGTTTTATTATATTTTTTGATTGTAATAAAGTAAGTGTAGCAGCGTAAATCTTTTTTTATATTCTTCTCTAATTAAAAATACCACTAAATCGTCTGATTCTTTTGTGGGTTATTGGATATCGGATTCGGTACACACACATGCTGCTTACAGTTTTGCGGTAACTGAGTTAAATCCATAAATTTGCTGGCTTTGCAATTTATAATGCTCGTATTCGTACACATCCCCATCTTTTGTTTCTCTCTTTTTTGTATTTTTTTTTGTGTTGGGTCAAGGTTGACAGAGCGCTGCGATATACTTTTTATTTATAAAGCAGTAAGCCCCCGAAAAACCCCTCAGAAACAACAAAAACAACTAAGGAACGACAAGCCAAAGAACCAAAAATTTACAGAGCAGCAAATATTAACTATGACATTTATGACACACTTTTCTTTTGGCTTTCTTACAAGACAACAACAACAGCAGTAAAAAACAGCAAAACAAAAAGAAACAGTAGGAGACAACAAACAACAATTTATTGTCACGTGCCAAAAAGTACAAACACACACATAGACACATGTAGAAAAATTTTACAAAAAAGCAAAAATTTCCAGAAATTGTATAACTTTGGCAAACAAGAAAAGTAAGTGAAAAACGAGAGAGAGAGCGGAAAATGAACGGGGAAAACAGCTTAGACAACATCAACTTCTTGGCAACTCTGCTCGGGAGTTGCTCTCTCTTTCTTTGACACATCGTAGTCTCTCTCTCCTTCTGCCATCGAAAAATGCCATAAATTTTGTGATTTCACATAAATTTTCGTCTCTGGACCCGAACGCCCCCCATCTATACTTTGCATTGTTCATATTTGCATATGAAATCATGTGTTAAAATGCAGAAGCTTTTTGAATATATATTTTTTGTGTGCAGCAACATTTCTTCGACACTGAAGAATCTCAGAACGAAGGAAAAAGAACTTGCTGTAGGTTCTGTGGGCAAACAAACATATAAACAGTTTTCCTTCTTCATATTTTCCAGCGTATTTTGTTAGCAAATGTCAACTCGGTTGACTGAGCTGAATGCATTCGATAGTCTGGCTTGTCTTAAAAAGCATATCTTATATTTAGAAAGTCCACAGAAATGAAGTATGTATATATTACGAAAAATTAACAACGGTTTTATAGTTTACTTATCTTCCTTTGGAACTTATTGAACCTTAAACGGCTGACTAAAAATAAAAATTAAACTGAAAAAAAACATTAGGAAACACATCCAATAATTGATTACAGTTCATATTAGCTCCAAGAGAGCTCCAGACAGAAGAAAAGTAGCTTAACGTTTGCAATTGAACCAAAAGAAAAGCTAAATCTGCAATATCCGGCAATTTTGAATTAGCATTTTTACCCCTATACGTTTTTTTTTTATTTTTGGGTGTCTACTCCAGGAACCAGACAAACGAAGAACAAAAGATACATATTTCTGCTGAGTCAAAGTGCAAAATAAAGAGTTCATTTCGTTTCAATTGCTCAAATCTCAAGTCTGTTGTCTTCGTGTAGCCTTCATGTTTCTTTTTTCTTACATCTGCCAGTACATAAATGACCATAAATCATAGGATAAATCTAGTTAAAATAACAAATAAAAACTTTATAATATTTTGTTTTTGCGTTGAAACCAAATCAAACTACTACATTTACCTTTCATATAAATAAAACTATATTTGTGACATAAAAAATATTAGGAAATAAAATAATATAAATATAAAATAATCAAATCTAAAAGGCTCCCTTAAGTTTTCGATCTTCACTGGTCCCCTTTGTCGGCACTTTCTAAGAGAGCTAACTTAACTAGTTAGTTCCGTTTTTCTACTTCTTTTGTGTTTGCGCCTTTCCCAATTGTTTTAGTTTTCCTCTTTTTTTTTTGCCGGCGACAACGCGGGAAATTTAAACCGAACCGAATAAACAAAGCCAGCGGGAGCGGGTGGTGTAGCAGGAGACGGAGCCGGGAGTCGCGTCAAACGCTTTTCCGCCTTCTCAGCTATGCGTGGCACGTTGCCTCGCGCTCAAATTGCTGAGAAAGGTGAGAAATTCGAGGGAACTCAACTCGAGATGCCACGAAGAAAAAGAAATCCGATGTTTCCCTCCTCCGTTTTGTGTGTCGTCATTTTCCGGCTAGGCTAGGCTGCGGCTGCGGCTGATACGGAGATGTGAAAAACCCGGACGACTTGTGAAAGCCGCTTATTTGAAAAGCGGGGAGGTAAAAGGTGAATAGGGGGGTGGTAGTTAGGTATGAAGGTAGGTTGGAGATGGCCTGATGGGATGTCTAAATGAATTGGCCGTGCCGAAACAAGTTAACTTAATGGCTGACTAGCTGCTTTGCATAAATATTCCCCAGAATTTCCAATTAAATTAGCAATTTCTTAACGGACGAAAGCGGTCGAAAACGAAAATTTGCCCTGCTCAAAGATCAAAGTTTGTGAATCGATATCGGTTTTGAGAGTGTTTACGCGAAACCTAATAACCTTATAAAAAATAAAATAAAGATAAATAAAAATGGTAAAGCCTCTTCTTTGCTTTTTGTGATACATATATTTCCTCTGTTAGCTGTATAGTTGGTGTTTTCGGGCTCCGATAGCCAACCATGTTTTTAGAGGTTTGCAAATAAATTAAATCTCTTAAAATTCGCAATTTTAATTCCTATTATAAATTCCAATTTTAAATTACAGTACTACATGTACTGTTTACAATTACAATTACAATTTAAATTACAATTCAATATAAAAAAAAACGTTCCTAAAATGCAATCTAATTTATTTTGCTCAATATCCCACCAACCCTAATGCTATTTTAGAAATTTAGGAATTAATGAATTACTTCATCTGGAGCATTAAAATGTTTCGTCTCATACTCTCTCTTGATTCCTCATTGTTAGTTAATATTTTAGGCCTGGTTATACTCACATACACACTACAAGCAAACATTGCTGATTTATTCGCTATATTTGCCGCACCTCTCTTTGCTTTTCTTTGTTTCAACTTGGACACGCGCCAAAATACTTTGCCCCAAGGCAGCAGGCACACTCGCAAGCACACATTTTGAACGTCAGCCAGTCAGTCATCCATCCAATCCCGCATTCTATATCCGCTGTATATCTCAAGAGGGTTTACTTTCGCCATTCTTCTGGGAAGTCTTTAGAGTTACCCGTTGAGGGAAAGGAAAACCAACTCACAACTCACCGCACCCGGCCGTTCAAATAATTATCAAAGAATTAAAAAATGACGAAGAAGCGGCAATATTTTTTATTCTTCGTTACTCGTCACTGTTTTGGGTGAGTCACCCTAATGGGAAGAAAGGCATGAGTGCGAATTATCGTCAATTGTTGGCGCTTTTTGTGATGAGTTTGCCCAAATAAAATGCTGACAACAAGGCGCTACGAACAAAAAGAAACCGAAAATGGGGTTTCCGAATTTAAACGCATAAATATTTGTGTTACAAATATTTTTAGATGTTAGAGAAATCAAATGCGAAATCTTTTTTCGGGTTCGATATAATTAAACTTGAGCATTAATAACAATAAAATATTTGCAAGATAACCCAAAAACCACAGTCAATACCTAATATTTAGTTGTTATCATATCAGAGGAACAAATTGTCTATATAAATATTTTTAAATAAATCGAGTTATTCATAAATACCAACAATCTTTTAATTATTATGCCTTTTGCAAATGTTTTACTTTAAAGAGGAAATCAAACAAAGTCGCAATTCACTCAATACTAAAAAAACACATTATTTTGCACAAAGAACGATGACTTTCTTAAATGGGAATTAACTGAAAATGCAATCTCCAACACGTGTGTGTCCAAAGAGAATCGAAATTGTGCCAAAAATAGCTCGACAAAGTATGGGGAAAAATAAATATTTAGAAGAATTACCTAAAGAATTATACTCCAAACATGAGATCATACGAAAAAAGGAACTGGAGCTAATACAAAGCAATTTATACATATGTATGTACACAGAACAGACAAATGGAAATATTTGCCATATGCCAACAGAAGAACAATACTAATTGGGCTTGATGTGTGTGAGCGTAGAAATGAGCAACAACAAAAAAAACCCGAAATCAAATAAAAACACGAAAATTCACACGCCTCCGCACAGAAACATTTTTTTCTTTCTTTTCCAGGAGGAAAAATACGAGCGACGGCAAAGAAAAAGCAACGCATGTTGCAAAAATGCTTTTTGTTTTCTCTTCCAAAATCATTTCTGTTTACACAAATTCTCGACTCTCTCTGTTTCAGTTTCTTTCTCCCCTCTTGATGTGTAATTTGTTTCTGGTTTTAATTAGTGCTGAAATTTTGCAGGGGAATTTATGGCCCCGGAGAATATTTAAGCTCGAGTGGGTGTGATTGGTATCACCTTCGGGCAGTTGTGTTTATTTACCTAAAAGCAAATCAATTATTTCGATTTGCTCTGCTGGTTTTTATTTTGTTTATATTTGGCGATGGAAAATTGAATTGAAAAAGCAACTTTGGCCTCGTGCCACTCGGAGGTATTCCCCACTTCTCAAAATGTTCGATACAACTTGGAAAGCTGAAGCTCAAACACTCATTGCAAACTGCAATTAATAATTCTAACACATGACATATGCATTAACTAGAAGATTTATAATGTGCTTGTAAAATTTGAAATTATATTGGGTGACCTAAACATGTCACCTTTTAATAAAAAACTTTTTTCATGTTCCAAAATTGACTACTTGCCTATGTGTATGTATATTTATTTATCCTTAATTTAATTATCATTGTAATTTAATTAATTTACAAATCAACTAAGGAAATATCTAAATATTAGCTAAATAATTTTAATATTTCTAGTACACTGTGTGATGACTAAAGCGGAAGCTATAGCTCTAGATTGCGGATACTTAATTTTTTCATTTCAAGAAGATTGCTTGAGTTTTTTGTCACACCCAATCGGAATAATCTAAATTAATGGTTTCTTGACAGGAAATAGTAAAGAACTTATCTTTAAAATTAGCTTTTATTAGCATTAACGGAAGCTACTTCTATGGTTTCAGATTACGACTATAGGAATCATTTTTAATAATGATTAAATGTAAATATCAGCTAAGCACATTTTTAGCTGGCTCTGAATTTTCTTATTTAGAATTTAAGTTAGTCTACCAATCTGACAAAATTAACAATATGAACTATTTTCAAAAATAATCGAGACTAAAAAAATGGTTAACGTATGAAACAAAATACATAAAAAAAATTTAAATAAACATGTCTACCAAGAGGTGAACAGCATTGTGCAATAAGGACAATAATCTCTCAAATGATAATGCCGAAAAAAACATAAATTAAATGGAATAAAAAAATTAAAAGTGCTTACAAACATTAACTCTTAATGGGCGAAATAGCAAGATAGGGGGAAGAAGGCTGGGATCAGATAAACAAAGCATAATTGGGAGAGACAAGAACAATCATCATTAGAAGGCAATAGAAAATGAGCGCTCAGAACGCTCTAGAGAACGAGAAGCAGGAGGAGGAGAACGATCAAGACGCACAGAAGCGCAAAGAATAGAAAATCTAAAAGTAAACTATGTGCACAACTACCTGCACACAGAGGTCAGAGCGAGATGGAGCAAACGAAACCGGTATCACAAACAAACGAAACCGAAAGACAAAGTGAAGAAGACTATAAGAAAATAATGTTAGGCACTAAAACAAAAACATAAAAAAAACTTAAATGAAAACAACACCAACAACACTTGGCAACCGGAGGAGATAATGATTGACAAAGGCAGAAATTGCAACAAGGCGAAAAAGAGAGTGCGAGAAGCGAGCGAGAGCGAAAAGGAAACGTGCACTGGCGACGAATCTGAGCAGCAAAGGGGAAGTCGCGAACATGCAACAAGCTGCAACAACAAAGACCGCTCACTAGCTTACTCACTGCTTATTTTTGTCATTCGCCCCAACAATTTCAGGTATTTTCGCACGAATTTCACCCACATTCGCGCCCGATTTATTTATAAACAAGAAATAACTTTTGGCCTACCTGGTAACTGGAAAAGCCGACTCCGACTTCCAACGGCTGATTAATTTTATGGAAAATCTCAATCTCATTTGGCCTGTCGCCCTGCTGGTTTTGTTGTTGTTGTATTTCGCGCGAAAGCGGACAGAATAACAACAATATCAAATCACAAACACTTGAACGCACGCACGACACACAGACACACACACTCACGCGACACGGACACGTTCACACACACTCTGACGGCATATCATAAACACACGGAGAGCGAACAAACACTTGTACTTGGATTTTTCTCTGGTTTTCAGATTTTATTCCACGGTTTTTTATTTATATTAATTATGTGTGTCGGCGGCCCAGAATTATAATAATCACGTTACTCAATTCGCTCAATGGAACTGCATTCTATTTTGTTGTTGCTTTCGCTCCTTCAGGGCGGGTTTCATTTACAGAACGACTCGCCGCGACGAAAACAGATGATTTTTCGACGGCAAAATCACGATAAAAACACGTAAATGCGACGAAGAGCGCTATAGTCACGACAACACATGTCTCATGTCTCATCATGTCTCATCGTGCTGGCTGCTTTTATAGTCCCACGACACTCCGATGGTTTGTTTATCAAAATATCAGTGTATCGATGTTTTTCTATGAAATATCGATTTTTGCATTTTATATTTATTAATTTTTATTGTCTAGACAAAGAACAACAGACTGGTGGGCAAGTTATATCATTTTTCAAAATGAATCTTAATTATCGCTTCCAGTCAGCCGATTGTAACATAACAGTACATACCGATAATAAATAAATACCGATATATCGGACGTCTCCTAATTACCTACAGAGACCATCACTAACAAAATCTCCCGTCTCTACATAAAAATGTAAACAAACAAGGTAAAGCAACGCAAATTGGACGACACTTTTGGGACGGAATTGGTGGTATTGATGGATTCGCCATGACGGAGCCTATTCCAGGCGGTCTGGTGTCCTGGTATCCTTATCGCTAACATGATTTCCAAAAGGCATTCTAGTTCGACTAGTTCGGGGCTGTTCTTTAATGTTCCTCTTTATCAGTTTTATTCTGTTCTTTACTTTTCCTTCCCCACAGCTCGCTCTCTATTTTATTCCCCTTTTATCTTTATTTTCATCACAAAATAAACAAGGCTACACGCCTACAACAACCACGGCATCTGGGCACACTACAGAGCTCGGACCCTCATTTATCAGCTGTTTTTGTTGTGGCCCAAAATGGATCTGACGCTGGACAAAAAACTGCAGGGATTTCAACTGGTGGCTCAGGAAAAGGTAAAATAAAGCCAAATATGTTTACCTGTTAACCAATATACATGTCCACTTGCAGCTCCAAGCGATTCTATGCTCCATACCTGGAAAGAAGGAGTTGATTTTGGAGCCAGCGTTGATAAAACCGCTGGAACATGTCTGCACCGCCTCCTGGCTAAAGTAATTCATATTCAAAATCTATTTATCCATTACATATATGCAAAATACTATTTTACAGGCTAAAAGGCATACAGAGGATCTACAAGCATGATGCGGCGCAATCCTTACCGCGATCCGCGGACCAGATCCACATTTATATGATCCGCAGTGTTTTGGGCACATTTCAAACCTTACTCAGGCAACTGCAACCGGTAGCCTTGGAGGAGATGCCGGACATCTCGCTGAAGATGTACCACATTGTATGCGTGCCCAGTTGCTATTCCTACTTCCAGTCGCTGCTGGAACAGGCCGGTCTTTGGGGATTGGTGCAACTTCATCACTTTAACTGGGATTTCATTTACTTTGACCAGGGAGTGCTTAGCTTGGAGCTGCCCAATGTGAGTGAATGCAAAAAAACCATCATAAAATACCGACTAATTGGAATTTTTATACAGCTTTATGAGTGCATCTACCTCCAGGGCAACAGTTCCCCTCTGCCCTCGGTGGCACAAAGTCTGCGAGTGCTACAGATGATTTGCGGACAACCTTCGGTAATCCTTAGCTTCGGCAATCACTCATCTCAGCTGCTTCAGATGCTGCAGGCCCTGGGCAAGGTGCCTGAGCCCACGAATCCACCGGACTATGGCGGCTGGCTGATCATCGATCGGGATAAGGACTACCCCGCCAGCTTACTCACTCCGGCCATTTATGCGGGCCTGCTCCTGGAAGTTTTCCAGCAGCATTCAGGCGAGATTCTGGTGGATAACTCAAAGAACAAGATCAGTGGTCAGAGAGTTGAGTTACTCCAAGGTAAAAGTTCAAGTTCCAAAGGAGGATCGGCCCAGCCCAGTAGCAAGCCCTGCTCCATTCGCCTGAACTCCGCCTCCGATGAGATCTACGGAGATAATCGTTACAAGCACTTTGCCCAGGTGAGCAGCTTGATTCGCGCACAGGTCAAGGCCTTGGGATTGGAGCTACAAAAGCTCAGTGACATGCAGCTGAACGAGATGCACGACTATGTGGCGAGGAAACTGCCCAAGCTCACCGAACTGAAGGCCAAGGTGCTGCGGCATTTGAATGCCAGCGAGATCGTCATCAAAATGATGGGCAACTTTAGAAGATTGCAGGCCCTGGAGGAGGACATACTGAATAATGTGTCCAGGAAGCGATTGCTGGGCGAAATCGACGAACTACTCACCACCGATGGCCAGCGCTTTAATACACTTCGGTTGCTGTGCCTGCTGCATCATTGTGCCGGCGTGGCGCCCGAAGAGCTGCAGAGCTTTGCACGGAACTATTGCAACCTGTTTGGTCATCAGGAGTTAGGTGTGTTCCAGCAGTTGACGCAGGCGGGACTGTTGCCACAACTTGTTGCAGAGAAAAAGGCACCGACTACGGCAAAGCTGCTGTCCAATCTTCCATTGCCGAAATTCCAACAAACCGAGTTCCAAGCGAATGCCAATCGTCTGAAGCTTCTCACCTCCTTTGGCGATGGTCAGGACGGCAGCGTGGTATCCTCCTCCTCCTCCGCGTCTAAAAACCAGGCGGGTGGCCTGCAATCCTGTCCCAGTTTTGTGTTCAATGGCACCTATATTCCGTTGGTGGCGCAGCTTTGTTCGATTCTGCTGAAGACCAACAGTGCCGAGGAGCTCGCCTCAAAGCTGGCCATGATTGAGGGCTTGCATCTGCATATGGAGAGTGGTAGGACCACGCCCAAGGCTTATGCTAACCAAATGAAGGCGAATGGCATTGCAGATCAGGATGTTTTCCCATTGCGTCTGAGGAATCTCTTTGTTTTTGTGGTTGGCGGAGCCAGCTATGCCGAGATAGCCGCATGTGATTTTGTGGCAAAGCTGACCGGAGCACAGATTACGGTGGCATCCGACTCTTTAATGGCGGGCAGTGATCTGATCTCTGCTGCTTTTAATCACTAACCATGACCAGGAATCTGTGTAAAACACGCTTTATATATATTTTTTTTATACATATAACAAAGGTCTAACAATTTGTATTAAAAAAAAGTTAGTTTAACGACTATCTGAGTTTCCAGTCATTCCGGGGACGCGATAAAGCAGCTCGCCATCATCATCGTAGTAGGCATCCTCCACTCGGTATGTGGCTCCCGGGCGATGTAGCTTCCGCGGAATGACAATGCGGGTCTTGACCTGAGTTATCTCATACTTTCGCTGATCCGCCGCACTGATGACGATCTCGCTGCTGGCAAATTTGGGTACAAAACTGGGCAGAAAGCCAGTGCCACTGGGATTTTCGAGGGGCCGTTGAGGAGCCTGTTCAACTGTGGGAACGGACTCAACCAGTTTCAGCTCCTTAAGCTCCTGCAGTCGCATCTTCCGCTTGCTGCGAACTTTATCCAGAAGATAGGTCTCGTCTTCGGCCGCTGCGGGTGGTGCTTCATAGCCGGACACGAGTTGAGGAGATGGCTGCTTCTCCTGGTTCGCTTTGGAGGTGCTTCCCAGCAGCTTCCTGAACTCGTTTGCCTGGGGAACGGGCAACTGTGGTCTTGTCGGCCAGTTCTCGGGTTTCAGCTCTTTCAAATCCTGTCGCCTTCGCTCTGCGAACTTCTGTAGATGCTGGAAGAGAGCAGGCGGCAGGTTGAAGTCCCCATTGCCGCCTGCCTTCAGCTGCTGCCAGTTCCGCACAACGGTCTCGTCGTGGGAGCGTATCCTTTGCACACTCCTTGGCCGCCACTTGGCGCGCAGTATTTTCTGCACAATATCCGGAGTGGCGGGAAAGCTCTCTGCCAGCCGCTCCACACTCCACTCTTCCGGATCCCGCTCGTGAAGCAGGCGCATCTGCTCCTTTTCCGCGTGCAGCAGAAGATTGGGTAACTTTGCGTCGCGGAAATACTTGTGTTTGATCATAAACTGGCGAATTCGATCGCGATGCTTTTGTAGCTCCTGCTCATGCTGACGATGCGTCTTCTGGACGTCCATGAAATCCGACTCCAGGTCGGCATAATCTTCGTTGGCTTCACTGGACTGCGCCGGGTGCTGCTCCTGCAGCTGCTGGAGCTGGTAGCCCAGGCCGGGATTGGCGCGCCGGGGAGCTCTGGCCAAGAGGCAGGAGCGAGCCGTGTGCAGGCAGCGCTGAATTATGCGGGTGGTCATTACGACTTAATGAGTACGCTGGAAATTTGGTTTGTTTACATAAACAGCTGCAGAAGCGGCATGCCAGAGCTAGAGGTGGTTGAAGTGCGATTACATTCCAATCGACGCAATCGATATCGATTACACTCTTTAAATGCTCTTGACTGCCATCTCATATTTTGTAAGAGTTGTCAACCCTGCCTGCGTTTTGTTGTTTTTCTTCGCTGACCGGCAAAAATTGTTTATATTATTATTAAATACTCCACTTCCGACACATACTGAACGGCTGCTAGCATCATGGCCAGCAACGAGCCTGGCGGCGGCAACCTGATGGACGAGTTTGAGGAGGCCTTTCAGTCGTGCCTGCTGTCGTTGACCAAGCAGGAACCCAACTCCGGGACAAACAAGGAGGAAATGGAGCTGGAGGTGCAGAAGACCACCAATCGGTTCATCGACGTCGCCCGCCAAATGGAGGCCTTCTTCCTGCAAAAGCGCTTCTTGGTATCCACGCTGAAACCCTACATGCTGATCAAGGACGAGAACCAGGACCTGAGCATAGAAATACAGCGCAAGGAGGCGCTGCTCCAAAAGCACTACAACCGCCTGGAGGAGTGGAAGGCCTGCCTCTCCGACATTCAGCAGGGGGTGCACAGTCGGCCCACTCCGCCCATTGGCGCTGGCATGCTACAGGGCCCCGGCGGTGGAATGTCACCGATGGGTGGCGGGCCGCCCAGGCCGGGAATGATGCCAGGAATGCCGCCTGGCGGAATGCCACCGGTCGGTGCCATGCAACCGAGCCCCCAGCACATGCTGCAGGCACAGCAGATGCAGCAGCTCCGCATGATGGGTAAGCTGCCGCCCAAGTAAGGAAAGGGATTCCTCATTTTAGCTTGTAACTTTTGCTATAGACCTCGGCATATAGTGTCTACGTGTATCTTTTGTGTAGTTCAATAAACAGATTATATATACTGGAAATATGGCCAACAAATTTTATGGTTGGGTGGCAAAAGATATCATTATTGTATTGTTGTTTTCCACGAAAGTCGATAGTTCCACATATCATCGATATTCTAACATTAAACTCGATCATTTTCGATATATTAAGTCCGATATTTTTGTGATTCATCCCCCCGATTACACCTATAAAACGTATTCAATAGAGGAGAAATCGTTACGCATTTATTTATAATATCTGTGCCATTTATTTATTGTTTGTTATCTTGTCGCGTGTTAATTTAAATCAATGCATCTCCTAGCCGGATCTGCGCTATGTATGTATGCATATAGCCATCATCTATATAGTGTGTAAATGTACGTGTTTAAATCATATTCTGGTTTTTCTTTTTTCAACTTTGTATCTAATGTAAGACTACACATGAATTAGGACAGTTTTGAACTTAATAACTGAGAGAGAGAGTTGATAGAAAATACAATCTTATGCTCGTGTGTATGGGTAAAATGGTAATTGGTAATTAATTAGTTAGGAAAAACCACAATTGTAACTTCCAAGTCCAAAAGGAAAGATCGACAAGGTCGATAAATTACCTACTATTAAATTAAAGAGTAACCCCACCTGGCTTCAATTGGTTCAATTCGGTACACACTTAGTCGATCTCGTATACCTTGTCCGGCTCGAAGCCCGGAGCAGGTGCTCCTCCAGTTGCCGCCGATCCAGTCGGCATACCGCCGCCGCCGCCGCCACTGCCCTGATTGTAGCCAGCCGACGAGGACTGCTGGTTGGCGTAGAGCAGCGGGTTCATGTACATCCCGCTGGGATGCCTGATGTTGTGGTGCAGTTCAAGCAGATCCTTGTACATGGTCGGATCGCCGTTGTTCATCTCGTTGTACAGCTGCTGCAGATAGGTGGGCACCAGCTGGATGACCTGGTTCTGGGTGAGCTCCTGATGGTCTTTGGATATCTTCATGTTCAGCAGCTGCAGCAGGATGTCCGAGCGGAAGCCGAAGATCTTGTTGGAGGTGACGCTGCCGGAGGCGTTGCCAAACTGTCCCATAACCTGGTTGCCAAAGGCATTCCGATCGTAGCTCATGTACTGCGACGCCTGCACGGTGCGCGTCTTCTCCGCCTCGTACTCGGCCCAAGCCGACTTGCGCTCCTCCTCCGTCAGATTCTCGTGCTCCTCCTGTTCCAGCAGTGAGTCGTGCTCGTGGTACTTGAAGATCAACTTGTCGTGCTCGGTGAGAATCTCTGCAAAGAGCCTATCTTTGGGCAGAATGGGCATCTCGCGCTCTACGCTCGGCTTCAGCTCGTACGAGTACAGCTCCATCAGGTCGGTTTGGTTGTAGTGCCGCGAGATCTGCTGCTCATCGATCACCCGCTTGGCCGTGGCCTGTTTGGCCACCTGTCGCTCGTAGACCTTCTGCTCCATGGTGCCCATGGCTATCAGACGGTAGATGTAGCACGGCTTGATCTGTCCAAAGCGATACACACGGAATATGCTCTGGGTGTCGTGCGAGGGGTTCCAGGAGACATCGAAGATGACCACTCGATTGGCCGCAACCAGATTGATGCCCAGGCCACCGGCTCGCGTGGAGATGAGGAAGAGGCGGGCCCGCAAATTCGTTATATTGTTGAATTGCTTGCACATAGCCTCGCGCTGCTCAACGCTGCAGCTGCCGTCCAGCCGGAAGTAGTCCTTGCCGTTCGTCCAGCAACCCTTGAAGTCACCAACATCACCTGAGGAAATCGATAGCATTATGATAGCATTTTGTGCCTAAGAAATGAGTTCCCCCATCCCCAGCGCTTACCTTCAAACTCATAGTTCTTTGTGTTGCTGTCCACCAGCGACAGGAAGTGCTCAATGACGTCCAGTGACTGCAAGGATTGGGAGAAGACAAGCAGCTTGTCGCCAATTGCCTCGCACTCCTGCAGCAGTCGCAGCAGAATCAGAAGCTTGGGGGAATGGTGCACGTTGTTCAGCTCTCGCTCCTCGACGAACGGCTTCCACCACTCGGAGGGATCATCCTTCTGGGCACTGGCTCCGCTTGGCAGTCCGCTCAGCAACTCCAGATCGGAATCGCTGTCAGCGTTGCCAGCGTTATTAGCGTTACCATTGCGCGTCTTTCGCTTTTTCGCCTTGCCAGCGCTCGTCGCCAATCCCGACATGCTCGCGTCCGACTTGAAGGAGTCGCAACTGTCTGTCGAGTTGGAGGCGGCCTCCTCCTCATCGGTCTCGTCGCAGATGAAACCCTCGATATCCGAGTCGTCATTGCTGAGCAAACGCTTTGCGATCACATTGTCGCTGTTGACTCGCAGGTTCATCGGGTGCGTCCAGATGCGTCGCAGATCCTGAAAGTCCTGGAATAGCCGCGCTCCCTTGCCACAGATATCGGAGCTGCTCTGCTCCCGGTGCGTGGTCATGTAGTAGCCATATAGCCGCTGCTGAAGCTCGGAGAGCGTCGTGTAAACCACATACTCGTGCTTTGGCGGCAAATAGGGTGCCAGCACTGAGTAATCCCTGCGCTGGATGCAGCCCTCGAGCAGCTTGTGCAGGATGTGCGAGCGGTGCTTCATCAGGCGCAGGTCCCGCTCCGTGGAGTCCGTGTACTGGCCATTGCTTATCGGGTTCACGAAGCGATTCATGTACTCCTTGTAAGTGCCCAGCAGATTCGGTTTCACAAACTGAATCATGCAGTAATCTGCAGAGAGGTGAAAAAGGGGGTTTTGATTATTTTTGATTATTTTTATAACAAAATAAAAGATAAACTCACATTCTCTGAGATTATTTTGTAGCGGGGTGCCGGTGAGGACAACCCGCCGCTTGGTGCGCATCCGGGTGACAGCCTTGCTAATCGACGTCTTCTCGTTCTTCAGCAGATGCCCCTCGTCACAGACAACCAGATCCGGCCCCGGGTCAGCCAGGGCCTGTTGCAGCTGCTCGCGCTGCTTCTTGCGCAAACCTTTGGCCTTTTCGTTGGAGAGGATGCGGTACATGTCGTAGCCTAGGATGCAGACGCCGCCCTCATTAAACCATTCGTTGAGCTTGAAGATCCGCGTCGGCTTGTCCTTGTAGCGAGAGATGTCATAGACCTCGATGTCCTTGCGGTTGGCAAACTTCATCCACTGGTGAAACTCGCGGGCCCAATTATTCACCGTACTGAGGGGGGAGATAACCAGGACGCGCTCGACACTCGTCCGACTTGAGTTTACCAGCAGCGTGTGCGATAAGGTAACCACCTGTAGGGTCTTGCCCAGACCCATGCAGTGGGCCAGAATGCAGCCCGAGCCGGGCTTCTCTTCGGCGTCCTTGAGCGTCTCGAAGCAAGCATCCCACATGAATTTGACGCCCGCCATCTGATGGGGCTTTAGCTTCTTCACCAGTCCCTTGTCCACCTGCAGCAGAGCCTTCTTCGACTCCTCGTCAAAGTCCAAAATCAATTCGTTAATCTCAACACTCTCCGATTTTTCAAAGATTCGATTGTACAGCTTCTGGCGCTCCTCGATGCGCCTCTTTCTGTCGTCCTCCTCTTTGGCCGCCTCCTTGGTGGTCACATCCAGATCCTTCGTCTTGATGATCTTTCGGATGTGCTTGCGCTTGTTCTTTTGCTTCTCATCGTCGCCGTCGTCACTCTCCCCGCTGGAGGTCTTCTTGATGCGCTTGCGCTTCTTCTTCGAGCTCTTCTCATCCGGTTCAAAGTCGGATGAGCCCTTGTCGGAGTCGCTCTTGGCCTTGCGCCGCTTGCGCTGCGGTATCACCTCGCTGTCGCTGCTGTGCGCCTCCTCCTCCGCCTCAGCCTCCTCATCCTCTGTAGACTTCTTGTCCTCCTCCTCCTCCTCGGACTCTACCTGTTCTATTAGTGCCTCAAAGTCAGAGTCCGGTTCGCTTTCGCTCTTGGATCGCCGCTGCCGACTCTTCTTGGAGGTGGTGGCCGCCTCCTCGGAATCTGTGCTCATTGTACACTTCTTCTTCTGGGCGGGATTTAGCTTGTTTGGCAGGCCGACTCGCTTCAAGCGCACCACACAACGCTTGATTCTAGGCGGTGTGACAGCTCGCGAAGAGCTGGCGGCTTTCGAAGACTTTCCGTTGACTGGGAGCTCCCGTTCCCTGCCCTTTGAGGACGCCCGGCTTGCAGGAGTACCAGAGCGTGTCGAAGTGGCTTTGCGCGATCTTTCGCTGTTTGCGGACTCCCTGCGCTCCTCTACCCGCTTCCTGCTACCGTTCGTTTGATGTTCCTTCTTCTGTTGCTTTTCCTTCTTCTTTTTGGAAAGTGGATTCAGAAGTCTCTCCTCGTCCTCGCTGGAAGAGACTTTCCTGCTTGCAGGCTTCTTTGCGGGAGGAGGGCTCTTTTCCTTCTTCTTTTTAACCAGTGGAATCAGAAGATTCTCCTCGTCCTCGCTGCATGAGACTGTCCTGCTTGCAGGCTTCTTTGCCGGTGGAGGGCTCTTTTCCTTCTTCTTCTTGGAAAGTGGATTCAGAAGTCTCTCCTCGTCCTCGCTGCTTGAGACTTTCCTGCTTGCAGGCTTCTTTGCTGGTGGAGGGCTCTTTTCCTTCTTCTTCTTAACCAGTGGAATCAGAAGATTCTCGTCGTCCTCGCTGGATGAGACTGCCCTGCTTGCAGGCTTCTTTGCCGGTGGAGAACTCGCTTTGGAGGATTGATCTGATTTCGTTGTTGTTTCCACTCTTTTAGGCGGCGGATTGTCCAACAGTTCGAACTGGTCCTCTTCCTCTTCCTCACTGGTGCTTAGCTCGATGATGGAAGCGTTCTTGTTCCGACTTCTGCGCGGTGGCAACACAGAACGAGTCTCTTGCGGCTTGTCCTTTGGCCGAGTCTTGGGCAACTGGTTGGTGGGACTGGCTAGCAGCCTTTGCAGTGGGCGAATGTTCGACTGGTCAGCTGGACTGGCTAGCAGTTGTTCCAGCGGCCTAATGCGAAATTGACCCGGTTTGCTGGACTCTTGCTCCAGCAACGTCGGCTCCTCCCTGATAAGACTCCTCCTCTTATTCTTAGGACTGGCCAGCAGCTGTGCCAGCGGCACAATGCGAATCTTTGGGGCGGGTTTTTGATCTGCGTCTTCCACGGAACTAGCGGTGGACGCGGCGGCTACTGCTCGCTCAGTATCGGAGCTGGAGCTGGAGCTGCTACTGATGATTCTCGGCCGTTTGACATTATTTTTCTGGGCCCGGGGCTTTGATTTTCGCTTTGCCTTGACACTGGCACCAGAGTCTGATTCCGATTCGGACGTAGAGTTGTCTGTGGTCAGCGGGGTGTTTGGGGCATCTGTGTCACGGGCGTCGGTCTTTTTCTTTCCCATAGGTAACCGGCGGATTCGTCCGCTCAGCACGTCCAATCTGCAAGAAATGCGGTTGATGGCGTTACTTTTTCTATTGCACACAACAAAAACTAATATTTTTTTGTTAGCATTTGCCGCGCGTTCTGCGCTTCGCTCCTTCTTCTTCTTCGTTCTGTCTTTTTTTCTCTCTCTCTTATTCTCTTTTCTTTTCCTTTCCTATTTTTTTTTTTGCAATCTACATACGTCTGTCTCTTTTTGTGGCGTCGGCACTGTATGAACATTTATTATTTATTCGGCAAACCACTCGCTTGAGCTGTCAAAAAAAGCATTTTAATCAATCTTTAAAGTATTATTCACCTGCTAGTGGATGCTTGTGGAATCCATGGCGCTCAGGAGTTTAATTGAGCCACCTTTTGCGCTTTGTTAATTGTTAATTTCACGGGAAAAATTGTTGCAAGCCAGCGAAAAGCCGCTGCTACAAATTCTGGGTATACACAGGGAATCTCGGTGTGACCGCGTCTCAGTGTGAGTGTGCTCGGCCGTGATTCCAGTCACGGTTTTGTTACCGCTGCTTTGTTATTTATTAAATTTTATTAATATTTTGCAAATTTGGTCTCCTTATTTATAACAAAACATTTGCGAATAGTGGAAGATGTTATTTCGTTATTGCTTTGTAGTAAAAACCTCTAACCTCTTCGGAATTGGTAATAGAAATAGGTTACATTACAAAATAAATATGACCAAATAATTTTAAAATCAATATATTTATAAAATAATTATTTTTAATAAAGTCTTATTGACTTATATTCAAATTTATAAATATTAAACAAATATTTTAATAAAATCTTAACAAACTATGCAAAACCTGGAATTTCGTAAATGTTAAAATTAAAAATCTATAATGTGTCATTATTATTTATTATTTTGGTCAAACAAAATGAATTAATTCTTGTAATTCTGCAAAATTGAAAATGATAGCAGGAAGGCATGAACCGATAGCAGTCACAGTATTCAAAGCCATCACTATCGTCTCATCCCTAGCGATCTGCCAAGAACTACAAATATTTGACATTTTGTAGCGCAGTGCACAAATGCCGTGTCATTCTAGGACCCACTGACAGCCGTGTTGCGTCACTGCCGCAATTAACCCCTAAAATGGACAAAAACCTATTTGTTTATATTGCATAAAAGTTGAAAACCACCACCGCGACATCGGCTCACCACTAACGCCCAGCGGCGGCCTGCCAATTCGTCGCGAAATGCACGCGTTGCGCGAAGAATGCTAAAAAAGTCGTAGAGAAAACATGCTGCGAAGCAATAAAAAAAGAAGAAAACAACCAGCTAATGCCATGATTGATATAACGAGGCAGGACCAGCAGCGGCGTAAGAGACAAAAATTGTAAATTAGTGTAGAGAAAAAATCGCGGCGCCGTTGCGGAAAAAATCTGCTGTCCAACTGGTGGCGATGAGCAGCAACCTAAACATAAACACCATGCCCAGGCCTAGTCCAAAGCCAAATCCAATTCCAAACCAGAATGCGAGCCGAGGTGCGGACTCCGAGGAGGAGGAGGAGGAGGAGGTGGACGGCCGGATGAGCGACAGCAGCAGTAGCAGCAGCTCTGGAAGCAGTCAGCGGAGTCGTGTCTCGAGCAGCAGCAGCAGCTCCTCGTCGAGTGGTGGATCACTGGAGGAGGATCAGGACGAGGACGAGGACCTCTCTGACTCGGGTTCGGAGACGGAAGACGACACCACCACCTGCCAGTCGGACGAGCTGGAGCTGGCACAGCTCAGCGGAAGGGATATCTTCAGACTGCCGCGGGGCTTGTGTGAGAACTCGGCCATATTCCACGAGTTTTTCTCAATGGAGACCTGGCAGCTGTTGCCCCACCACGTACAGGCCCGGCTGCAGCCGCTGCTGCCTGACTTCTCCAGCTTGGTTTCCGGACAGGCGCAGGCGAGCGCCGAGCAGCAGCGCACCTTGGTGCAGCTTTTCAACGGCGGCCTCCAGCGCTTCGGGCAATCCCCATTGCTTCAGCTGCAGCGTCAATTGGAGGAGGGCAACCTGCGGCCCGATGTCCTACAGCTTCGCCGGAGCATTCAGCACTCGAGCCGAAGGGAATTCCGTTTTCAGCAGGCGGAACGTCTCAGCCAGCTGGCCAAGGAGCTCTTTCTCTCCAGGGAGCAACTGCTGCAGCACGCTTACACCTCTGCCCCGCCCGCCGAAGGAGCCTTTGGCAAATCCCTGCCGAGGCCAAGGCCCCGCAAGCGGAAGCCGCCAACGCTTTCCATGGAGAATCGATTCTGCTCGCAACGAGCCAAGAAACGCTACGCCCAAGAGCTCCTGGACCTTGTGGGCGAATGTGAGCTAAAGGTGGGCGATATCAGTGCCGAGGAGGAGGAGGAGGACGAGGAGTGCTCCCAGCTAATTGGGCGGCTGGCTAAGACGCCGCTGGAGTTTAAGCTTGAGGAGCCAAGGCCTCCGGAGCCGGTGGGACCTGGTCGACCTTCGAATGCGGTGGACAAGAAATGCATTTACAATACCTTCTTCAAGCGACGGCCGGGCGTGGACGATGAGCAGGTGCTGCGATTCATGCAGGAGCAAAGGATTCCCCAGTTGAACGACAAGAATTTTCGAAAGTATTTAAGGGATTTTAAGCGCCGGAAGTTAGAGCAGCCGGTAAGTAAGGAGATTAAACAGAAGTTATTACTACTTAGCGTGCATCCCAATCCCAATCCTAACTTAAATAAACCACATTGCAGGACGGTCCCGAGTTCGACACCTCAGAGGTGCGCCTGCGCGACATCTGCACACGGGCCCAATTCGTGGGAAGCTTCAAGCCTGGCCGAAAACCGAAGGCGCTAATGGCACGCCTCAATCCCGATCCCCCTGCCCTGGTGCCCATTGGAGGAGGAGGAGGAGGAGGAGGAGGCACGCCGAACAAGAGCGAGTTCACGGAGGACGCAGAACCCATGCTGCTGGATGAACCGCAGCAGGTGTACGGTCGCCGGGCGCTAGAGGACCAGCCGGACCAGCAGGAGCACCTGTCCAGCCCCAGAGAGGCGAAGGCCATGCCAAAGAAAACAGCACCCGCATCCGTAGCATCCGTTGCTCTTCTTCCTCAGCCCGTGCCCAAGCTAGAGCCGTTGAATGGACCGATTGCTACCTCCAGCCCGAGTCCCACGCTGCCTCATGTTCTCGCCAGCAATCCTTCGGCCGTAACAGCAGCCCCTACAAATGCTGGTCACATCACCGGCAGTCCCACTAGGGAAGTGACGCTTATCCGACCGCCGGCCTCACCCCGTCCTGCCTCCTTCTTCTCGCTGCTGCGGGATCTGTTTGTGTCTACGCCGCAGCACCGACTCACCTACGGCGAATTGCAAATCCTGCTGTCCAGCTGGCGGGAAATCAACTCGGACTCTGTCATACCCACGGGCGATTGGCAACGATCTGTGCCGCCGAATTGGTCGAAACTGCTGCAATCGGCGATCCATTTCTTGTCCGGAGACTTTGGCTCCCTGCCGCCGGAGTATGTGCCGTACATTGAGCACAAGACGCAGCTGGGGATTTACCAATGGATCGGTGCTGGCCGAGACTCGGACACGCGACTGCTGGGCCTGTGCCACAGCTGGCTGAGAAGTCAACAGCGGGAGGAGCAGTCGCAACTCAGTCCAGTGCTGAACTCGAATGCTTACTTGAATCTGGTGGATGCCACTCCCACGCCGCCGCCCAGATGTCCCACCACCTGGACGGTGCGCACGGCCAGCCAGGCGGAGATCCTCGAGTTCCAGCGTCAGGAGCGCATTCGCTTCGAGTATCCGCACCGGCCGTTCACCTACCGTCTCAACGGATACGAGAGTGTGGTGGGGCCGGTCAAGGGGATCTACACCCAGAGTCTGCCGCTGAACAAGGCGAGGGGGCATGCTGTGATGGTTGACGACCGGCCGCCATTCGTGACCATCCTGACGCTCGTTCGCGATGCCACCGCCCGGCTGCCCAACGGAGAGGGAACCCGCTCCGAGATCTCGGAGCTGCTCAAGTGCTCCCAGTACGTGAGTCAACAGGCGGCGGATAATGTGCTCCAGACTATCGTGAGTGGAGCCTTGGATCGCATGCATGGCGGTCAGGATCCGTGCGTGAAGTACGATGCCAGGCGAAAGATCTGGATATATTTGCACCGCAATCGCAGCGAGGCGGAGTTCGAGCGGATGCACCGACAGAACCAGTCCTTGGTGAAGCAGAAGCAACAGCAGCGGAAACAGTTGGCCAGGCCCAAGAACGCCGATGGCAGTGAGGGATCTGGGGTGCTACTGGACGTCCACGTCCATCAACAGACGGAGCAACTGCCCGCCTTGGTGCCTGCCGTCGTCGTGTCACCAGCGCAAGTTCCCACGGTTCCCACTGTTCTGCAGGTGAAGAAGCCATTGGGCGTAAAATGTCCTCCAGTGCCGCCTCTCAAGTATCACATACCACCCGGCGCTGTCAATGTGGGAACGATAGTGGCAGCGGCGTCCTCTTCATCGCCCAATCCAAATCCAAATCCGAATCAAAGTCATCCCCTACAGCAGGTTCAGAAATCTCTGCTCAAACCCGTGGCTCTACCCATTCCTGCTCCAACGTCCGTACAACGACCGCTGGCTACTACTGCCAAGGCTGCTGGCAACTTTGCGATCTCCAAGATCAGTCCCACGCGCAACACCACGCCCATACTGGTGTCCACGCCAAGTGGCTTGCAAACGGTGCATGTGGCCACGACACCGAATCAATCGCTGGCATCCGGATCCGGATCCGTCCCGCCCTCGGTGGTAACCAAGAAGCTGACCATCAAGAAGCCCGCTCCCAACAATAAGATAGGTAACTTTATCATACCCATGGAGCAGCAGCAGCAGCAGCAACAGCAGCAACTGCACCAACAGCAGCAGCAGGTGCAGCTGCAGGTACAACCGGTGGCCGGGAAACCCAAGGCTCTAACCATTACGCCGCGACCTCAGATGCCCAAGAACATTATACGACTGATGCCCGCCGGAGGAGGGACCATAATAGCTGGAAATCCCACGGTGGCTTCGGCAAAGCCACCACCCTCTGTGCAGATCCTTGGACCCCGAGTTGTGCCCCAATCCCAGACCGTGCGGCCAGTTCAACAGAAGATCGGCGCCGTTTCGATTGTCTCCAGCAAACCGGTAACGAGTATTTCCGCCACAGAAGCTTCAAATCCCGTGTCCATCGCCACAGCCACCAGTTCCCCCGTCACTGGTGGCGGAACCATTGTGAAGATGTCGCCCCAGGCCTTCGCCAGTCTCCAGCAGCAGCAGCAGCAGCAACTGAAGCAGGTGAAGGTGAACAGCAGTGTCAGTCCAGTCCAGAGCTCACCACAGCAAAGGATCATTGTGGGTAAGTGCCAAAGTCCTAAGCAATTCAACGGTTCAAAGGATTCAAGGTGACTAATCGGAAAAACTCGTTTCTTGACAGGCAACACGGCCATTTCATCGAACAAGAAAATCGTATTCCAGGCGCTGACGAAATCAGCTCCCAAAATACTCGCCACATCGCACAGTGGCCCCGTGATCAAGACAGCAGCGACTACTGTGTCCTCGCCGCAGCAGCAGCAGAGGATTGTGCTGCAGAATTTTAAGCAACCAGCGGTGACCGCCAACCAAACCGGATCCGCCACTCGCGTGATTCGAGCCACACCAGCTGCAGCAGCAGCAGGGAACGCCGCCCAGGGAACGGGTCAGGGTCATATCATCACCCTGGACAGCTTAATACAAAAGCAGCCTCCTACTAGCGGCGGCAAGCTCCTCACCTCGGCTGGTAACAATATAATTCATCTGGCCACTTCCTCGGCTGGTAATATGATTACCCTGAGCCCCAACCAGCCAACGAAGCAGTTGCCCACAATGGCACGCATTGTGAGTGCAACAACGACAACGACGACAGTTGGCGGTGGAGGAGGACCTGGTGGTGGAACCACCATAATGCCCAAGATCATTGGCAAAACGACGGTGTTGCCAGGTAAACCTTTGCTCGTGCACGCCAAGCAGCTTAAACAGCTGGGCGGTACCAGCAGCGTAGCCATCACCCAGACCACAACCACAGCCACCACAACGGTGGCTTCAACAGGAGCGGCTTCCGCTTCCGGTGCAGTGGTCTCCGGAGCGGGAGCGGGAGCGGGTGTGGCTGCAAATGCCGTGCGAACAACTCAGAACATTGTGATTGGCGGACAGACCGTGAAGCTACAGGGAGCGGTGAGTAATCCACCGAATTCGATATGTTGCCATAGGCGCTCATATGCTTACCTTTCAGATTCCCGCTCGACCTGCCGGATCTACACCCGTGCAGACCGTTATTATGGGTAACCAACTGCTCCGCTTGGCCACCAGCAGCAGCAGCAGCAACAGTGTGACGACTTCCACTGGAGGCGGCATAACCACGGCTCCGAAGACGCTGCTAATTGGAGCTGGCGGCACGCAAACACTGCGCCTGGCCAAGAATGTGCTGGTGGGTAACAAGCAGATTACCAGTACCGCAGCAACTACGACAGCATCTCCAGCGGCAACGGCGGCGACACCTGGAAATAATCTCGTGTTCGCCGTGCAAGGCAATGGCGGGCAGCTGTACTTCTCGCCGGGCTTGCAGGGCCTAAACCTAAAGCCGCTGTCCAGCTTGAAGGTGATACCAATGGCAACGGCGGGCGGAACAGCGTCTGGTGGCAAAATCTCCGTTACGACGGTGGCCGGAGGAGAGGCGAGCGGAAAGGCGCTTGCCACCAAACTGATCCCGGCCACAGTACTCAAGACGGCCACGGGGAGTGGCAACTAAATGGGAGGAGCAGCAGGAGGAGGAGGAGGCTTTGGATCGGGAATGGAGAGGCTTGTTTAACCACGTTGTTTACCTTCTTCCTTTAATTATTTTTCTGAAATTTTGTTTTAAAACTAAATTGTAATTTGATTTATTTAAGCGAAAAGTTTTCAAAGTAGTCGAGCGAAAGTCCTCCCAATCCATGAACCTATTTTATGGAAAACACAGTTTATAAAATTATTAAATTACGTATAGAGAGACACACCCAATAAAACTCAGATGAAACTAGCGATTCGTTGCTCGTTGCGTTCTTTGTTTCTTCATAAATTTCTTAATATAATTCTAATGATAATGAAGGGAAATTGAGGAACATAAATTTTAATGTTTTTCACTAATAGTAATTAAGTAATGGTTTCAAAATACCTCAGTAGTATTCTGCTTTCTTCAGAAAAATAGGAAATTACATTTTTATGGCTAAGAACTCCCTCAAAAGGGGGGCTTGTGCTGAGCCAAGTGTCGGTTTAGTTTGAACTTCAGATTAAACGACTTGTGGCAAAGTGGACACCGCGAGTAGGTTTGATTTTGTTTATTTTGTGGCTGCTCTTCAGTGCTTTGGGAGCTACCATTGAGGCTCGCGTCTGCCATGTCGGAGTTGTCATCTTCTCTCACCGGCGTGACCCGTGGCGGTGGGCTCTTCTCGATTTCTGGCTTACTAACCTTCGCTGGCTGAACAGGCGGCGGCGTCTTGTCCGGTGAATGCAGTCTCTTTGTTGGTCTTTTATGCTTGGCCAGCACATGAGCCCCCAGCTGCACGGTATCGTCGAAGGTGTCGCTGCAGAAGGCGCACTGTACGACACAAATATCGTTGACGGATGCCTGTTTAGGAGAGTCCAACTCAGAGGCAGAGTCTTTTTCAGCAGGAATGCCTTCTGTGGTAGCAGAGACACTAAAGTCTTCTTTTTCAGGAGTCGTAGGAGCGACTGGAGGTGGAGACACAGGCTCTTCACCGGTAGTTGTTGTTACTGTAATAGTAGGAACCACTGGGGGTGAAGAGGTCATCGCATCGAGCTGCGGTTCCTGCAATAAATTCATTTGCTCGACGAGATCTGCCTGGCGTTCTATAGTTAAAAAAAAAAAAAAGATTGATAATATTGTAAAAACATTCAAAATTCAAAGTTAACGTACCTTTCAAATGCGCATTCAAATGCCGCTGCAGTAAGTTCGTTCTTATGTCTGAAATTATGTATAATTATTAATGTGAAAAGTATAAATGAAATAGTTAGCTCACTTTTGCCACAGAAAGTGCACTTGGTGCGCGTGTGTACGGCTTTCTTGTGGTCCTTCAGCGTTTCTTTGGAGCTGCAGAAAAAGCCACACATGGGACACTTGAGATGGCGCTGCAGCTTGTGCCACTTCATGTGAAACTTGACACGCGACTCTGGGGCACTGAGGAACTTCTTGGCGCAGATGTGGCACTCCCAGTCTTTGAGCAGGTGCATTCGCTGCATGTGTTCCAGGTGCGCCTCCTCGCTGGGCGAATCGTACGAACAGAGTTTACACGACACCATCGCCGGCGATTCCACAATGGGCTGTGGCAGCGTTGCAGCTGCTCCGTCGTCATCGTCGTACGTAAACTTAATGATCACCTCCTCCTCCTCCTCCTCCTGATCATCATCGCTGTTGGCCGGGGCGCTGTTGGCATCAGCAGCTCTTGATGCAAAAAACATGCCGGCCAGCTCATCGTGCTCCATCTCGATGGGTGGCCCGAGCTCCTTCGGCTCTGGCGGTAGGAATGTAGCTTTATTCTGTATCGGCACACGCGCCATGTGCTCCTCCTTGATCGGCACATGAGGTATATCGAAGGCGTCGGAGACGCGTCTGCTGCCATCCTCGTCGCTGATATCCTCCTCGTCAGATACATCGAGGTATACGAATCCGCAGAACTTCTCATCCGGCTCGGCTTCAATCTCTCGCTTGATCACCACGCCATTGTGCGCGCGCTGCAATTCCAGCTCTTCGAACTGATCCTGGGTCTCGAGGCAGCTGCGCTTGAACTTGAGCAATTTCTGGAATTCTGCGATGCAGCTGATGCACATGTACTGCGGTCTACCGTCATCTCGAGCCACCTACGTTGACGAGTGTTAGTCAGAGGTTTTTCCGAAAGGCTGTGCTTACTTACCTGCATCTTCCATGCGGACATTTGCTCCAGGATTTGCTCCATGCCCGTGGGAGATGCGGCATCATCCGTAGCGAACAAGGGTTTCACGAGCTTCTGGTCCATATCCAAGCCAATTGTGAAATATATGCCGCAGGTTCGACAGGGCTCGATGGAGTCCTCCGCGAAGCAGAGATCCGTGTTGAACTCCATATTTTAAAGCGCGTTGCGACGACCCGAGCGAGTGATAAAGCTTGTTATTTCTGTTTTTGTGAAACATTCGTCTGGTAGAGGTGTCGAAATATCGATGGCACTTATCGATATCAGTGGTTTGGTTCAAGCTGGCGCTGAAATAAAATTTAAAATAAATCAAAGAATAGAAGTCAAAATTTATTTTTATTTGATTTGAGTTAAAAATAAATAAATAATTGATTCCTTATTTAAACTTGCAAAGTCAAATATTACATTTGCTATCGATGTCAAGCCAAGCTGATTTTTGCGCTTCTTAAAAATGCAAGAAAAACAGTTAAATCGAATAGGTACATTTTTTACGATCGATAGAAAGAATTAACAAGAATTATATGGCTTGAGGCAGGTGGTCTATAAGCAAATACATAAATAGATTTTTAAAAGCATTTTTTGTTGATAAGAAATTGAATGTACTAATTAACCAAAATTGGCCGCCGGTGGGCGTGTGAAATCTGTTATCGGCCAGGTATAAAATCGAATCACTTTGCGCAGTTCGGTCACACTAGAACCATTGTTTTTATACGAAAAAAAATTCCATCTCATCCGCAGAGCCGTCCAGTGGTTTGTTTTTCTGCCCAGCAATTGAAACGGAGCTGGTTAGTGGCCGCCTGGTCTCCAACATCCCGCGGAGCGTGCAATGAACCTCACGGAGCAAAACCCGTACGGAAACGGGCTGCTCTATGCAGCCTTTAACCAAGACCAGGGTACGGCGCTTGTTTACATATAAACTGTATATACTGCGGTGTCCATATACTATAGCTAACCTATTGCGTTGCAGGATGCTTTGCCTGTGCGACGGACACCGGATTCCGAGTCTACAACTGTGATCCGCTGAAGGAGAAGGAACGCCAGTACTTCCCAGAAGGTATTATGGCAGGCAGAGGGAGCTAAGAAAACTTGTATTTCCCACGACCCACAAATAAATCCATTGTCTTTCGTAGGTGGTCTGAGCCATGTGGAGATGCTGTTCAGGTGCAATTACCTGGCTTTGGTGGGCGGCGGCATCCGGCCGCTGTATCCGCCCAATAAGGTGATCGTGTGGGACGACCTGAAGAAGTCGCCGGCCATATCGCTGGACTTCAACCAGCCGGTGCGAGCGGTGAGGCTCCGTAGGGATCGCATCGTCGTAGTACTGGAGGGTGTGATCAAGGTGTTTACCTTCACGCAGCAGCCGCAGCAGCTACATGTGTTCGAGACGAGCTCCAATCCCAATGGCTTGTGCGTCCTGTGCCCGCACAGCAACAAGAGCCTGCTTGCATTCCCCGGCCGGCGCACTGGCCACGTCCAGATCGTTGATCTGGCTAACACGGAACGTGCGCCGCTGGAGGTGATTGCCCACGAGGCGGGCATCAGTTGCATTGCCTTGAACCTGCAGGGCACGCGACTGGCCACCGCCGGCGAAAAGGGTACCCTCATCCGGATCTTTGACACAGAGAGCGGCAAGAAGGTATCGGAACTGAGGCGGGGCAGCAACCATGCCAACATCTTCTGCATTAACTTTAACCACCAGTCCACCATGGTGGTGGTGGCCTCCGATCATGGCACCATACACGTCTTCAACCTGGAGGACAACAAGCCCCGCGAGTCCTCGATAATACCCAAGTATTTTTCGAGCCAATGGAGCTTTGTGAAGTTCTCAATACCGCAGGGACCACGATGTGTTTGTGCCTTTGGCGCCGATCCCAATTCGGTTGTGGGTAGGTTGTAGTTACATACATTATGGCGTCCCATGGATATAACCCCTACCTTTTTGTCATTTGCAATCTTTTAGCCATTTGTGCGGACGGCCATTATTACAAATTCCTATTCAACAACAAGGGCGAATGCAGTCGCGACATCTGCACACAATTCCTCGAGCTGCAGGATGATGAGACCTAGAAAGCCGCTGTGCCCTTGCTGCATCTATATAAAGTTATACATATATATATCTCCATGGAAATGTGTTATACAATATTACTTTTAAGCATGCTTTAAATACGAGTTACAAAAGCCAAGTTCACATAAAAAGTAGTTGAAAACCTTAACCTTAACCAGCCAGTCTGGTGGATCTTCTCTATTGCTTTTTCGATCAATTAGTGCGAATTTGTTGTGGATACCGTGTTCTTCGTTCGGAATATAAAGAAAGCAACTGCATTTTGCATTCAATTTAAATATTATTTAACATCGTGCCGGACATTTACTTAACCACATTTCGATCAATTTTAAATCTAAGAAAAGTGTTTCAACAACTATTTTTTATATATTACAAATTCAATTGTGCCAAAGAAATCGCTATGATTTTAAAAGCAAAGCGTTCAAAAACTAAGTAATTTAAATCTTTTCTTTTGTGGCGATTTCTATGGCGTTCTTTGATTGATTTTGCGATTTTTGTGAAAGTTGTCAATTAGTTTCCAAGCCTTTGGGTGTCAGAACAAATCCCTTGAGAAAATGATTTAAAAATAAAGAAGAGATCCCGATGCCCCATCAGATTACACCACGAAGAAAGCGCTACTATTTCATGAAATATGTAAATCTATGTAGTTAAGTTTATTTCTCAGAAATATCACTGGGATGTTAAGCACGTGTAACGGATGTTTGACACAGGATGATGACACAGGCAGGCGACATGGATACGGACGACTCACAGTCCAACTCCAGACGCTCACAGATGCGTGGTATTGCTCTCCTCAAAAGGCCGGATTGGCCATACCAACTCCCGCTGTCCTTCCGTTCGGCGGCCGGGGCGCAAAGTCGCTCTGCTGCAAATGTATGATCTTCGCCTGCTGTTGTGAGGTGATGGGCACATGGAAGCTCTGCATCCCATCCACATTGATTGCATTGCCAGGATATTGTGATTCGTCCTTGACGGGCAATTTGTTGCTGGGCTGCTTGCGCAATAGATTCATGTCGGATTTTTTGGAGAAATGCGCCTCGATTTCCTAAGGGAACAAAAGAAAATAAAGTTTATTTATTTGATTATATTTATAATATCTATAATTTTTCATTGTCATACTTACACCCAGAGTGCGGCCCTCCGTTTCCGGAAGGGTGAAGTATAGGACAATGGTTCCCACAAAAGCCACTGATGCGTAGAAGGCAAAGGTTCCCGGCAATGTCAGTGCAGTCAGCATCAGCAGGAACAGCTTGTTGGCCAAGAAGCCGAATATATAACCCACTCCTCCGGCAAATCCCGAGGCAGTGTTTCGTATCTCTGCCGGAAAGACCTCGCCAATCAATATCCAGGGAATCATTCGGATTCCCAGATGTGAGAAGAAGGCAGAAAGCAACAGGAGGATGAGTGGGACCCAAGCCAGATAGTTGTGCTCCTGCTTAGGCACCACCAAGAGGATTTCCTCCACAATCGGAGGCTTTGTCGTGGTTGATGATGCCGGCGCTGCGGATGAACTGGGCGCCGCAATGCTACTAGGCTCTGGCCACATGGTGGTGTCCATGGGTGCTTCGGTGGTCATTGTTTCATTTACTTCCCTCCTGCTGCGATTATAAGGTTCCGATGGGAACATTGTAGTTGTCTCCAAATCCGGAAATTGTGTAGTAAACAGCTCCGCTTCCTGCCTTATAGCTTTCTGTTCTGTCTCAAAGATCTTGGAGATATTCGCCTGCGAAAGAATTGCCTCTTGGGGGACAAGAGATGAGGCATTAACCACGACATTGTTGACCGTAAAGCCGGGAACTTCACTCAGAAAATGCGCATAGGTGGCTGTGCCAAAGAAGCACAGGCCAGTCCCCACAGTGGAAACCAAAACCAATGGTCTTTTGCCCGTGAAATGGATGAGTATTACACCCAATATGGTAGCCAGCATTTCGGCCACTCCCAGCAGGATGGTGGCATGGTACTTGTTCATCGGAGCCTTGAGAGTGTGAAATATCTGAACGGCATACGTTTGCAGCGGTGTCTTGCCGGAAAAGTGGCCCGTGAAGAAGGTGAAGGAGACCAGGAGGAAGGGCACCAGGAAGCTTCGTTTGCGCCACATCCTCAGGCGTTGACCCAACGTTCGTCGCTGTCCCGGCAGCGGAATTCCGTCCGCGGTCAGTTCGATGGCCTTTTGGGTGATCAGTTCATCGTAAAGCTGATTGAACTCCGCCTCGATTTTGTGCTCCGGCACCCATCCACGCAGCCATTGCAGGGACTTCACCGCCTCCCGGAAACGCTGCTCTCGTATCAACCAAACCGGACTCTCCGGCACAAAGCACAGCATCACGATGGTGATCACCGGAAAGGCCGAACTTACGGCCGCCACACTCCGCCAGTCCATCAGGGAACCCAAAATGAATTGGATAAAGACACCGGTGATGACGCAGGTGGTACCCAAGGCGGACAGAATGCCACGATACTTGGGCTCCGTGATCTCGGCCACATAGGTAAGCACCTGAAGAATAGCAGAGAAGTCGTTAGTAGACATTAACAGGGGTATTAAACCTACACAGGCACCCTGCACTCTCAATGAAAACATATTTACTTCAGTTAATATAATATAACACCCTGAAAAACTATTTGAATTTTGTAGCCCACTAAAAAAGATTATTAAATTATTTATGATCAAATTATAAATGCCTTTCCATTAGACAAAGCCCCTCAACACTTAGAGGGTTAATATATGTACCTAAAACTACCAGCAACTTGTGGCTACTTCAAGTGACAAGCGGCAACTACAGCTCTCAAGGAGTTGGCCAAGGCCAGAAAAAAATAGATACTTGAATGCAAACTAACTGACGATGTGGTATAAGCCATTGTTGCAAAAGGAATTTGTGGGTCAGCAGTGGAAGCGATCGTGAGGGGTAATCAGCAATTGACATAAAAACACTTGGATTGAATCGACAATAGTTGAGTTAATGGTCTTATGTTCATATGTGATGACCTTTCCAGATCGTATTGATAGAATTTAAGCAAGAGAAGATGATGAAGAGGGAACTTATCTTGAGTATGTCATCTGACACCTAAGACTACTAAACTTAAATACTAAATAAATGTATAATATTATATTATAGTACTTGATCTTACTAACGGAATAATATAATATTTAGTGTATTAAAAATGCACTTAAATTTCTCTCCATATTTCTGAAAAGATTTTCTGGTAAAATTTGGAAATTTTAGACAAATTACATTTTTGTGGGTTCTATCTTATTATATTTTTGTATTTTTGTGGAATCATTTTTTGTATTTTTGTGGAATCAATTTTTTCCCAACCTTCAAGATGGACTTTTCAGATACATTTTTAAATCTTAATTAAAGCCTTTGACATTGGAATATTTAACTAAAAATGTTTTACCATATTTTATTAAAAACTAGTAACTAAAATCAAACGACAAAGAAAATGTACGAGATCTCAGGTATTATCAAAAATATAAGTACGTTCAAATTTAATTTAATTTAATTATTTCACCATTATATGTGTATGCATGTTATATATGGGTTAATCTGAATAATTTAAGATGCTGTATTTTTTCATTTCTGCTGGCCTGCTCCTGTCGTTTTGTATTTGTGACACACCAAATTTTTGGTTAACGTGAGCCTTTTAACTCGTAAAGCTGCTGGCCCGGCTTGAGCCGTTTGTCAAACAGGCAGGTGATAAAGCGCTTCTTGCTGGTGTTGAGCATTCCGCAGCCGAATTTCGTGGCCTTCGAGTTAATCATGTTGGCGAACGCAATGTACTGAGGACTCAGTCCGCTGAGGCTCGGGAAGTTAGAAACGTCGCTGAGTTGCATCTTGGACGCTTGCTCGAACCAACTCCTGAAGAACCCGATTACGTTCAGACTCGGATCTTTTTTATTCAGTTCCCGAAAGTCGGAGGACTCGCCCACTTCCTTAAACCGAACCGTGTTCGCGCAAAGGCCGACAGGAGAATCGTTGCACTGGTTGTTAACCCGCATCGCCATTGTCGCCAGTTCTCCGTCCCACTTCACCTTGGGCATAACCTTTCCTTTCGGCAGCGGAGTCTTTCCGTTCACTACCTGGGCTCGAAGGTGGTTAAGAACCCTCACGATATTATTTTTGCAATAGGTCATCTCCACGCCATCGTGGGTGGGGCCACACTGGGTGCTCCACTAAAAATAAGTGGACCACATTTTATGCTCAAGAGAATGAAATCTATACTTGATTTGTTATAAATTCTTTGTGCAATTTTTGAGTTTCGTTAACATAAAGATTGCTAAATTTTTAAATTTTTTGGTTTAGGATTCAAGTATGTTCATTTAAAAACCGCAATGTCAATGGTCTTTAGTTCGATTCAAAAATGTACTTACAAATATTTTGCCGCAGGTGACGTGCTTTTCATTCGCAGGGCAAAGATTTGCTTTGCAGTAGTCTACCGGCTTGCAAATGTAATATTATATTTTAAATAAATATTGAGAATTTAAAGAGTGTTTATGAATGTACCACCTTAATGGGTGCGGCATAATTATGTTTTGGTTTGTATGTCGGCCATCGAGTTCGAAAGACAAGCTTACTGGAAGATTCCAGTCCACAAAAAATCAGTAAGAGCAGTAAATTACACAAAAGTTGCATTTTTCCAATGGTAATGAAACAACCCAGTGAAATTGCAATGCTTTATATATGCATTCAAAACTTAATGGAACTTTTACTGAGTAATTGCCATTTATATGCTTTAAATAACCAAAGAAACCTTAATTAAAATAAGTTTGTACTATTTTTATACTTTAGACAAAGTATTATTATGTTAGTAAAGAGAGTTTTCGTTTATCTTTTATATAATAAAATTGTATTCTAATTAAAAATAAAGTGAAAAACTCTTTATGACGTGTGGTGCATTAACAGCATCAGCAGCCGAGTCGAATTAGCCATATAAGTCTATAAGTCCAAGTGATTTTCTGATCATTCGTAAACCAGTTTCTTAGTTCAAGAGCTATCATATCATATGACTGTCTTTGGAACGATGCAAAAATGATTAAATATATTAAAATATGTAATGGAAAAATCGAAGAATATTACTCGAGATAAATAACTAAGATTTACAACTTCATTCCATAAAATGTTACTAAGTTTAAGGGTGTTCTTTTCTATAACTCTTGTTATTTTCTATAACTCTAACTAATTACCTAAATCGAAAATGGTGTTTGTATATAGTTTTGTTTTCTATTTTTCACTTTTCTTATTAAGACAATTACTATGAACTAAACAGATATAAATCTTAATGGTATTGTTGTTAATAGGTGGGAAGTCGGGACTTTTTTTGGTAAGGTGATTACTGACTTTTGTTACTTCAACGTTTTGCTGGTAAATCTTTTTATTATCGTGTTTTTCCGGATTCTGAATTCGCATATTTCTGAGGTTTCAGCAGCTTAGCTCTGAGAAACTCACAAGTTCGTGAGAGAAAAGTCCCTATTTCTAACGAATTATGCAAATTAATAGATACACAAATGAGGCGACAGAAGAATGGCTTTCAATCTAACACTTCACAGGTGCCAAGTGTTAGGTTAGATAAAGGGTTGTCTATATTTCAGAGCTATTAATAAGTGTGGCCTGGGATTCACTTACCGGCGCCTCCATCAATCCGCCACCAAGTCCAGCCAAGCACAAAGCCGCATACAGGTGTTCCGTGCGCGTCGAGAAGTGAAACATCAGCCAGGCGGCCAGTATCGGAAGATTGACAAACTGCGGATACAGACAGGGGGAGAGCAGAGTTTGGATCAGCACCATCGGATAAGCATAATTGCATAACCATAACCCTCCCACAAAGTCACGCAGCGCTCGTTTCCAGCTCAGTGTGTCAGTGTTCCAAGTAATCGGAGGAGCGCCTGATGAGCCGCAGATGATTGCGGCTAAGTGGCCTCATGATCATCATTTCAGGTGTGTGCCAAAAAAAATTACACCTTTAGATGCGGTGGCAATTGCTCAATTTTTGCTTGCCCTTTGTGTTGCTAAGAGCTCGTATTAACAAATACAAGCCCCTAAATGAAGTCCATGATCCTATACATACATATGTTTAATAATTAAATTAACCCACCTGCATGGCTCTCCGCTTGCCCAAGGGCTGCGTGAGTATGCCGGAGAACAGACAACCCAGAGGCACACAAATAAGGTTAATGGAACCTGAAGGTAAGGGAATGTATTAATTATAAATTATCGTAATGATGTTTAGTTCTGGAAACGTACTAAACCAAGAGATCTCATCCTTGTTGAGGACTATGTCGCCACTGGTCTCACTGCGTCCCTCGCCGCCCTGAATGGCGGGAATCACAATTGTGGGGAACCCTAAGGTCATGCCATATCCTGAACAAAGCATATATAGTTTAATAAGTATTAAGGGTGAATACATGAAGTATAAAACGTATTTTTTCAAGGGGAAGGAAGTCTTTAATCACTGTTCTGATACCAAAATAATTTATTCGTACAACTCTGTGAAAAACAAGTTTCAAATTATAATCTTCTAATCGCCCGCAATAAATTATTAAGTTAATTAACTAATGGGCATAATATTTTCTAAATTCTGCTTGACAACAGGTGTTGCTTTTTTCTTAAAAGCAATTTAAATTATTATATTTAGAACATTTTTTAATAAACTGCGAAGACAACTAGGATGATGAATTTAAAAAACATTTTACAACAATACATTTTACAATAAATAAAGTGTTCAGAATTAACAACTCACTGACTTTAATTATGATTAATATGCCCATCTGTTTTACGATTTTAAAAATTAATAATTTTTTTTACTTCATTTCCCCTGTAAAAAAAGTACATGTAGCTAGAGAATGTTTTGTTGTTATTTACCGAATAGCAATATGTTCTTAATACTAACAGCTATGAACTGTGGGAGGGCGCGTCGAAAGTTACTGACTTCCACATCGTTTGATGCAGTGCGTCCGCCGCTGCCGTTATGCATGAACAATGGCCGATCGTTCAGCGCGCTGCAACGGAAATGGAAAAAAGTGTGTTTGCGTTTGGCATTCGATTAATTCTAGTTAACAATTAAGCTATTGTCTGTAGTAAGTGGGAAAATGAGCAGGCAGCAGAGTTAGTGTTAGTTACTTTACCCATTTTTCTCAGCTGTGGCGGCAGCTGTGGCAGCCTTGCCATTGGACATCGCTGCGTATACTTGATGGGCGACGTATACGTAATGCGCCCTTCTGTATGCTTAAGCGTCTGCTGTTTGTTTGCCTTTGATTTTATTATTGTTTTTGAGTCTCGAAGTTTTGGGTGATTTTGCCTGCGTATTGGTTTTCACTCAGTTAAGCATCATTTGACGATTATTATTCATCATTATCGTTACTTATCGACACGGGTTCGGCACTGAGTGCTAAGTGGCAAAAGCCTTTCGAAATCACACACACAAAAACGAAGAAAATACATTATAATTGGACATTAATAGCTCTTCTTGTTTGTCTGCTTTCTTTCTTTAGGTTTTTGGTTTTCGGCTTTCGGCTCGTTTATTATGCGATTGGGAGTGCTGAAGTTTTTGACACAATTAAAATATTACGTGTTTATATGTGTAAAAGCATTAAAAATAATTTCTTTTTATACCCTAGCCGAGGGATGGCTCACCTTTCAATGGCAAATGAATTGAAATATGTATAATTGTGTTGAAAAATATATATAATTGGGTGCTTAATAAATCAAAGACCCATGCACAGCCACTAGATATAACTATTTGAACGGGAGTTTAAATATATTTATGAAACTTATAGAAAATAACCACTCTTCTAAAAAATAAATTATGTTGTTTATAGTTAAACTGATTTAATAAACAGATCACAAGTTAAGTCACCATGATGGCCAAAACTTTTGCATTTTTGCAGAGTCTCACGTGATAAGCTTTGGGAGAAATCTTGTTACACCTATTTAAGACAAATAAATATTAAAATGAAGATTTATGGATGCATTTTATGCATATGAGCAAAGTAAGCCAACCAATTTCGAGACTGTCAAAAAAGTTAAAAACAAAAAAAAGGAAAAGCCTTGAGCTGGGAAACCAGTTCACCGCGAGGTGCATAGGGTTAGGCGATGGAGTGGAATGGTACGATATCTATGAGATGCGTAATAAATCGCCTTGTGGTCACGGGATCCACTAACTGGTTTAAACTGATTTTCACGATGAACCCAAAAACCGAAACCCAAACCGAAAACGCAAGACAATCGATCCCAACATTTAAGCAGCGGGCGCACCTCAACTGAAACTGACTAAGTGGGTTCCCGGTGGTTCCATCATTCCGAGAATTTCGGCACGTATTTTAACCCTTTACTCTCGGCTGTTTTTGTGTTTATTCTGATAGCTGTATTTGCTAGGCCATAAAGAAGCGACATTTTTACTTCCTTACCTCAATTTTTGAAAGTGAGGGAGATTTTAAGAATAAGAGAGTGCTTTTTTCAATGGTTTTTAAAATTTTACACTTTAATATTGATTGTTTTTTTAGTTAACTCGTTATTATTCGTGTCCCACATTTACTGGAGATTATCTATAGCTTGGTTACGCTTCCTTTATTATATAATGTAAAGCATTATTTAAAAACGATTTTGGAAATATTTATTCTGGCAATTACATTTTATTATGTAATATGTGTTTATATATTAATTATTTATTTATATTTTGAACATAAATGCATTTAGTCACGCTTTATATTAATGTTGTTGTTAACTGTAATCCTGAAAGCCTACGTTCCGTTTAGTTAATTGACAAAGTCTGGATGTGAACTGCCCGCTCGAGTCACTTAAAAAGTATAAATAGGATTACATACATAACTTAAAATATAAAAATTAAACGATTTGTTTCAGTATCATCCGCTGATGCGAGTTAAGAAAGTTGATTTGTATTTATTATTTAAAAACACTGGTATCTTGATTGTAAATGACTTTTTTATTATACCAAATATCTTGCTTGCTGAAAGGTTGCAGCACACTGCACACACTCGCTCCCTGACACGGGCTCCGTAAAGCCAATTTTTCGTCGTTTAATGACCAAGAAACTGCCACTTCTAGCTGCATTTACATATAAGGGTTACGCCGATGCAGTCTGGGGATATGGAACGGGGTGGCGTGCCACGGAAAACCCCGCCGTTGAAGTTGAAACACTGGGAACACTGCACTTAATCGATGTCAGGTATAATATACGCATATAGGCCATTTATTAAGGGATTTAAGGCTTAATCGGTTTGTTGAACTTTCGCCTTTTATTTTTGGTGAAATTTCGAACAGGTTTCTTTGACTCCTGTCGCTCGCCACAAACTTGTACCGTGCAAGCGCCGATGTTTAACTAATATTATGGTTAATTTTAAGGGGCTTTTGTATAATTTTCGTATTTTTATACCGCGACAAGTCGACGCTTTGGGGCAATCAACACCTCAGAGCGTGTTGCGCGGTCAAAACAAACTGAATAACTAAAACCGAAGCCAAAGTTAAGCCCGCGATTCTCTGTCCCGTTACAACAAAAGCGGTTCGGCAAGCTTTCCATTAAGCTTAGCTTACAAATCGGAGCGTCAAAAAAAAAAAACCAACAGCAGCAGCGGCAAAAAATTAAACAAAAAGCTCGCTCAGCATTTGTGTCAATTGGTATGTAGGAAATTTGGTAACCAAAAAACAAAGCAAAACCCCACTAAAAGATATTCATTGAGCGAGAGAACAATTGATCGGACGACAAACCTGTTTACTTGTTTATTTACCCCATCAATACCCGGCTACTAGTAATCCCCCACTAAAGTCGTCGCTAGCCAGAGCTATATTCTTGCTGGATCTTTATCGACATCGCTATATGTGTCGCCAGCACCTCGAGCATTCCTCCAGATTCAGGTTCCGCACACAGAACGAACACAACGTAAATGTTTGATTAAAATGCAAGTAGGAAGAGGTAAATTCTCGTAATAGCCAAGTGACAGTTGCATAAACCCGTCACACATGAATAGAATGGAACGCAAAGCGTGTCCCCAGTCTTTTGATCTCTCAAATACTACAAAAAAGCTACTTAAGTTCACTTAAACTCGAATAAATAGCACTTGACATTTCCTCAGTGATTCTTCTATTTCAGGTTAACAAAAACTCATTCTTCATTTTTTTTAATATTAAATTACGTTTGCGAAAACGTATAGTTTAAATAAATACCAGAATATGCACGCAATTAAACAATTATTTAAGCTAAGTAAGTCATTAACGAAAAATTACAGAATTAATTTTCTGAAACTGACAAAAATAATAATGATTCTATAACAAGCCAAAGCTACATTAAGTACCTTATTATACTTGGAAAAATTATATTTGTTAAATATTTATAAAAAAAAAACTTAAATATCTATATTTTGTGATAAACAGAGCACTATTTTTAATCGCTTTTAATAACTTTACGAAATAAAAAACCGTCATCATCCAAAATTACTAATCTATTTGCTGTCTGCTCCAGATAATTGGCCAAAACTTCGCTGGGTCGCGTTCAAGCATTACTCTCACTCACATATGGGTGTTATCAAGCAATTTATTTGGACAAAAAGAATCTACACTTTTTGTGGGTTGAATAAAGACTACCCTCGGTAGGGAATTGAATAAATTTGTTTACCTATTTAACAATTAAAGGGTTCGTATACGTGACTAACGCCAAATTATTGAAACTGGGTTTGTAAAATTAATTTATAACGCTTATTAGCACGTACACACATACAAAATTTTGAAAGTAGACCAACATATCATGTTCAGAATATACCCCTTAAACCTGAAATACCTCGTACTAGGTACTAAAAGGTGCTTTGTTTGCTTGTCCCATTTGCTTATTATTTGTTCATGGGCGTTAAAATATAATTACAAAGGCAATTGTGAAAACAAGCGCAATTTTCGCTCAGTGGCAATGAACTTCTAAGGTAATCGTAGAAAGATAAGCTGCCTGCTGAAAGAGGCTGGGGTCGGAATCGAGTCCAAATTGCGATAGGAGCGTGTCTGCATCGATCTCCAGCCCCTTTTTCCCCAACCCGCCACGAGTCGACTTTGGTGTCGGGATAATTACACTTTAATGTGAGCTGCGTTTCGCATTTCATTTGGAAAAGTGTTTGGAAACTGGTTTTTAAGCTTTTGCTTCCCTTTTCCGAGCAATTTCCGAGCTCGTCGCATTTTTCGAAGGTCGTGGGAGGCTGGAAAATGCCTGTGCAACGATTTAAATTAAATCGTTTTTTTTTTTGCTCTCCGCTCCTACACGTGATCATTGTAGTCGGCGGCTGTGATTTATGCTACTTTTTGGTGAAGCACACACTAGCACAATAGGCACTGTGACTGTTTTTGATTTTAATTGTTGTTCGTCGCTCACAATTAACGGAAATGAGAAATTTAAACAGTTTAAGGCATCAGCCGATTATATAAGCTGCCACCACATCACGCACTGGGTCAATAAATGCCTTTTTAATCACAGAGATTCCGAATTCCGTGCATTTTTAATACTATCCTCTTACATTGCGGGTACTTGCCGGCTTATATTACGGCGCAAGCGAGCTTCTGCCATTATTGGTTAATCCTTGTTTTTAATATGTCTTATCCACTATCCATGCGTGGGTCTTGAGCTGCAGGAACTTACTGATTTCGCCCAATGATTTTCTAATGAACAGCCAAATAAATTCAAGTGCCTATAAGTTGTTGTCTAACAAATTAGCAAATTATTGTTAATTTATTGTTCCAACAAGTTCGCCCATGCAAACGAGTGGTGAGTGGTAATGAACTGGCAGTGCTTGGCACAGACAAAGATACCTTTTCTCAAAATAATTGACAGGTATTTTTAAGTATAATTAGAGCGTTTAATTTAGTTTTTAAGCATTTAAAATTTCTCCGCTTTTAAAAACCGTTTTCAGTGCTGCCACACAATTTGAGTGACCTCTATTCTTGTGGTCACACTGGTAAGGCAACGCGGGTCTGGCAACGCCAATAAGTTACGCCGGAATAAAAACCCATTTAAAATTAATTGTATATTATTATTATTATATTTATATTAATGTATAATGTAATGTATGTATAACTCTGGTAAGCTTTAAAAATACGCTATTAAGCAATATATTAAAATATAGAATGTTGCCTTTTGCTGTCAATTGTAAATGATTTTCTATAATTAAATACATTAAAAATATTAATAAAAAAACAATCTAATTTTTATCTGCTTATGTTTTTTAATTGAATATGATGATTACAAATACAAATTATTGAGACCATATTAAATGAGAATTAAATAAAAGGTTAAATAAAGGCGATATATGGACAAAAAACAATCGAGGTATCGCGCTGCACGGCCACCATCGATAATATCGATATTACTATCGATGTTTTTACAGCTCTATGTTCCGGTTCTTGCCGCGTTTTCGTAAGTTTTCGTTAAAACCAATTTTACCTGAAATAACCAATTTGTTTTAATCAGGACAACTTTTTAGAATGACTGGAGGTACCCCACCCAAGCGCTCCCCTTTGTGGATAGGCACCCACAGCGGCACTTTCCACTGCGACGAGGTGGTTGCCTGTTTCATGCTAAAAAATCTGCCGGAATACGAAAATGCGGAAATTTTCAGAAGCCGGGACGATAAGGCGCTGCGGGAGAAGTGCGACATCATTGTGGACGTGGGCGGCGAGTATGATCATGCCAAGAAGTGGTACGATCACCACCAGAAAACCTTCGCGGAAACCTTCAAGAGCGTTTGCCCCCAAGTCAGCGAAGATTTCAATGTTATCAGGTGAGTTCTTCGGTATTTTGTTCCACGGAAACGTATCTAACTGCGAATTTAATCCCCTCTAGGCTGAGCAGCGCTGGCTTGGTCTACAGCCATTACGGCGAACGTGTCATCCAGAGCATCTTGCAGAGGGAAAAAGGCATCCAACTCTCTCCGGAGAACCTTAAGCTGGCTTTCGTGCAGATCTACAGGAATTTTATTAGCGAACTGGATGCCATTGACAACGGAGTACCCATGTTCGAGGGCGGCGAGCCGGTGTACAAAGTTTCCACCCATTTATCCGCCCGCATCGGCAAGCTGAATCCTTCCTGGCAGGAGGTCGGCGTGGACATCGAACAGCGATTCCAAAAGGCTATGGAAATAGCTGGGCGAGAGTTTGTCGAAAACGTTCTCGAGGTGACCTGCTCGTGGATTGCAGCCAGGGATCATATCCGAGCGGCTCTGGAAGGAGCGAAAGACGTTCATCCCACCGGCGAGATTCTCGTTTTGAAGACCTTCTGTCCCTGGAAGGCTCACCTGGCCGACCTAGAGAAGGAGTACAATGTGGAGGGAGTGCCCAAGCTTGTCGTATTCAACGACGGCACAAGCTATCGTGTGGCTGGGGTGCCCGTGACGCCCGGCAGCTTTGTGGGTCGCAAGTTCCTGCCTACGCCGTGGCGAGGATTGAGGGACGATGAACTGAGCGAGAAGGCAGGTATCAAAGATCTCGTATTTGTCCACCACAGCGGTTTCATTGGCGGCGCTAAGACCGAGGAGGCCGCCATGGCTTTGGCCATAAAGTCTATCGAGTGGCCGGAGGAGCAATAATCTAAAATTAATTGTAATATTTACCGAGATAATGTTTAAAGTTGTGCAAGTCAGAAAGCAATAAACAGAGCCTCACATTTCTTTTCTGAGAATTAAATTCCTTTTAGATCCAATCGTAACTTACAACATACCTATAATGACCATGATGTTGGTACCTTAACAAATTTTATTTGTATGTTTATATCTTCTGTTTTTCTGTATACAAAATCACCGATCGGAATTCTCGACAACATCCTTAGTCCATGCGTGTCTTCAGCGAGCGCTCAGTAATCTTATCCTGTTCGATAACGTAGACGGTGGCACCCCAACCGCTCATGGCGTCGCGGTCGAAGGCGTTCATCATGGACTGGGCGATCACCTCGAACAGCTGGTCCGGCTCGAGGTCCGGGCGCCACAGGGTCTCGCACATGCCGTACAGCTGCTCCGCACAGGTGCCGGCCACAACGAAGTCATCGGGCTCATTGGGGCACCCAATAAGGTCCATGTTGCAGATGAATGGCTTCAGGGTTTTGGGATCCAGTCCGGCCACCACCGGCTCGATGAAGTACGGGCCGAAGCGGTGCTCGTAGAGGAAACTGGAGAGCATGGCCGAGAAGGGCTTGGGGGCCATCTCGCGACTCTCGCGTGTCTCGTACAGGTTCTTTCGGAACATCAGGCGATCCCGCACGGTCAGAATGTCTGTCTGCAGGCCAGTGAGGCCCAGGAACATGCGTGGAGCGATGTGGAACACCTTTTTGAAGTCCGTGGATATGGTCTGCGCCTGGACTCCGAAGCGGTGATCCGTGGCGATGGCCACGCAGTCCTTTCCGCGCATGGCCACGACGCATCCTCCGTTATAAGCTAAAATAGACATGGTGTCGACGCTGCTCGCTTAACTCAATTTACTTTGCAGGGGAATTAAAATTTTGCGAAATGCTAAACGCCGCCAGTGAAGATGACTTTTTGTTTCTCAACCTGCGTTGCCAGACTGCGAGTAGGAAATGGGCTAAGTATGACGGGCAAATTGGAAGGGATCTGGCAACGCCTGCTCTGATGCAGATGTGCCTTTAAATAAATAATATTAAAAACTGAAGTTAAAAAATTATAATTACTCTGCAAAAACGCAACTAATGAGATATTGTAAAAGTATCAAGGTTTCTTTTCATAAAAAATGTTTTTACGATAAATTCTACACATTTGATCTATAAATTTTAGCTTTTTTTTATCGATATTTTAGTTTTATTCCGTCAGAAAAAATACTAAACAACTATCCGAGGCAAAAATGGGCACTTTAAAAGGGCATTATTTTTAGAAAAATATAACTCTGAGTGTTTCCCAAATTTTCAACGAACCCAGTGTCCGGCGTGGAGACCGGCGTATGTACCTTGTCCCCGTGCGTGCAAAGCAACGCCTAAGGTGACCATCAGCCAACGACATCCGGAAGCGACGCCCATTCAGCCATTCAGGGCACGTCAGGAAGATAAGGACACACTTAATTTCCGCAGGATGGCAGAGGCAATGGTAGTGGAGGACCGGTCCGCGGACCCAAAGCGCTTCTTCTGCCACATGTGCAACGTGGAGATCAACATTCCCAATGCGGATTTCACCTGCCCCCTGTGCGCCAACGGCTTCGTGGAGGAGCTGCCGGCTAATGCGCCGGAGATGACTTCCCCGGCTGCTGTCGCCTCGAGCGGTGGTCGCTCGGGCAGCAGTGGCAGTGGATCCTCCGGCTCCCACGACACGCTTAGCCGGGGCAGCTCCTCGGGAGGATCTCAAGTCAACGTGGAGTCTCTGCGAAACGACATTGTCTCTTTGCTGAATATGCGAAATGTGCCGAACTTGGAGATCACCATCGAGCCAAACCGGCGACACACCAATGTGGTGCACCTGGGTGGCTTCGGAGGACCATCTGGTAGTGGCTCCGGCGGCGGCCTGACCGCCGGTGGACGCGTGCGTCCGGCCAATCTGGACCGGCTAGACAATGTGCTATTCGACTTTCTGCAGAGCTTGCCCCTGGCAGGCGCCACTGCTGAGATAGTGACTGGCCCGGGCGGAGGCGTTGGCAGCGGTGGCAACTCGCACATGTTCTTCATGGGCAACCCAGGAGACTATGCATGGGGCCGGGAGGGCCTGGACACCATTGTCACGCAGATGCTAAACCAAATGGAGACCTCGGGACCGCCGCCGCTGTCGGCGCAGCGCATCAACGAGATACCCAATGTGCAGATCACTGCCGAGGACGTGGAGCGCAAGATCCAGTGCTCCATTTGCTGGGACGACTTTAAGATTGACGAAACAGTTCGCAAGCTGCCCTGCTCGCACCTGTATCACGAAAATTGTATTGTGCCATGGCTGAATCTGCACAGCACCTGTCCGATTTGCCGCAAGTCCCTGGCAGAAGATGGCAGTGATGGCGACGAGGAGTTCGTTCTGCTTGACGGCTTCGGTGGCGGCGAGAACGGAGCGGAGGGCACCAGTGCTACAAGGAGTTCGGCCAGCAACGTCATAGGAACGGCCAATCCGGCGACGGCCAGCAACAGCAGCACCGCTAGCAGCCAGACTCCGGCGGACAGATCTCGAGCACGACCTGAGGCCGCCTCCAGTCCCGCCCAGCCCCGCAACAACGTATTCACCTTTGACGACGACAACATGTTTCTTGATTAACTGGCGCAGACCTGGGCGATAGATCGATGGATCAATGGATTGATATTCAAAATTAAGCCAATTATTGGCAGCGGCTCTAGCAGTTTAGCCCTAATATAACAATTAATCATATATATTTATAATAGTTTTCCTCACGCTTACTTTTGTTGTTGTTCAAAATAACGATTTGTAATAAACAAAATGGAATACACGTAGAATTCCGTTGGCTCTGCAAGAATCAACCTGAAGTTGACTGTTAATTACTCTATTTTTTGTATAATCGAAACACCCTTGATGCTACAATATTAAATTATATACCTATAATCGTATTGTACATAGGTAATAGCTTAATAAACTACACAATTTGCATATACATATATATAAATATTTAACAAACTCGACAAAGAAGCTTGTAATACTGTCGTCTGTGAAATTGAGAAGCATCTTCAATAAAAATTCACGAGGTAACCTAATAAAAATCATATTTTCATTCCAAGCATTTTAAGTATTGTAATCACAATAGATAATTGCGTTACGTCGATATTGATAGTAACTCGCGTCAGTGAGAAGTTGAAATTCGCGGCACACAAAACTCTGGCGTTGTCCGTTTTATAAATTTCCAGTCTTCCAGCTGCAAAACTTCCACAAAACAGCTGATGGCCGCCAGGTGGCAACGCTGTCACATTGTTTAAATTCTTGTTTGAACCGGCAGCAGCTTAAAGCCAGGCTTAAACGCTTGTCAAGAGCAGGAAAATGAACAAATTCATTTAAACAGAAGAGGGCAATCCGCAGGACATCATTTAAGCATGAAAACCGAAAGCAATCATGAGTTTGTGGTACTCACAGAGGTGGTAAGTAAATTGATGGCAAAGCTTTTCGCTTGGGACCACTTGTCCTCCGACCCAACGTTTGTTTATGTCTTCGATCTCTTAGGTACAAAGGCAATATGTGCTCTATTTGGAGCGACAGCTGCGTGAGAACGTCTGTGCCTGGGCTGGCCAGTCAAGGAATCGCCACAAGCCCACTGCATGGGCCTGCATCCCGGAGAGCGTGCAGAAGCTGGAGCAGAAGGCAGTAAAGGCCTGTATGTCTGCTCAGATCTATCAGAGGGTCATGGTCAAGACGGTGAGTTATTCCAAGAGTGCTATACCGATAATCATCAATCATTTTCACTCCCGCAGATAGCCGCTGTGCGAAGAAGCACGCAGGAGGCTCGCCTGGCCAACATTCTCTTCGACCAAATGCAGAGTTCATCGACAGCTTCCGAAGATTCGGTGCCAACCAAATCAGTTCGGACTACTGTGGATAAAGGCACTCAAACAACATGGAACGACGAATCCCAAAATGGCCACGACTCCAATTTAGAGGATGACGATTTTGGAAGCTACGAATTGAGCCGAAAAATCGATATGTTTCAGGCCAGACTCCAAGAGTCGGCAGAAGACAAGGAACCAATCTGTCGGCGCTGCTGCTCTAAGAATGTTGCAAATAAGCGACAGCCACTTCCAGATCACGGTTCACCGTTCTCTGAAACCGAAGATACGGTGGCCCAAGAGCTGGCCATGCTGTTTGGGGACGAGCACACCGACCTGAATGAAATCTTCGGCATCGCACCCTCCGCTGTAACCGACGATCCGCAGATCTCAGCGATCCTGGAAGAGATCGAGAACGCCGAAATGCCCGGCCCCAGAGAGACTGAAGACCCGCCCTCGCCCGCCTCCGAGCCACAGCCACACAGCCAGGAGCTGGATCTGCGCCAGAGTCGTTGGCCCTGCGAACTCTACGTCCAAAGGATGAGGCTCAGCGCATTAATGGTCCGCGCGCTGGAAGCGGACTGGCGCTGCGAGGACCGATTGCGTTACCAGTTCCACGAGCTGTTCGGCGAGGACAGCGACGATGAGTTTGCCACTGAAATCTCCAGCCCCTCCATCGATCTGGCGGATGAAGTGTTGCTGGCCAGTTGTGTGTTCCGCATACGGCCGTGGATAGTGCGGCATTTGATGAGTCCCCTGGAGGAGGGGCTCATTGCCAATCGATTTCTGTTCAAGAAGCTGGCCAAGCTGTTGGCCCACTCCATTGTCATGGTTAATCCGTATTGCTCCGATATGCAGATTAAACAGGCAGTGGAGCACTTGTTTTGCCTGCGACCCAGAGGTATTCAAAGCGCTTACGATCTGGACAACTTGCCGCCTTTGGATGTGGACAAGTTTGTAGTGTAAACGATCTTACTTTAGTTTTCTTAGATTTACGATTGGAAAGTGAAGTGAAGTGGAGTGGATTGCAAGCTTCCTTATCCTGCCACCGAAAGTCAAGCATGAAACAATCGATATTTTAAAGATCTCTCATCTGGTTTATGTTTTCGTAAGCTTCTTCGAATACCGTTTACAAATGCAGTCAAGAAGACAGATTTGTTAATGAATATATATATTTTTGATTAGACGAGTCCATCTTTCCATATCATATTTTCCACTTGAGCTCCAACCACTTGGGGCGAACTACTTCAGCAAACAGAAACTTGAAAACACAGTCAGATTTGTTGGTTTTTGTGGTTTCTTTAAATTATAATTAATTCAATGATTACAATAATTTTCTTGCTGCACATCTCTCATCTTTTATAATTATATAAATTTTAATATATTTAATAAACGATACATAATATAGTTGTTTCCTTTTGACGAATTTGCTGCGGCGGACGTCAGCAACTGCTTAAGATGAATCCGATTCCTCCAGAGCAGCAGCTATCCCGCACTACTACGGTTGTTACTTTTACGGCTGTGTTGGTTGTTGTAGTTCCTTCAATTGTGGCTGTTTTCCGTGTTTCTGTATCAGCGTTTGCTCCTGTTGTTTCTGCTTTCGATTGCTGTTGCGGTGTTGTTGGTGGTGATAGATTGGTTGTGGTTGTGGCTGCTGCAGCTACATTGGGTGTGTGGTTGTTGTTGTTGTTGTTGATGCATCTCTCTCGCTGTGATCATCATCAGAGGCACTACCTAGTGTCGGGAATTTGATTTGTGTTTGCCGCCGCCGCCGCCGCTGCATTAGCGTTCTGTTTGTATTTCTGCTGGGACGCTGCCGGATTGCCCGTGGACTGCCCGTGCTGCTGCTGTGGCTGCTGCGACGAGCCCGTGGCCATCTCCGCGGGCGGCGGTCGGCCGCCACGTCTCTCGATGCCTCTGTCAGCTGTTGGCTTACTGCCAGCTCCGCTAGCACCCCCTCCGGGTGCCGCAGTGGCTCCTGCTCCCGCTCCCGCTACTCCTCCTCCGCCAGCTGTTCCGCCGCTCGTTTGTGTTGTGTTGGCCTTTTTGTTTTTATAGCGATACTCGTCGCAAACAAAGTCCTCTGGCGAGGTCTGTTGCATTTGATTCACCTGTCGCACCATCGCCGGCTGTGCCTGCTGCTGTTCCTGTTGCTCCACATCGGCATTGTTGTTCAACAGCGTCTCCGCTTGCGCCTCGGCCTCCGCATCCTCCTGCTGCTGCTGCTGTTGCCCCTTATTTACATTATCACTCTTGGCCAGGCTCTCGTCGGAGGCATTCAAGTCCAGCGCCTCAGTGCAAAGCATCGATAGCATCAGCGACTGCACAAACATGGATCTGCAAGGCGAAGGATTGGCATTAGCAGACAGCCAGGATAACGGAACCTATGGAAAGTAAATCTCCCTCCTCGCGAACACACTCACCGATCTGCCCGCTTGCGCTCCACATTCGCCCATTCGGCCTCGGTAAGGGTGGGCTGCATGAACTGGGCTAGTAAGAGGGACTCACCAGCTGCCGCGCCTCCCTGGCCACCCGTTTGACCACTGCCGCCGGCTCCTCCGGCACCCACACCGACTGCTCCTGGTCCGCCGTTGCCGTTGACCGTTCCGCCGACGCCCACACTGATGCCGAGGGCATTGTTGGCGCTGCTGCTGCCGCCGACCGCCTGCAGGATAAGACATTGGAGATTAGTGGACATTTGAATAAGGGGACGCTGGCCAGCGGGATGAACTACTTCTCTGGCATTGAGGCTGTTGGCGGCCAGACTCGACTGAGTCTGCGAATGATTGCTGGCCGATGTCGAGAAGCTGGCTGTCACCGGCCACTCGGTGGTGCGCAGGTTGGGCGGAGCCGTGCCTCCGCTGCCGCCCCCGCTGCCACTTCCAACTGCGCCACTGCCTCCACCTCCGCTGCCCGATCCACCGCTGATCACCTCGGCCATGGCGGCATTCGAGTTCGATGTTGAGACTATGGGATGCCCGCGCCTTGGCAGCCGATCGATTTGGCGCGATGCCTAAAATAATGCAAGAGCGCAAAGGCGCAAAGAGACAACGAAAGTCGCAGTTTCCTTATACACACACACACACACACACACAAATATATTAGACGTGGAAATGGACGCCTCCCTTACCGTCACCTGCTGCCGGTCCAACTGCATCTGCATCTGTAGCTGCTGCAGCTGCGACGTGGGCGGTCCGCCCCTCCGTACGCCGGAGAGCTGCGAGAGCAATTCCGCAATGGGATCCACCGATTCCCGGCCAGAAGGTGACAGGGCAGACAGGCCGCTCGACGAGCTAAAGTGCATATTGGAGCGTCGCGTCCGTGGGCCACCAAGCGTACGTCCAGGGATCCGGCGCACTCCACCGCCGTGACGAATGGCAGAGGGCTCGTCGTATTGTCTAAAGGTTAAGGCAACCAAAATTGATTTTACCAAAAAAAGAGAATATAGGCTGGCTAAAAAGATAATCTGTGAGAAAATGTAAGCTAAAAATACTTTATGGAGCTATAACCAGGCCTGTGCTGCATCGTAAAGTGCTTAATACGAAAATTTAAATTAAACTCATAACAAAAAAACACATAAATGACAATGAATAATGTTAAAAATTAAGACAGTTAGTTGAAAATGCATCCCTTGTAAAGTTAATATCTACAGTTAAGGTGATATTCTTAAAAGATATCGAGAATTTTAAAATACAAAGAAAAATAAATCAAGACAAAGGATTCTCCGAAATTACTAGTTCACTACGGTGCAGCTTGGCTGGATTACACTTCTTTGCAAAATTGAGATCGGTTCGATTTGTTTTTGAAAAAGGATATCAAAAATGAAATCAGCTCGCGCGGCCCCTGCCTGTGCTCCAATGTTAGGTGACCGGCAAAGTCATCTGTGACTAGATTCGGTTCGCCGCCCGGCAATCCGGCACAGACGGGACAGACCACCTCCAGACTGGTCTCCGTGTGCTCGGCGGAGACGTGCTCCAGTAAAGTGGCATCGCTAAAGCCCATCTTCTTGCAGTAGGGACAGGTGAAGCTCTGCGGCTGATCCGAGGTTAGCATCTCGCCGCCAAAGTACAGCTCGATGTCGGAGCGGGTGAGGATGCACTGCATGGGGTGCTCGACCAAATGGCGAGTCGAGGTGACGCCATCTTCGTAGCAGTCGGCGCACAGGTCGTAGTCATAGCAAATCAGGCACTTGTAGCGCCTGCCGTTGAAGTTGCTTTTGAGACACGAATCGCAGCTGACACCTGGACGAGAGTGGGGTTGGTTGGGAGTGTTATCCTTCGGGGTCTAGTGCTGCTTTATGTGTATCCCAAGGACTCACCTTCATGTCGACTCATTATACGGCAGCGACAGTAAGCTTCGCTTCCACTTCCTGGCGTTCAGGAGGCCCTCTCCCGCTGAAGGTGGCGATGGCTTGCTTGCTTGCTGCGGCTCGGGTTGCTTGGGATTCTAGTCTTGTGGTGTCCTTGCAGGCTTCGGTTTCAGAGGATTCTAGGATTCAGCGGAGCTGGAAGGTAGAGAGACAGCAGGCACTCCGTTAGGCAACGCAGACTGGGGCAAAAGGGGCAAGGGGATGCGGGGACCTGGCGCGCGCTATTCTTTTGTTTTCTCCTTCCTCCGCATTCTTTCGTCGCTACTATTTATTTCTCTGCACCATGCTTTCTCGTGCCCACGATTACGGTTCTTTCTTTTCGCCGTTCAGTTTGCCTTGCGAATGGCAGGGTGAAGCAGAGGCGCAGAGAGGCACACAAAAACGGGGCTCTCCGCCCCCGCTGCCACCGCACACACCCACGAACTGCAAACTGCGCTGGGGCAACCAGCGAATTATTCAATACAATCGAGAGCGCGAGCCATCGGAAAATTACATTTAATACTTTGCCGCTGGCGGGATGGTGGGGGGTTAATTGCGTTTTCGCCCGCCCCCTCGATGCCGCTGCTCAGTAAACATTTATTTTTAACTTTTTGGTTTCGCTTTGCGAAAATTTTCAACGATGTCGTGGGCTTTCTGCCCCTCACCAACACTCCGTCAAAATATACCTTAAATATACCACTAAAATGAGTAGGGTTTCGAACTTGGGTCGACTACGCTTTTAGTGCCACGCGTCTGGCAACGCCGCCCTCGGTTTTTCCTATTGGCAAGCGGCGGGGAGCTTTGGCAAGAACTTTGCGCAGACGGGGCAGCTGGGAAATAACAGTAAGAATTTTTAGTTGTCACTATTTATAAGCTTATGCGTCGCCTGCTCTTTGCCTGAATTTTTCGGACATTATTCATCAATTTTGTGCACTCATCTTGCCGAACACACAGGCACTGGGTGCACTGGTGTGTGTGAGTCTGTGTCCACACACCAATTGGGTTCTACGCAATTGCAAATCTTTGTTCGCCGCCGCCGCGTATTTTCGCACACAAGATGCGAATGCGATGTGTGTTATTGTTGTTGTGGCTGCTGTATTGCAGTTTTGTTGTACACTGTTTTCGGGGGTCTTTTCGAGGGGTTTTCCATATCGCCTTGACGGACACGACAACGTACTTTGAATTGGTGCGGCATTGGCTATTTCTCTGTTGCTCTAAAACACTGGCGCACGCGAAAATTAATAATTGAAACGAAAATAAGTTATATCGAAGTGAAAAGCTTTTCCTGACCTGCAGTATGACCGTGCGCAGGTGGCAGAAAATTACTGATCGCCAGTATTTACCACAGCCGGTATTTTCTAAAGTGTACCATCCCTGGAAAATGCATTTCTGATTTTTTTTTTTCTACAATTTATTATTTGAAGTTTTAATTTCTTAGTCTTCTAGCTTTTCCGGGGGTGGTCCGCAGGGCTGCAGCATGCGCTCCATCAAGTTGAACCGCACCCGCGCCTTGGATTCGTTTTCGGCAATGGCAAAGTAGTTCAGGATGTCGTAGTGGCCCATGTAGCTGGCGAGAGAGTCGCGGTGCTGGTTGGTCAACCACTCGTATTTGGTGGTATCTGCGTGCCCGGTTCCGATGTACTTGCTCTGCAGATGCTCCAGCTGGCTGTGGATGTTGTAGCGCTCGCCCATTTTCTTTTAGTTGTCTTGGAAATTGCAGGAGAACAGAGTTTAGTCTTTCTGTTTTGGTTTAGAGATACAGTGTGACCAGGTGTGACTTGAATAGAATCCACGGCGTTGTAGCCAAATGCACCAACCAAAAAAACTGATTGGCAACGCTAAATACGGGCGGTCATCACGGCAACACTGGACCAAACAATAAGGTTTAAAAATCTGAATAAGAACGCGACAATAAATATATTTCCGCTTTATTTCACACACCAATCCAATGTGCGGCCGCACATGCCTGTAAGGGCTATAATCATACTGATTGAAACCCAACTAACCCCCATTTAGAACCCTAGATCCGGATCAGGTGATTTGCGCCTGCAAATATCTCAAGCAGTCAGTGAAAAAGGAGCCCGATGGTGAAGAACAGCCCAAGGTCAAGGATGAAGAAGGCTCGAGCACGGAGACACCCGAGTGGAGGGCGGAATTCAACCTAGGAAGACGCTACCAGGCTTCGTACAACATCGCTCCCACCGACATCACGCCCGTGATCGTGTCCGCAGCTCATTTCTCAGATGCCCCGGAGCAGAAGTGCGCCCGAGTCGTGATGCCCATGATGTGGGGCATGATCCCCTTTTGGCACAAGGGCGACTATCGACGGCACGGACTCACCACCAACAACTGCCGACTGGAGCACCTGATGGATTCAAAATTGTATCGCGGCCCGTTTAAGCGTGGCCAGCGGTGTGTGGTGATCTGCGAGGGCTTCTACGAGTGGCAGACGGCAGGACCCGCCAAGAAGCCCTCGGAACGGGAGGCCTACTTGGTATATGTGCCCCAGGACGGCGATGCTAAGATTTACGACAAGAGCACCTGGTCGCCGGGTGATGTGAAGCTGCTGCGGATGGCTGGGCTTTTTGATGTTTGGGAAGACGAAAGCGGCGACAAAATGTACAGCTACAGTATTATCACCTTCCAGTCCAGCAAGATCATGTCCTGGATGCACTATCGCATGCCTGCGATCCTGGAAACGGAGCAGCAGATGAATGTAAGTTAAAATAGAATGGATTTTGGATCTTAAAATACAAACATTTCATTTTCACCTAGGACTGGCTGGACTTTAAGCGAGTGACTGACTCGGAGGCCTTGGCCACCTTACGCCCGGCTACCTCTCTCAAGTGGCATCGGGTGGCCAAGACGGTTAACAATTCCCGAAACAAGAGCGAGGAGTGCAACAAGCCCATCGAACTAGCCGCCAAGCCCGCGAAGCCGCCAATGAACAAGACGATGATGTCCTGGCTAAATGTGCGCAAAAAGCGTGAGGATCAGATCAAGGCGGAGCAGAGTGACCCAAGTGGGGATGAGGAGGATACGGCGGCGGAAGGGAAGACTTTATTAACAAAGCGCAGGACCTCTTCTGATGGTTCCGAGTCCATCGATAGTCCGGCCAAGAGGCCCAGATTCAGGGATTTTAAGAGGGCGGCGGCACTAGCCCAGCAGAACAGCGGCGGGGGTAGCAGCGACAGTAGCGAGGTGAAACCGTCCGAAAGATAAACCCCTCCCCCTCCACATATTCATAAACTTCCATAGTTTTGTAGTACATTTAGTTTATTTTCATTAAAAACCAAAATATTTGCTCTCAATACCAAAAAGTTCTAAGCACTATTTCATGATCGATGTTGTTGCGGCTTAATTATACAAATTTGAACTTAGCGACTAAAGATTTTGCTTGAAGTAGAGGCTTAATTAATACTAATTGTATGTTTGAACTTGCCGTTATCAAATGGGTTTTATGGGGGATTTCTGTTTTAATTTGTTGAGCGCCACTGTATTTGAGCTTGCAAGTTTTCGTTTTCGTTTTCATTTTCGTTTTTGTTGTCGCTGCATAAATTGCAATTAAAAACAGAAGGAGAAAAGCTGCACAGCGAAGCGAATTGGTGTGTATACTGAGTGTGTTTGCATTGGCCGGAAAATGAGCCACAAAGTAATGGGAAATGGTGTCAATGTTAATGGCTGATCTGGCGGGGGAGAGGGTCGGGGTCGTAGAAGTAGAGGTGGCGGTGCACTTGTGATTGCTTACAATTATCAATTTGTTGTATATTAGACTACGAATTGTATATTTTATGTATATGTTTGTGTGTACCGTGAAATATGGGAAATACTCTGCACACATGAATCTTAATCCTACATAGAATCGATGAGAAAGTTTAGAATTCAAAGGCCAAATAGCTCTCTGTGTGGGGATATATATTATTTCCCTTAGCGGCGACCAATCGTAAAACTTTAATTGTAAATACTTTGCACGGCCAACGGGAGCAGCCTAAGCGGGGGGTCTCCGGGAAATGGGAGGTGACGGTGTGGCGAAGACGTAGCACACACAAAAATAAAGATATCAGAGCCGCCGTGTGTTCACGTACGTGACTGCCGGTTATGTACTTAAAATGCTATTTACGAGATTACAATTTGCATGCTGATGCTCGGGCTGAATTATTTAAACAATGTTCAGATGGATTGCACTTGAGGAGAGGTTTAAAGAGAGACATAGAGGGGGTGGAGTGGGAATTTGGGATACTACTCAAACGGCGTGCTAAACATGTTGATGTTCAGGTCCTCGAACGTGGTCGGCGCACTGTGATCAAGCATCTGAAGCATATCGGAGAACTCCTGGCCCTGCGGCTGTCCTCCTGCCCCGGCCGGTCCGCCGGGATGGGCATGCGGATGATGGGGATGTTGTGCCGTGGGGTGCGGCGGATGTGGATGCGGATGGCCGCCGCCGGCCTGCTGCCAATCCCACATGCCCGGGGCATTGGGCGGCGGTGGCGGTGGAGCCGCCTGATATGCTCCGGGCTGCGGTTGCTGACGGTTTCCATTGCCGGCACTCAGCTGGGTGTAGGTTGGGCCACTCGGCGACCTGGCCGGACTCGTCTGCTGGTACTGGTAACCCTCGGTCACGGGCTGCTGCTGTTGCTGCTGCTGGGGACGCAGTGCTGCCCAGGAGTTGGGCGCCACTGGCGTGGGCGAGGTACCCGACTTGGGTATCTTGGCCAAAGGCGAAGGTCCTCCGCCGCCAGCGCTATACGGCGAATGCGTGGTATCGTAACTATACCCCACCGGAGTGGTCTGTGCCGATCCTGGTCGCTGCTGCTGCTGTTGCTGCTGTGGTGTGGGCGCCTGCATGGCGAGCATATGCGTCTGGTACATGCCGTCGTTGGTGGCGTTGCCGACTGGCGTCAGCTCACGGCGTGCATAGTCCACTCCGGGGGCTGCCTGAACGTAGACATGCTGCTCCTGCTGCTGCTGCTGTTGTTGCTGCACCTGTTCGGGTGTATGAGCAGCTGCTGCCGCATCCAAGGGAGCACCGTGCATGGTCTTACCGGAGCTGTTGGTGCACACTATATACTCCACCTCGTCAGTGTAGGGATTGAGAAAAGCGTAGGCCTGTGTGCGCAGCCACACGTACTCCGAGTTCTTGGCCCGGGCTCTGTACAGGAGCGAGAACATCTGGCCCTTCTGCTTGAGCACCTGGTCGAAGCTCTCCTTCATGTGGCTCTGGTCCTCCGGATGGAAGAAGTCATAGCAAATCTTTCCGAGCAGCTCTGTGGGCGTATAGCCTAGAATGTTGAGCACCCGCTGGTCCACGAACGTGAACTTGCCATCCATGGCGTGCCGCGTGATGAACTCGCTCTGGTTGTTGGACCCACTCATATCGTTTGCCGCTGTCGAGGTGACCTGCAGCCGGCCGATGGCCACCAGGCAGCAGTGCGAGGTCATATCATCCACATCGCGTTCCATGTGCATGTTGGGGAACATGTCCGTTGGCGGCCAGTTCTTTATATACCCCGTGCAGTGCACCACGGCATAGTTGGTGCCGTCCCGTGACGGTCCCAGTGAATTGCGCTGCTTAAGGCGGTTCAGGTGCCCAGAGACCATGGATTCCGAGTTCACATTGCCTACGCGCATTCGGCAGATGAATCCACGCCGGGCGCCCATGCTCAGTCGCATGCTGGACTGGTGGCCCTCCTTCTTCACGGTACCCGACTTCAAGTCCAGAATACGCCCGGCATTCTGCGACTCCTGCGTGGACAGCTGCTCCCGGATCTTCTCGCGATCGTCGGGATGAATGTGCTCGTACAGGCTAGTGCCATACCAATCACTCTGCGTGTAGTTCAAAACCGGGGTCACCGAATCGGAGACGTAGATCACCCGTCCCGAGTCGCAGGAGACCACGAAGAGGAAGCCATCTGCTGCCTCCAAAATGAGATGCTTCAGCTCCTGGTCGGTGAGGAACGAGGGCTTGTAGGTGCCATCGCTGCTGGTGTTGCCAGTGCCACGTAGGGCCTTCATGTGAGCCACCGCCATGCGCAGGATGGTCAGCTTATCGGGTTTCCTGGCCAGGGCACTGCAGGTGGGCACCATGTCAGACAGTTCCGTGATGTAGGCCGTCATCTTGTTGCGACGCCTCCGCTCGATCTCGCAGTGGTTCTCGCGGCTGGCAAACCGCTCCTTGTCCTGTATGTTGGCCTCATCCATGCTCGGAATGCGTAATTAGCAAGCGAGCAAAGCGGGTTCGTCGTAATTTGGGTCGCCTGTGCTCTGGAAAAGTGAGAAGAGCAAGCGACGAAGGTGAGGTTCGTGGAATCGCGGGTGGAGGGGGGAACGGTGGTTGGTATTTTGTCTACGTCGTGCCTGTGTGTGTTTGTGTGTGTACTTGCAAACGGCCACAAATTTAGGTTTTAAACACGCTTTTCACCAATCCACTTACAATTGATTCGCGTTTCAGCACACCCAAGCTCCGTTATCGGGTTTTTTCGTGCGCGTTGTTTAGCGTTTTACCATAAAATCAGTACTTTTTCCTCCACTTTTATTTGTTGTAAATAGGGTTGTTGATAATATATCAAAATATCAATATATCGATATTTTTCTAAAGATGATATATTTATATCACGATAAATATCGCAATAGCGATATTTTTATTTGAATTACAATACATGAAAAAACATCGCTAAAAACAACATCGATGTTTTCAGCATCACTAGAGCGCGCCACAAATCAAAATTCGTGAATAAGTGGAAGGAAAATAAAACTCATTCAATAATTAACTGTTCGAATTCCTCACAGATTGAGCATTTAGTGGTCATGATTCTGATGCGAACCCTGCGCAAAGATTATTGTACAGCAATGATGAGGAGGTGGACGATGAAACGAGATCCGGGCGATGAGATGGAAGCAGGTGCACGTGCAATGTTTTCCACTCACCACCCAATACCCTGCTCTTTTCGGCGTTTTCGGTGAATATATGTATGTATACTGAATGTAACCATCAATGGGGGACAAGTGTGGATCCGGCTGATGCTGACATCCGTCTTTACCGGTCCCTTTGGTCGTTCCTGATAAACTTTATTGCTGATGGTTATCATGCATCAACAGCAGTTTTTTAAATATATTATATATTCTTTAGCTTCCCCACTGGTAAATAAAACAAAGTGCAATTCTCTGATATTGTTGTCAGTATTTAATGGTATTACAGCATTGCGTTGTCTTACATATATCAAATATAATTTCATAAATACATTTTTTATTTGTTAAGTCATAACTAGGCGCAGTATCGTGGTGTTACGTACTAGGATTCATTAAAAAATTAAAAGTTAATTATTAATAGTGGCAATAACATGTCTCCATTTACTCCGATCCGGATTCATACTTGTAACAAAAATAGTAAGCTTGCGCTCTCTCCACTTCGCACATATTCTCGTTCTTTGTGTTATTTGTGTATTACGTTTTCTTGTAGTGTTTTTTTTTAATACAATCTTAGGTAAAGGTTTTTCGCTCCATCATTTTTGTGTTCTGCTTGGTATTGTTTGTTAATTAATTATTGGCAATTTTCTAACTGCATGCTTGATTTACTCCACGTTTCTCATATTTCCATATTTTCTTCAAGCTGTTGGTACAACATACAAGTCTTTTGTTCTATGTTTAAAGTAAGGTATATTATATATAATTAATCTGCATTAAAATACGTGCACTACTTAGGTGTAATTTAAAATGCGCGGCTTCACTTAAAAATTGCTTAGGCGTGCTCAAAATACGTCATTGTGTGGTGTGATTTGTGGTGTCTTTTGTCTAGATTAAACTTCAGCATAATTCGTTGACTAGAAATTAACTTAAGTACTTAAGGCTAGCTAACATTAGATTTTAACACGCTCTTGCAGTTTATATTTTGGTTTTCGTGCACAAGTATTTCCTTCTTTGATCAATCTTTTCTTTTCTTTCAACAATTTGTGCTGCATATAGATTTGAGTTTTATTGTATGTATATATAGGAAAGTCTCAAGCGTTTCCCTGCTGGAAAGTAGTCGATAATTGCATTTATTTCATCCTCTTTTCAGTTGCTGCAAAGCTTAAACACATAACTAATCCGTTAACAATTTTATTATTTTGCATTTCAAAACATTTAGCACCAAAACGATTATTATTCGCCAAATAAAGTTTAATAATGTTTTCGTTAATTTTGCACATCTTTTCGAATTTAGATAATAGATAGATAGTAAATAGGAAAAATTAAGGGAAAATTTGCAACAACTGTTATATAAATCAATTAAAATCCAACTTCAAATACAATTAATTCCTAGACAATACTTTGGTTTTATACTTAGTACGAACGCGCTGTTCAGAGCTTGCAAAAAATTGAAAAACGTATAGAAGTCTTGAATAAACATAGTTTTGGCTCTCAGGCGCACTTACTCATAACATCACAAAAAAATTAAACATATATGTATATATTGGTAGATGGTAGCGACGATATAAATAAGGTGTGATAGGTTCGCTTCATCCACTTTATAACTCTGTCTAGACTATCTTCTCAATCACTCGTTCACCGCCTGTCTCTCTCCAAATTGGTGTATCTACTTTTGCGCTCGATTGCGTTCAAAATGCACTCGATTTTGAGTAAAGATTGCGTCTTGGCTAGGAAACGCGGTACCTCCTACGTGGTGTAGGTGCGAATAACATCCCGGATAACAGCCCGACACAGCGGACACTGACCGCCGCCAACGCCGCGCCACTGCTCGATGGCGCAATCGTAGCACATGCACATGTGCCCACACATGTACAGGACCGAGTCGATGGGGTTCTCGTAGCAGATGGTGCACTCCGCACTGGAGTCCGTGCTCTGCTGGTCGCTTATGCTGTCCTTCCACTTGTTGGCCGCATTATTCGTGCTGTTGGCAACCGGCTGCAAGCAGATAAAAGGATGCAAATTAGTACACGCGATCATAGATTCCATTAAAATAACACTTACCTCAATGTACTGACTGCTGGTGGTGCTGATGAGGGTGCCGCTGGAGCAGGCTCCTGCCAGGATGCCGCTGGAACTAACAGTAGTCGTGCTGGGCCTGGCCGTCAGCTGGCCATTGATATCGTGCGAGCTGCTCGCCGGCGGCAGATTGACCACCAGAACGGTGCCACCGCCATTCGGCTGAATCTGGAGGATGTCTCCGTTGGACGGCATGCTGATCATCCTACTGCCATTGGCTCCGCCGGCCGAGGCCAGGGTGCTCGTGCTCTGGGCCACGCTCAACTGAGAGGGATGGTGATGCAGCAGCTTGGCCGTGGCTCCGGCATTCAGACTGCTCATCGACTCGGTCATGGGCAGCATGCGGGAGCCCGAGCTGGAGGTAGCGGCGGCATTGCAGGCGGAGGAGGAGCTGCTGGCGTTCACCTGCGGCTGAGACGGATACGCCACCATGTTGGGCAACTGCTGGCGGAACATGCGAAGCGACTGCGTAGAACCGTAGACGTCGAGGAAGGCCCACAGCTGGAGGGACTGGTCCACATGCATCACCACGACGGCAGGGCCGTTGTTCTTGCTGATGCTCACCTCGCCGTTGGGCGCCACAAAGAAGGCGATCTCATCGCCGCGCTGAGGAGCAGCCGCAATGTCCTTGCTCACCACCCAATACTCCGGACGGTCCAGCAGGAAATCAGAGTCATTGGGCAGATCGTTGGGCTGCAGCATCGCTGGATTGCAGGAGGTCAGCCCCAAGGCCAAGGCACCCACGTACATCTGTTCCGTCTTCAGGACCTGCACGATCAGCTTCTCGCCAATGCGAATGGGGCGCGCTGTGAAGACGTAGCCCTGGCAGAAGTCGGACTCCGTGCGCGAGGCCACGAAGCGATCCTGCGACAACCGCACATTCCGGCCCTTGGTGTTATGGAAGGGCACGGGGATGAGTCTGCCGTTGGCATTGTACCGCAGCGGTGGCAGCCCATTGGCCAAATCATGAGCTATGGCCGCCTGCTCCACGCTGCTCACGGAACCGCCGTTGCCGGCCAAGTGCAGCGACTGCAGGGACGGCATCACGTGGCGTTCCAAATCGTGCTCGATGGCTCCGACACTGTGTCCGGGCAGGGATCGGCGCGACTGCTGGTGCGGATGATGCGCCATCAGGCCGGAGGAGGCGATGGCAGCCGGCTGGGCCAGCTGCTGCTGTTGCTGCTGCTGGGCAGGCACAGGCGTCGCCGTAGGCTGCTGGTACATGTAAATGCGGGAGTCCAGGAACTCAATGCCCGTGCAGTTACCATAGATATCTATCACCGTCCACAGCATGCCGCGCGTATCGATGCCGGACAGTATCACGCCCTTCTCCTCGCTGTTTATCCCGTAGATCACATCGCCGGCTCCATTCACATAGTAGTAGAGGATGTTGTCCTTCTCGCAGTACTGCTCGTGCAGGGCCTTGGCCCAGAAGCCGGGCCTGTTGGTGAGATCCGGGCAGGCGTACTTGGGCAGCGATCCCTCCAGGGAGGCGGGATCATTGCTGGTGAACCCAAACCGAATGCCGCCGTTCCAGTTGTTCGAGATCTCGGCAAACTTCACGCAGATCCTCTCATTGATCCTCACAGGACGGGCGGAGAAGGTGATTGCCCGGCAGAAGCTCTCGAAGCGCCGAGCCAGGGTTCCATCGCGAGACAGCCGGATGTTGTCTCCATGCACGGTGTGGAATTGCAGCGGGGGCAGGTTATTAGGACCGGGGCAGGATGAGGGCGAGCGGCGTACTGCAATGAGAAGGTAGAAAATTCAGTTAGTTGCGGTTTTTCAAAGGGGAAAGGGAATAATTTGGCTTAATTAAGTCAAGTTATTAGTTAGAATACAATAAAAACAATATAGAAATACATATATTATATTTCCCCACATTTCGTAAAGTTTTCCCTCCCATAAATCTCTCCAAAGTCACCTATTTCGCATTCAACCAACTCCTAACCTTCCCACAATCCATTTATCTATTTTGTTTCATCTTCAGCTACATTGTCTTAAAATCTTTTTCCGATCTTTGCTTGGGAATGCCAGCTCACACCGTATCAAGTTACGCATCTACGAAAAAAAAGATTTCTATTTGTTGCTTCAGGTAGCCGAAAATTCAACAGTTTAGTATACACAGCCAGCCATGTGCTGGCGATCGAATTACGCAGGAGATCCGAACTGATCTTTCCAAGGAGAGTCGAGTCAATAACCCCCAACCCAGAGACCCAAATTTAGTTGGTTTTCGAAGCCCAGGGGCACGTGACTGGATTGAAGATTATTAAACTATGGTCTGCATTCGAAACATGCTGTAAATGCCTTCACAAAAACATTCAATCGATGGACTCTGAAAAGGATTTGCCATGGCCATCGTCAGCTGCTCAGATGTTTTCTTGGAAAAATCTAAATAACAGACGTGTGAAGTACAAGAAATATTTCAGAGAAGGAAAAATATTGGTATAGGTTTGGGAGTTCTTTAAATATTTTTGGGAATTTTCAAATTCACTCAAGAATAGTGGAATTATCAAAAAACCTTTATTGGTTTCTTATAGAATATAAGTTGTATTTCTAAAAAAAAAAAAGGTTGCCTAAGTAAATAGTTTAAGCTTGAATAAATGTAATACTATGTCAGCTGCTTGTAAATTCCCCACTTTTGAGGGAAGAAGCACTTCAATAACAAAAGCAGGACTTGGGGAATCCTTAAAATATATTCCCGAAATTGGCATAATTATTGCACCTTGCAAATCCACATACATATCGGCAGCTGCTGACAATTACCACACAGAAAAAAGCCTATAACCAATCCATATGGCCCCGTATAAATAATTATCCGAGGAGAAGTCTTGGGATGGCGACAGGTTTTCTTAGCCCAGACTGAAGGCATGGCCAACATCAGACGATTCCGGCGGCATGCCAACAGTTGCGCAGAACAGAGAAAAAAATAAAATAAGGTAGGCATAAGACCCAGTTTATAAGAAAAAGTAAAAGGAGAAGGACCTGCCGAGATGATTACCATGTTGATATGCGGCGCGTGGCACTCGAGATCAATGTGTTTGCTTTATGGAGCGACCGACGGCGGCATGTGGCAGCTGTCCTTTTTCCTTGTCCCTTTTCTTGATTCGACAAACGGCGCAAGAAGAAGGACGCATGGGAAGGTCAGAAGAAAGCAGCTGTACGAAGCTGGAACAGGTAAAACAACCCCTAAAGAGCGACCGAATTTCCCTTATGTGTGTGTGTACCGAGGGTAGTTTCCAACCGGGGATTTCGATCGCTGTCGGGGGTTGCTCGTCCCCGCTTCCTCTCGCAAACGGCAGCTGTTCAAATTTCGGAAAAAGAACTACAGCTCGACAAGACAAGACACTGAGATATACAAGATACAAATACCCAGCGAGATTCGAGTCCCGAGTCTGTCTTTGGGGTTGAAATTTAATCCTAAGCCAGGGCCAATGACTTGCACACAAAATCTGAACCGCCGTCTGGGCTCTCCTTCTTCCTTTCCAAACCCGTCGTCGTCCTCAATCCTCAAGTGCTTCCGCAGTCGGAGCAGCAGAACAGGAAGTGGAAAGGGAGCACCACACCAGCTTCCGGTGGCTCCCAATCGGCGGCGCTCAACGGAGTGGAGATAGCCACCAACCAGCCGGGCCAGAAGAAGTCTGCTTGAGCCGCTGCTTCTGCTGCTGCTGCTGCTACCAGTGGAACATCCATATTTATGAATTGACCGCGACGAGGAAGTAGGAAATCACGTACGTGCCGCGGATCGGGCCTATTAGCTGCAGGATGTTATTGTACTGGCCTGGCGACGCCTACTTTTTATCGGCCCAGACCAGACAGTCGTCAGTCAATGGATTGAATGGCTGGAATTGCGGCGGCTAGTACAAGTATTCATTGCGTTCGACGATGATGGCTTGAATGAATGAAATACGCGCCTTGCTTTTTCCTTGAAGTCGAAAGCCTAGAGTTGGAATTGGATTCGAAACGGTGCTTGGCAAGACGCGTCGATACTTTCAATTAGCCAGGAGCCATAATTAATTAACTGCCTTGCCGATTGTCTCCATGAGATGATGGCTTTAATGATCTCCGCCCCGAGAGCACAAATAATTTTATAAAAATATATGAAAATTATGCTGGAAACAATTGGAAAGATGAGGGGATGTGTGATCATATAAATTAAGCATTGTAAAAGAGCCAGCAGGCCAAACTAATTGAGTAATCAGCAACGTTAAGGAAGTAGGAAATTATTATAGCCATTTTCCTATATCACAAGTAAATAACCAGAAATATACTTAATGATAAAGCTAGTTGTTGGACTTCTCTGAACCAACATAATCCGAATCTAAAGCCGTTTTCCCAGGCAATCAGATCATCATTGCCAAGCTAATTTCGACATAATTTGGCGATCGTCGAGATGAAAAGTTCAAACTTTCGGTGGCCGTGCGTTTGGAGTTCGCCGCTCTGCCGAAAAGGTTCCCAAATACCTGGCCAGAGCGCATCCACATCCACATCCAGCGACCATCCGATCGACTGCCAACGATCTCAGTGCAGTTGCAGTTGCAGTTAAAGGCAAATTTTCGTTGTTTGGCGAAAAGGAAAAACCTGATTTACCGTTCGGCAGGCAGGCAGATCTTCGTCGTCGTCGTCGTCGTCGTCGCTGGATCCGCAAAAACATTTCCCACGCTGAGCAAAAATCAAACTCAAAACCCAAACACAAACACAAGCACGCTGTGTGCAGAAACAATTCCCACGGCTCCAAATTTGTATATATAGGATAGAAGAGAGATATATATAGTAAATTTGCGCGGCTGCCGAACACCGAAAAACCTGTAACAAGCCGCGGTAATTGCGCGAAGAGAGTCTTCCCGAATTGGAGAATCGCCGCATCGCCGACTGGCTGTTGCAGCGGGTGGAAAATGTGAAAATCATGCAGGTGTCATAAAACAAAACCAAAAGAAAAACGGCCAGACCAGGCCAGCCACTGAGGCATTTGCAAACTGCAATCGTTGGGTGAAATCATTTTAACGATGAAGATCTCTATAAAACATTCAAAATCCCATTGAGCCCAGACGTCATTAAATCGAGATTGGCACTCGTGAGCCTCAAGTTGAGCGGAGTTGGGGATCATTAAAGACAGATTATGTGTTGATGTCTAAATGAAGACAAGTTGCAAGGGGATTGCGGAGGAGCTGAGCTTGGATCGAATGCAATAATAGTTCGGTTCGCCATTCTAACAAATCATTTAAAAGTAATACATTCAAGCGGCAGCATTAAAACTCAAAGTACCAGTTTTACTGACTTAAGCAGTCGTAAATAGTTCGTAAAAATAGTAAGCTAATTGCTATTTCAGTTAAAGCGATGCAATACTTTCCAAATTCGAGGTTAATATGTTCTGTATTAAAAAAGCACCTCAAAAATGTTTTAAATTTACCTAATTTAATGTCTAAATATACATTTTAAGGGGTATTTGATAAATTTATTTATTATTTAGTAACACAAGCTTATGACTTGTATCCTTTCTTCAGTGAAAAGAGTTAAGTTGACAGGTCCCACAACCCTCCCAGTTCCACCCTCTCCTAGTGCCACATTTACACTGTGATTCAGGTCACAGGTCACGTGCTGCTCCTCACTCCTGAATCCCTGAATTGTTCCTAATATTACATGGCCCACGTGCATGAGTCAGGAGACGTGTGCGGACAATTAACACGACGACAACGACGCCGACGACGTTGGTCGTTTAATTGCGCCGGAAGTTCCCCCATAAAAGCCGGGGGTTTACTCGGGGCAGAGGCGGCGGCGTGGCCAGTGGATCAATGGATCATTTACACAAATTGTATCAATTGGTCAAGCATTTGGCATAAATTATCGGCGTTTTGCAGAGCGGTTCGAGTGGGTGTGGGTGAGTCGCATTGGGTTGGACTTAGGCATTCGATTACCACTGCCACTTCCATGGGCTTGTCAATGAATGGATCTCGGATCTCGACCCACACTCGTCGTAACCTGTGTGTGTCTTTATTTATATTTTTTTGTCGACATTTCAGTGAAATTAGTTGAGGAAACACTGTGTGGGTCGTTCGTTAGTTAGTCTTGACTGTGGGCAGAGATGATAAGTTAGGCTTTGGTCGGTGGGCCTGGAGATCTGAGCAAGTGTCTCCGCCTAAAAGACTTGTAAAACAATTCTCACAGCAATAAAAGCAATGTTAAATTCTTGGCCTAAAGATACGCAAATGAAGCTAATGAATGTTAATTAATCTCTCACAAACAAACAATTTGCGTGGGGTCGGAAAATATGAAAGTTTTCAATAAAAACTCATTCCACGAAAGGCTTTCTAAAAACATATTTTCAAGTATTGATAAGGTATCGAACCAAGTACAACATTTACTCAATTTCAAGGACTTGTTGGTTTCTTTGATGTTTAATTAACAGCCTTAATCCCCTTATTTTAGTTTAAACCCAAATTGGAAAGTTCCCATTAAGAGGGAATGCAAAAACCACTTCCGTTCTGCTTGACCGCTGACCAGTGCAGCGGAAATCGCACTCGGATCCACTCATCGAGAGCTGCTGGAGCAAGACTCCGCTCTCTCGGTGTGGATTCCCCACCGGTTTTCCCGTAATCCCCCCTTGCTTTTCTAAGTAACTCTAGATGCAGCAGCAGGGCAGCACAATGGAAATAGACCCTGCAAATATAATAAAAATAATTACACAAGAGAAAAGGGGCCGCCGACTGACGACTGGCGACCAGCGACTGGCGGCGGCGGCGGTGACAACGATGAAACCAGAGGTCAGACTACGGCATGTTGTTGTAACCAGTAGTTATTGTATTGTATTTTGTTGTTTTCATGTCTGAACAGCTTTTCTTCTACGCAAGTACATTGCACTTTTCATGCGATTAAGCGAAATCTGATACTGGCAGCATGTTGAGAAAGAAAAAATCGAAGAAATCACTGTAGTTTCTATCACCGCCCCGTTTTGTTGCTTTTCGGAAAATTCAGTTTAAAGAGGTGTTTACGATAAAGTCATATATAACTCACAGAAAGTGGTTAGGTAAGTTTCCCTTTATAAACCTTGTAGAACTGCACTTGCACGTTCTTAAAATAGTCAAAAACAACCCCCAAGCTATACCCCCACATATGCATTTTCCACCTTAAATATTGATCACACCTTACACAAAAAAAAAAGGGTTCAATGACTCCCATTGACTCTTCTCGCGGTTCTACGTAAATTTTCAGTCTATCCACACATACACAAATTAGTTGAAAACACCCGGATGGGGAGCAGGCTCCCTATAAATAATATAATTAGCCAACGACAGGGAGCGATATAGAAAAACAGATAGGGAGGCGGAAAAGTAAAAAATGGAGAGGGAGAGGGAGGAAGGGTGGGTGGCCAAATCAAATTTACATGTTTATTTTTACAAGCGCACAAAACAACGGAGCGTGGAATGGGAGCACCTCTCTATCGATGCACATGATATATATGTACATATATATAGAAACCATATACATATATCCATGGTTGGGCGCCGAACCGTGCCAGAGGCCCCAGCCAAGAAGAACCGAACTTTTTCGAGCTCCGGAATAGACATAAAACCGATCTAAATATATACTCACAGCGCTATAAGGAAGCGTATAGGAGCCATACAATCAACAACATTGTGTAGCCAAAGTGTGGAGGATTTGGGGACTTTGTGTAGGGAAAACATGAAAAATCACAAGTAAACATTTCAAGTTTTATAAGTGTTTTGAGCTGTACCTGTCATAAGAACTCTATTCCTATATTTTCAACAGAATTCAATATTATCGACATTTCTAAAGGGATATCTTTATAAATTAAATGGTGAATTCATCATAGATGTCTTCGTTATAGATATATTATGAAACTAACAAGCAGGAAACTATTAAATGTTTTGAAACCATTCAAATTAATAATTAATAAGGAGTCTTTTCCGCATGTTTTTATGGAGCTTTGCTGTTTTTTTTCTGAACAGTCTGTACAAAGAGTCATATAAGATAAGACCGGCTTTCTTCCGCTGTGTTTTGTTGCGCTTTGTAGACTCGCTGTTTATCGAAGCGTTGCAATTACTGGAAAGGGCCAGTGGAGAGGTCCACATAAATGTACATATATAAGAGTACTATACAATATACACTATATATAAAGTTGATAGTTACTCCCATAGTACTTGCATTTCCTCGCACTTGACTGCGCACAAGGCACCCCTCCCAAAGACTCGACTCAAACTCTTTTGTGTAATTAAATCACTCGAGCGTTGAAGGGGAAGCAGCGCGAGGGCAGCAACAATATGTCTGAGTGGAGCTGAGTGGAATGGACTTCAAGAGTCGTCTTTTGATAGAAACACATCATTATAGCATGATTATTACATTATAAGACTGCCATTACAATGGCTGACGAGCACTTCAAGTGTTAGCTCGATCGCTTCAAGATGCCACTGAATGCATTATAATCATCGACGACGATGGCTAAACTATTCCCATTCGAGTTTAGGGTTATAGCAAAACCATGCAAATGTCCCCGCTTAGCATATTAAATACCCCAGCAGCTGCAAAACTGAGCCTAAAATCTAGTTCTAGTTCCTTCCAAAAATAGGTGTACATATTAATTACATTAGAGTTCTGTTCAAAAGCCGACGAAATCCGAAAAATTCGACAAAACCCGATCTGGCCAAGTTTCCAGCGATGGATGGATGGCCGAGCAGCTGGTGGTGGACAGAGACGTAGATTAAAGGCCCGTAGGTGTAAGAGACCAGCGGTGATTTATGCATGGCAACGTAGCAAAGCCCGCCGTATAACCCGTCTAAGATCGGAAAGAAACACACGCCCTCAAACCAAGCGCACAAAATTGACCCAAGAGATGCCTTTCGATATCTTTCCATCTCGCTTTGCGTGAGTTAATTGCAGCTGCCTTCGGGCTCATAGCCAGGTATGCTATGTGCTATATGCTACAATATATGGTATTTGGTATAGTATTTACCTGTAGCTACCTGGTTTGCGCCTTTTGTCTTGCGCCAGTTGCAACACCATGCGGCGAACCGTTTTTATCTAGTTTATCTATTTTGGGCTGTTATCGCTCAGCCCAGACAAAATGTTAACAATTCTGTTCTACATTTGGGCCTTGAGGGAAATTTACGGACCTCACAGTAGATATTAGTTAAGAGTTTGGTAAATAACATTTTACAAATCAAAAAGTAAATAGCTTTAATTTTTTGGTAAAAGCTGCCAACTTGGTTCATTAACTGATAAACAAAAGATGGAAAAGGCACCTCTAAATGGGTCAGAAGTAAGATAACTTTTATTGAAAAAACCAATAAAGACCCAGCACCACCTTAGATCTCTCTGTACATCCCCAAACCCCACCAAGCACCTCTTATTTATAGCCAAAACCTCCAATCAGTTTCCCAACCACACTTGCAAAGATAACTACTTTTGCACTGACCGTTATCACCTGGGCGAAATTATCAATTAGGAACGGCATTGCCTGGTATCAGGCTTATACAACAAATTATAAACATATTTTAAAGTGTTTTGCAAAATGACCATAAGATGGATGTGTCACACAGATGACCTCATATAGGGGGAGAAAAATATAGAAAAAGTACCCAAGGGGCACAAAAGAAATACGAGCAGAAATACGAGAGAGTTATAGCAACAGATGTGCATATACAGCGTACAGCTGTGGTCAAAATAATAAGTGTTAGACCATTATTCTTCTTATTTAATATATTTATTATTATTATATTTTTATTTATTATTATTTTAAAATTTTATAAAATGTTTGGTAACCATCAATCAATAAAATACTAAAAAGTTCCACAAATCCTGTAAAATACTTCAAGTACGAAAATAGTTAAAAGCTGAAAATACTAAATAATTGAAAAAAACACCCAAATTTACACCCCAGCCAGGGAGTGCATGTTTATTTGTAGTTGTACACTTTATATGTACGTTTGCTATTAGCTTTTTGGCCAACCCAATCGAAGGTCATGTGACAGAGGCGAAAACACAACAACAAACAAGCAGTAGGTACCAAACAAAATCAAAGGCTCAAAGACAAGTTGGCAGCTCTTCGATTCCAAACACACGCACACACACACATTAATTTCGAAAAGTAAACCGTGAGAAGCTAAGTAAAAGCCAAGAGCAGATAAACTTTTTAGCCAAAGCAAACGTGGTATGCCAACGCTCAACAACAACAAAAACCACAACATCAAACAAACAACTACGAATTGTAATAGAAAAGCTAAAAATGCAGGTAAAAAAGGCAAAAGCAGCTGATGCCACAAAGTAATTTCATTGATTACCGATAGGCAACGCACGTTCAAACTCAAACGGATTGGATTGGAAGCCGCCGCATAAAGCATAAAACGCAAACACATCCCAAGCTTAAAAAACTGAAACTTCAAAGCCACACCTCTTCCTCTAGCCCCTCATCGCCTCCTTCAACTGCTCCCTTACTCCTCCGGCTGATTCCTCCTCATCACCCCCTTGGGCAGTGTTGATCGTTTCTCTTCTTCTTTCCATTTTTTTTTTTGCGTTTTGTTTTTGCTTTTGCCTTTGCCGATGGCGGCAACGGCGCTTCGCGTACAATTCCCAGTACTACAAAAATAACAACCACAACAAATACTGAATGAGGTACATATATGCAGAAACAATAACGGTCGGCTGAATAGTACCAGGAAAATACAGTTCTTGAAACACCAAAAAGGATACTCGCTTTTGAAATACCAAAATATACTCTTCTTCAAGGACCAACAAAATACTGCTGATGACTTAAGTTCGGACTATCAAGACCGATTCTAATATTTAAATTGTATCTGAGCTTGCATGTTGGACTCAACTGTCGGTAAGAGGCAGTAAAAATAAAAAGAAGTAGAAGACGCTTAGGCTATGCGTCATTGGCTTTGCCCGTTGCTTTGCTCCCCCATTTTCAGGTCCAAAAGAGAGGCCCGAGAATGCAATTGAGCCAAGTTTAGGGAGAGTGAGAAGGCAGTTTTAGTTTTTTTCTTTGCGGCTCAGCTGCTTTCAACGAAAACAAAAACAATGCCCGTTGAGATAATCGTTATGATAAACATAATCGCTCCTTGGGAAAATTGCTTTTGGTGGTATTTTCCTCATCTCCCCCGTTCCCGATCTTGATCCCAATCAATTTGTGGTTACTTTTGGCAGTGTGAGTTCTTCGTTATATTGTGGGTTTTTTCTGTACTTCGATGCGATTTGAAAAATGCAGTTTTCAAGAACTGACATTTCCGGTGAATTTCTTGGAGTCGAGGTTAAATTCATCAGAAGCCTTGAAAGAACTTTTCCCTCCATTAATTCAGCAAAGAATAAGTAATATTTTGTTGTGCGTGCTCTTTCCAAGCGTTTCATTATTAGCTTTGTTTTAAACAATCGCAAACTATTCCGTTTCTGCTTTTTATCTCTCCATTTGCTATTTGTTTTTGTTGTTTTAGTTACTGTTCTTGAGACGCAAAATGCTAATGTATGCATAAATGTTTGCGGCCGGCTGGCTCTGTCTTGAGTTTATTTATCTTTGCCGCATTAATTAACCGAATGAACGAGTGAATGAATGAATGAGCGATAGGTCGGGCCACATGCTAATATTATGTGGGAATATCGCCGGAGATAAAAGCACAGCGCCCCCAGAGACCCAGATCGATGAATAATGTATTATCCAAGTATTTTCGCACGCCGTAATTACATTTTTTAGGTGGATACAATGGGGGGAATATTACACAGGAACTATTACTACTCGAAGGGCTATTACTTGGCTTCTAAAATTATAATTTCACATAGCTCAAGTCAAACTTTTCTTAGGAATTTCTTTCCTTGAATAATTAATTTGTTCTACAAGTTTTCGAAATAATATTTTAAATTGTTTTATTTTTTGTCAAAAATTTAGTATTATTCTTTTTAAAGCTCAAATGTATATATTTCAAAACTTCTTAAGTCCTTATAGCTGAACTAACTAAAGGCGATTACTAACCCAGTCCAAAACGCTTCTTAATCTTCTTGAGCAGGTGCATCTTCTTCTTGCTGGACATCTTATCCTTGGTGGACATGAGGAGCTCGTTGCTCTCCATCGCCAGGACATGGGCCGCCTGTTGGGCGGGCGTTTGTGTGGCGGTTATGGGCGTCATGTTGGCATTGTGGATCTGAAGATTGCGAAGGTGCTGCTGCTGGTGATGTTGGTTATGCTGGTGCTGGCTCAGGTGAGGATTCAGGTGCTGCTGCTGGGCATGCATGTTGAGGTTGAGGTGCGGGTGGCTGCCCTGCATATAGTTGGCTGGTATATCCGATAGACCCATTGCAATTTATACTTTAATTTCCTTGGAAATTTAGCAAAACTAAACTAATCACACGCGCAAAATGCTATCAGAAAGCCACAAGCTGCTTGTGTTTTTATCTGGCATTAAATTTTAGCGCTACGAGTTCTTAGAATCCAGAGTTTTCGCTTAAAACATTTTGAATTTCGGTTACTTTTTGTTTGTTTGTTTGGCGCGACGGAACAAACGAAATACGGAACGGAACGAAACCAGACCGACTGCGAATACGACAACTCCCGAGCGAACGTCTCGCTTCGTGTTTTTTTCGGTTTTGAGAGAAATGAGCTGCTGTCGCAGCCTTATATAGCCTCGCTCTCTCCCACGACTCGGCGTCGCGCCACAGCTGAGCTGAGAGAGCGGCAGTGCAGGCACTCTAGCTATTTTACTGATATTATATGTAGGAATTTTTTTAAATTAATAAGTTTTACCTTCTAATGATATTTTACAATTTTAAACTAATAGTTCTTATAAATAAAAAAAAGAAAGGTTTCACCACTACTGAAACTTTATAAAAATCACTTTTACTTAAACCATGGTGTAATCATAATTCTAGTCTCATTCTACCATGACTTAGACAATGCAGAGTAAGATTGATTTTTATGATAATGAAGACAAAAAGTTTTGAATTTACAATTTTCAAGGATATACATATGCGTTCAAAGTTTTTACCGCTTTAAAATTTGCTAGCTAGAATCATCTTTCAAGCTAGTATTGACTTTTCCTGCCCTATAGAATTGCCAACACTGAGCGTGGCTTAAAGGAGAGAGAGCGAAATTGAGAGCGGGCCATAGGTAAAAATGCAAGAGCAACATCGAATCAAAGAAAATTGTTGTTGCTTCCTTTTTTCTGTGGCAGCTGTTTCTTATTTACTATGGTTTCGCTTTAGCCTGCCATTCGCGTGCATTTGTGTGTTGAGCCTCCCTTATAATATCCCTGTATGCCTCTTGTGCACCTTGATCAGCGATTCCTCCACTTCTCCTCCTGCTGTTGCTTCTCCGGAGATCAGAGCTAACTGTTGTTGTTGTTCTCTTCTCTCTGCGTAAGTGTGTGTGTGTGTAGTTCAGCCAGGTTCAGAGTAATTCTTTCGCCTCTTTTTTTGGGAAAAAGGTTACAAGGTTCGCAGCTCATATAACTGGGGAAAACTATGTAAATTGCTTTAATTTCTTTGATCGTGAACTTTACTACTGGCCAAAAATAGTAGTCGAGGAATACACAGAGAATGAATTAGGTGTGTGGGAAATTCAAAGTAACAGTATTTTTGCACAAGATATACATACATACATATGTACATACATACTTAGAAAAACAAAATACAACTATGAATATATGAATAAATAAAAAATAAATAGATCTTTTAAGAAAAATATGTGAATAATTTTATACTAAAATGTGTACATAGTAAGGTAAGAATTAATCAATTTTAAGATTCCCCAGCAGTCTTTGTAGCCATTAAAGATCCAAGGAGCAGGAGCAGCGTTGTCTATGATGGGGGACACATGCCATTGTGGTCTCATTTGTTAAGCTCTGGGCTTTTGCGGTCATCAACAACTGCCGTCTGGCGTCATGATCATCCTTTATCCTTTATGCAGGATGATAATTGCTGCGAGTGCCCCAGCCTCGTCCTGCAGACGGCAGATGCAACTCTCAAGATCGGAAGGGATCAGCGATCAGGAGACTGAGACCGAGACGGGGAACCGAGAGAGCATTTAAATTTTGATATTAAAGTGGAAATGCATATTCAGCATCCTGGCAGCAGGCGCGCGTCCTGGAAATACATCTGCTGCTCCTGTTACCCGAGTTCCCTTTCTTTCCCTTCTCGCTCCCCTCCCTCGCACACAACTCACATTTTGCGAATGCGAAAATGCAAAAAAGGTCGTTGTTTTGGCCCAGGAACAGGAACAGGAACCGGAGCTGGCAAACACTAAGCAGCGAAACGAGCGAGAAACCAGCGAACTACCCCAAAAACTGTTAAGAAATACAGTGTGCATATTGTTTAAAGGACACGATTTACTTTTATATATGTTATAGATACAAGATACAGTATTTTGTAGTTTATAAAAATTGTAATAATTGTTTTATTAGAACATTATTTAAATGTGTCTCAAAATGGGGTTTTAAAATAACAACAAGTTGTACTCCATAAAACTTATCAAAGAAGGTCTTCAAAGACTATTAAAAATTAAACAAAGTTTACAGTAAGTCTTAAAAGCAAGGATCCATTGGGATTTTGCCCCTATCTCTTAAATATCTATCAGAAACCTTTAAAGGATATCTACTGTACACAAGGTGTCCCATCTGCGGTTGCAGTTGGACCTGAAAAGGTCCTGCAGAAAGGGTTTGCTATCCCCTAGTTTCCCCTTGTCCGCCGATCTCGAATTGTTTGTTTGTTTGCCAATTCCAGGTGTAAATTCATAGCAAAAGAGACAGACACAGAAAGGGATTTTTTTTCTTTTTGGAGGTGGCCGCAAAAGAAGCCAGTCAACCACGTGCCAGGCTAAAATACAAAAAAGCAGGAAAAAATAAAAAAAGGGAGACGTGCGCCAGTTGCCTTGGCTGATAAGGTTGCTCTACTTCTTCGGATCGGTTCGAAACTCCATTTACGATTATTTATTTTTATATATATTCATATTTGCCCTGAAGGCAGCTGCTGGCATTTGCATTTGTCGCCTCGATGGGGGAGAAGATACTCCTCGGGTATCTGCAGGCTGTTTGTTTGCTCCCTTTAGAGTTTTTTTTATGGTTAAATTTAGAATTTGGCACATGTGCCCCCCAAGATCCAATGGTAAAATGTGCAAATTATCTCCCTACGTTTCGGTCTCCCACGAACATCTGGTTTAAGAATACACACACATATATAGCGTCGTCTTCGGGGATCGTTGGTTTCTACTGAGACCCGCATCTATGTACTGTACAGTACCCAATTGTTGTATTTCGACCATTGTCCCAAAGATGTCACAGAGATTTACCTTTCAGACAGTTCCTTAACCCAAAGATCCCTGCTGCTATTCGAAATCGTCGTCTATGGAGAATTGACCTAGGCAGGCGTTTAATGAAAATGCCAAACGATCATTTTGCACGGCAAGTGAATAGAGAGTTAAGGAAGAAAAATGGTTGCAATAAAGGGTTTACAAGTTGTCCATGTCAAGAATTCAGAGTTTTATGTATCTGTAATACCATTTAATGGAATTGAAATCTATTAAAGCCTTTAAAGTTTATTATAGGTAAAGACAACTCATAAAGATTTTTTTGTAAATTCTTTAAGAAACTATGATTATTTGAAGTCTCAAATTGTTTAAAGAAGATGCCAGAATTTTGATTTCACAATTTTTATACTGTCAGCATTTTCATTAGAGAAAAAAATACTCTAGGCTCACATATCCCCTGAAGGAATTTCTAATTTATCTTTATGAAAATGCTGATCAATAAAAAACCTCACACAAATTAAAATCACAGTACAGCGAGACTTAAGGCATTTCTGATTTCTGAAAGTCCCACCTTATTAGTGATAAGAAATCACACCCCATTTATATGGCGTAATAAAATTTTAAAGATAAAAAAAAGAGTTACACAAATTGTAGCTTCGATTGAATTTCCATAAATACCAATTTCCTTATCGCACCCAACACCTTCTCTATGATTGCTGTAAGCAAATGTCTAGGAGCTACCTTCACCTTGGGACACCTTCGAGTCTGATAAACCAATGTCTGCTCAAAGATAAGCAATAAATTAATAACGAATTTGCAGCTATAATTAAATTGCTGGAAATTGAATTTAAAGGAATACCACAGTACATTTTATAGGCTAACCCTCTGTGGAAGTGGGCCAAAGATAGGTATAAAAAAATAGATAAAACAGTCAACAAAATAATGAAAAAAGACGTGGTAAATAACTAACCGAATCGGTATAAGAAATTGGCAGCTGTCGGAAGAAAGACAGCTGAGAATGCTATGGCTCTCCACATCGATCGCCGATAACCGATCAATATACACATAATTAAGTAAAAACTGTAGCAAATGCCAATGTTTAATTAGAAAACGACATATGCAAACGGAGAGTAACTCGAAAGGAATATAAAATAAAAGGGAAAGGACTCAGACAGGCAAGGAGCAGAGAAAAAGGAGCTCAGCTCGACAAGGAGCAGTTGTGGAGTTTCGTATATGTGTATAAACCCGAACTAATCCAGCACGGACACAAAAGAGAGCCTGAGAAAAAGGAACCCAAAAACGAATTGCGCAAGCACTTGAGAAACAGAGAAACAGAAAATTGAAGGCGATGGCCTACCCATTTGTATGTATTCTCAGACGCAAGGGATCGAAGGACATGCGGGGGACAAGCTGAAGGAATCGATTCAGCCAAATCATAAGTTATAAATTATACATTGTTGGAGCTATGATTGAGAGGAAATAGTTCTCTCTCAATCTAACTTCATTCCCTGGATTAGGTGTCTGTACATAAGCAAAGTAACTAATTTAAAAATAAATTGGGATACATTTATGTTCCATAAGGATCAGGGTAACCCCAGAGTCCAGACAGAGTATTCCTAAAGAACTTTGACTTATTCTGTAGAAATAAACCTCCACTTTTTTGGGATACCTGCGACAGCAGTTGGTTTCTCTGCAACGCTGAGATCAAGATCTAACAAAAGCAAACTCGCTTGGGATTCGAAAATGCATTTGGCAACTTCTACTTCCATATCCTCTCATCCTCGACCATATTCACTTCCCATTTCCGCATCCTCGTGTGCGTGTACGCTAATCAAATATCAACATCGTCGATGAGGAATAACCGCCAAATGCAACACATGCGCTAAGGGAAGCTGCGATCCGTTAGATAGAGAGAATCCTTGGTCCTGCTGGCCAAATGTTTGCCTTTTTCGGGGGGTTTCGGCTTTCACAGTTTTCACATTGCAGTTTTTTCCCGCCTGTAAAATGGAAAAGCGGAAAACTCCCCCGTCTGAATAACCAGATACAGTCAGGACATTTGGCAAGTCATAGAGAGCGAGCGAGGGTCCTGGCGGGTTTTCGGCCCACAGCATGTGGCTTTGTCTCAGGGTCAGAAGAAGGTTACGGTTCGGCTATCTCCTTACCTGGCCTGACCGAGCTCCTATTGGGGTTTTCTTATCCTCTCCTGCGCCTTTGTACCTCCTTCGTCCTTTTTCTGCGCCCGTTTTGTGAGAAATCATTGCCATAAACTCTATAATTTATTGTCTACAGCTGCAGGAATCGAAGCTGATTCCTTCGATTTGATGGAGACCCTCAGGAACTCAGATGATGATAATGTGGTAAGCAGGTAAATCCTCCCCGTTTAGTGCACCTGTAAAGGTGAGTTGAAGTTCGCGCCCGTTCCCTAGCTAGGCCGAGTTCATGGGTAAAGGATCTATACTCTTCCCTTTTTAAAGATTTTTTTTAATCCGATTCTTGACTTCTTGGGCCTCTAAGTAGCTTAAATATTTGATGTCCTTATATGTAATGGCGGAACCCTGATTAATTTTGAAATTAATGCTTTAAGTACGTTACTTCATATACAAAATTTATTAAAGCGTAAGAAAATATGTGGTATCCTTCTCAAAATTAATAATTTACTATTTTTCGTAGAGAAAAAGGACTTTGGATTAGGTTTTGATATATGGTACCAAGTAAATAAAAATCCCTTTGGTCTAATTTGTATACTAAAGAAGTATCAACATTGATTTAAATTAATCAATATCAATTAAATTTATATTTATAAGAGATATTGTGGAACTTTATAAAATAGTTCAAGTTAAAATTTTGCTTTCTGATATCCAATATCTGATATCATTATAGATTGTTTTGGCCATATCTAAGATTTAGAGACTTAGAAACGCAATTACATTAATATTTATTTACGTATACTCATTATAATATAATTTTATATTATTTAGCTTATTTTGATAAAAAATATTAAGCTAATAAAGCTTTTCAAATCGAGAAAGATATATTTCATCATTTGAAATCCCAACTACTTCAATTACATCAATTACAGAAACTATAAATCCCCGATATTGGTAAACATAACACCTGTATAACAATTACAGAACTATCGGCACGAACGCGGAAATGAAGCGACCGATTGTCATCGCTAGGGAAACAGCTGTTCCGCAGCCAAGTGCGTGTGTGTGCTAGGGTTGCCGAATATTTTTAAAATATCGATAATATTTTCGATATTAAAAAAATATAAATTTGATATAATATTTTTACCTTTCTGAGTCGATATCGATTGTATTATGTTGCTATCAATGGTGCTGGCATAAAAAAATTATTTGAAAACTATCGGGTGTAAATTAAAACATATACCGATGGTTTGCATATAGAATCTTCGATACAGAAAAAATGAAAAGCCTTCCAAAACAAAAACAGGAAATTTTGTTTAAATTGAATTTAAATAATAAGCCGACATATCATCGAGTGTACGCTGAGTTGGCAGCCCGCACAGCTGATGGTGTTGGAAAAGCATTCATATGTGGGCGAAACAGCTGATTGCAAAAATCAGCTGGCCAAACAACAGCTTGAATCGCAAAAGATCCACAATTTGTAGCGGCTAGTAGGACCTTCCGCTGAGCTAAAAAATCCCATAAGGGGGGCAATTTCCCCCTAGCGATATATCGGTATTTTGATATATTTCCGGCATCCCTAATGTGCGTTTGGTGGGAAGGTCACGTCACAAACCCTATTGGAATGCTCATACTTTTCAGTTATGGGAACAAGCTTGGCGTGCAGCTTCATTCATATCTTATGACATTGATTATAAAATTGTCATTCCCACTGATTTTGTCGCCTATCTTGTCCTTTAACCATTATCACAGAAGTTCACTTCGGCTTATTGTGCTATTTTACCGCAAATAAAGCCTGTGCTACTTACCTATTTTACCAGCCGACTGACCCATTGCTTATTAATCACAACGTTTGCGTATTTTCGCTTCCCGAAAGGCACAACAAGAATCAACAACAACAACGAGGACACACATTTACAACTTCTTTGGCATTGGATTTTGCTCCTTTTCACGTGGCCGCAGCTTACGGAAACTCAGGTTTTCTCGCGTCCCGGTAACCGATCATGTGCTCTGGCGGGCGAACTTACTCCCGGAATCATATGGGCGTTAATTGCGATGCATTTTTAAAGCTTTGTTTTAATTGTTTTTTTTTTTTTTTTTTTTGAAGAGAGGCTGCCGGTTAGCAAGGCTTTTTTAGTTCGATATTCGCCACTCGCCATACACTACCGCGTTTGGTGGTAACGTGCTAACGCGTTTTGGCAAATGGTGGCGTGAGTATCAGATATCGGTAAAGAAACGTAAAAAAAATAGTGTATAAATATAGACTAGTTTTAATTAAGCGGCTTTTAAAAGAAATAAAAATTAATCACTTTTTTCTGTACATTTTATATATAAATTTTAAAATTTTATCATAATTAATTGGTAACATTTCTTAACATTATAACATTTTAAAATATACAATAAACTTTACCTTTTGACAATTGATTTAAATGTTTTTCTAATATATTAATAATTTTGTACAAGAAATTCGAAAAGGAGCATTTCAAAACTGTCTCAAATCACGGGATATGAAAAAACTGTGACTTCCACACGATACTTTTTTTCAAGTCCGTCTCACGCGATATACACGGTACTTGCGGTATTTTCCTCGACGGCTTTGTGGTATTTTTCATCCGCCCTCCGGTGGTAACACTCCACGCAACCTATGCCAAAAGAAAACTACGCGAAAAATATGCCATAAATTGTGAGAATCGAGCGTGTTTAATTAGCTTAACCGGCGACCCAAAGTGCTCAGCAGCAGCGGGTCGAGCCCCGCCCCACCAGCCACCGATTCGCTCACCGCCAGGCATAAGAGAAGAGCGGCCAAAAGATGGCGGATCCGCTGAGTCTGCTCCGGCAGTACAACATAAACAAAAAGGAGATCGTGGAGCGGGACAGTCAGATCATCTTTGGCGAGTTCTCCTGGCCAAAGAGTGTCAAGACCAACTATCTCAAATATGGGTAAGTAGCGCCTCCTCGTCCTATTGCCCCGGTAGTGATAACCACCTTAACGTACTACGCAAACCCTTAGCTCCGGAAAGAAGGGCGCTCCACGTGAGTACTACACGCTGGAGTGCCTGCTGTACCTGCTCAAGAATGTGATGCTCCAGCACTCTGTGTATGTCCGGCAGTGCGCTGCAGAGGATATTCCCGCCGTGAATCGTCCGGATCGAAAGGAGCTGCTGGCGTACCTCAATGGCGAAACACCGACCTGTGCCAGCATCGACAAGAGCGCTCCGCTCGAGATCCCCACGCAGGTGAAGCGAGCCGCCGAGGGTGAAATCTCAAGCGGTGAGGTGGCCGCGAAGAAGGCACGGTTCGAGGAGACGCAGGTGCAGAAGGTGCGCGAGCAACTGGCGGCCCGATGGGATGTGAACCAAAAGGAGACAGCCGTCAATATGGACAACATCAAGTCGCTGTCAGAGACGATGTCCGTGGAGAAAATTGCGGCCATCAAGGCAAAGCGTCTGGCCAACAAGCGGACGACCATCAAGCGAACAGACAACGATGAGACCATGGGCACCGATATGCGGGCCATTCTCGACTACGACGTGGACTCCACAAAGGACATTATTAGCCGGGAACGGCAGTGGCGAACGCGCACCTCCATCCTTCAGAGCACTGGTAAGATCTTTGCCAAAAACATCTTCGCCATGCTGCAGGGCATTAAGGCTCGCGAGGAGGGACGTAACCGGCCACAGGCGCCCAATCCTATCAAGATGCCGGAACCGGCAAGGATTGCCAAGCCACAGCCGCAGCTATCGCAGTACAATCGTTACGATCAGGAGCGCTTCAATCGACAGAAGGAGGAGACCGAGGGCTTTAAGATCGACACGCTGGGTACGTACCACGGCATGTCGCTGAAGTCGGTAACGGATGGCTCGCTGGCGCAGCGCAAGTCGCAGGCCAGTCTGCCGGGGGCACCTGGACCCGGCATGCCACCGGGAGCAGCAGCCGCCGTTCCCGGACGACCCAAGGAACTGATCCCAACGGCGCAGGCCAGGCAATTACCCGCCAATGGACCCACAAAGCGACCTTCGCGAACGCCCATTATCATTATACCGTCTGCCAACACAAGCCTCATCACCATGCTCAACGTGAAGGATATCCTGCAGGAGCTGCGCTTCCTGTCCACCGCCGAGAAAAAGCTGCAGGGCTGCCAACGCGACATCGAAGTGCTGTTACAGGTGCGTAACGAGAGCTAAATTTAGACTTTGTTAAGGTGGAATTGTGGTTATCAGAGTTAAGACTATTCTTGATTTGCAAGTTGTTTAAAGTAGTAGAAACTCTAAAAGAAATTAAGAATGATTCGTGAGTTAATTAACCTTTCTTTTTTAATCCCTCCCGCATAGCGTAAACGTAACAATCAGACTGTTTCTTACCGGGTGATAGACAATCCCATCAAGCTGTCGCAACAGGACTGGCAACGTGTTGTGGCCGTGTTCGTTATGGGACCACAGTGGCAGTTTAAGGGCTGGCCCTGGGATGGCAATCCCGTTGAGATATTCTCAAAGAGTAAGACATGTTGATGCTTGTTTTAGCAAGTTACTAAATTATTTTCCTTTGTAGTTTGCGCCTTTCATTTATGCTTCAGCGAGCTGAAATTGGACTCTAATGTGGAGCGGTGGTCGGTTACGTTGCTGCGTCTCTCCCAAAACAAACGGCATCTGGATCGGGCCGTGCTCAGCAAGTTCTGGGAAACGTTGGACAAGTAAGTTCATCTCAAACCTACTTTACACAATGTTTTAATGGGATTTGTATCTAACTTTATTAAATTAGAAGTCGTTTTCTTTAATAAGAAATCAATATTTAATGTTTAACTGTATTTCATAATTACATTAACGAATGAGCAAACTCAAATGCTGGATCTTTGGTGTTTAAGTGCTTAATTCCTCAGTTTATGTTTGTGTTTATTAAAATAACAAGAAACTAAGAAGATGAGTAGTTCGTATAATTATTTTATGCATATTTCATACTCATTCATTTAAGTAAACATTCATAATAAACAGTGCTTATACTGAACATCTTAACTCAATCCTTGAAAGGAGCCCGTTCATTGTCTCACTGAGATGATTTCTTACAGAAATTAACATGTTGACAGGCAGATAACAACTCCTTTTATTAAGCAATCCAATCTTATACATCAAAATGATAAATTAATTGCCAATCAAAAATTAAATATTCCTTGAACAACATTAAATAGTTTTATTTTCATTTAACCTTTACCTGTTTTAATTCATTTCAGATACATGGCGAAATACAAGCCCGACTTGCGGTTTTAATCCCTTTCAAACCTGCGGCTGAAGATTTATTTGCAATAAAAAGCCTACACAGTCCCCCATCAACCATATTTTTAACGATCCGAAACTTTGTAATAAATGACGCACTCAATTACTTTGTACACTTGGCTTGTGAAAGTGAGATCCGGTCGGCTACCTGTGTCTTCTGGTCCTTTCAAGGTCCTTCCAACTCCCCATTAAACCCCTACTCCAGGGCGCTTTCTCGCCTTTTAGCCTGCCGCCACCCACTGATGCAAATAGGCCCGAGCGCTGGCAGTTAGTGATTAAGCTTAAAAGTTTGTTGTTCGACAATTGTACAATGTAAACTATTAAAAACAAACGGAATAGAAATTTGTATTTTTAATGATAATAAAAAGTTACAAGACAATTAAGCCTGTGAGATTATGGATGACTTTGTTAACCGTTTCCACAAGAACAAAAAGCAATCAAGTCAAGAATCCATTTATTGTCTTTGTCTATATAGGTAAATATGTAAGATTATGCGGGTACTATGGTCGTCAAGTTAGCGGTTGGTCAGTAACTCTACTCTCTACTTTAGGTTAGCGGATTAAATACAAAAAATACTATTTCTCGCTGGCTCCTCCTCGGTGGCATTATGGGGAGGAGGATCCTCAGCAGATGTTGCTGTCGCTGTATTGCTTCTTGCAAGCTTTAAGAGTATTGTGTATGAGCATGGCCACCGTCATGGGCCCAACACCGCCCGGAACCGGAGTAATATAGCCGGCAACCTGGCGCACTTCTGCAAGCAGAAAGGTGAAAGGGTTGAAGTTTGTTTTGTAAAATTATGTTGCGTATTTTTATTCTCACCATCATAGTCCACATCGCCGACAATCTTAAACGTTCCGGTCTTCTCGTCTTTGATGCGATTGATGCCCACATCGATGACGCAAGCACCAGGCTTTATCATGTCCTTGGTGATCATTCCGACCTTTCCAACGGCCGACACAATGATGTCCGCGTTGCGACAGTAGCGGGCCAGCTCCTTGGGCGGCGTATAACGATGGCAAATGGTCACCGAGGCATCCAACCCTTTGGTGGCATATCTTCCGTCCGAGGCCAGCAGAATGGCAATCGGCAGGCCGACGTTCTTGGAGCGGCCCACCACGACGGCGTTGCGTCCCAAAGTCTCGATGTTACAGTGCTCCAGCAGACGCTTTACGCCCAGCGGCGTGGCCGGAATAAGTGAATCCATGTCGAGGGCCATGCGTCCCATATTCTGCTCATTAAACCCATCCACATCCTTCTCCACGCGGACGGCATTGCAGATGGTGCGCTCGTTAATGTGATCCGGCACTGGCAGTTGCACGAGGATTCCCGACACCGCCGGATCGTTGTTCAGCTTGGCAATCAGCTCGAGCAGCTCCTCCTGCGTGGTGGAGGCTGGCAGTCTCTTGGTCTCACTGGAAATGCCCACCTCTTGGCAGGCTACCATCTTGTTGGCCACATACTTCTTACTAGCCTCATCCTCGCCCACGATCACGGCGGTGAGATGAGGTACCGGACAGCCGCCGGCCACAAGCTCCTTCAGCTCCTGGCTCAGCTGTTTGCGAATATCCTGGGCAATGCTCTTACCATCGATGATTTGTGCCATGTTGCTGCAAGGGGGTATACGGGATTGTAAATTAATAATTGTAGATGAACACTTTGTATACAAAATAGCCTTGCATATTTTTTTAAGTTTACTTTAATTTTGTTAAATGTAATTTTTGTATAAATAATTTGAAGCATATTATCCTCTTCCCAATTTAATAACTTTTAGAGTCAACAGCAAGGTCATAAAAGACAAAGAATGTCGCCAAAAAGATAAGGCCCCTGGGTACATCCCCGTCCTGCCAATCTGCACACTGCGGTTGCGCTGCAGTATTTCCCCGGATCACATCACCTCCTCCAACGCACACACACACCCATGAATGAGAATATCGGGTGATTCACACTGGCTTGTTTGTTGCAAAATCGTTGCGAGTGATTCCCCCTTCTCAGAATGTACTTTTTAATCGCCGCGTTATGCCTATGCATACATATGTATGAACATCTGGCTATCGGCAGAGAAAAGCTTTTTTCAAATGACCTCACTTTGTGTAATTATAGTTCAGGGAAACAACACAGATTCAGTTTTTTTGTTAACTTAACTTTATTTGAAAGTGCAAAAAATATACATATTATTTATTTAGCTTTAATTTCCAATATTTGTTTATGGGGGTTTGCCTGAAAAATGCATCAAGTACCTGTTTTATTTTCATAGGCTTTAAATCAGTTTGATGTTGAAAATGCGTTGTAAAAATAAGTACCTTGCTTGTAAACAAATACAATTTTGGTTCATAAACAATATATGTACCTATGTACATAAATAAATATGTATACAAAGTGTATTTTTCTTTGCAAATTTGCAGTTTTAAAGATTGTTTTAACCAGAAACCCCTTCTTCCGAGAAATACATACCATAGAAATACATACATACTTCCAAGTAAAATCGTTATCAAAAACTCGCTGTTACTTTGTTTACAGATAAGTAGTTATAAACTTAAAGGTATTTTATTGATTAACATTTTCAATACATAATAAAGCACTCTCTTGTCAAGGAGTGCGGTGTACAAAAGGCTTCCAGTGGTTAATCATTATTTTTATTACAAATCCCGAACCAGCAGGGCGTGGGCATTGGGATCGATTGTCTGCAGGGTGCGGGTGAATTCGCCAAACTCCACGCTGGCCCCATTGGCCAAGATATCATCCAGAAAGGCCTCGGCATTTAGCCACATGAAGGCCATCAGCTTAAGTGCCCGTGCCAGGTGCTTCCACTTGGGAAGCTGTGGTTCCGGCCCATGTCCCAAGGGTTCGTTAAGAAGAGAGCTCAGCTGGTCATATATGTTGTTTTTCTGGAGGAGCAGCTGCAGCTTGTTCGCCTGCTTTTCCGGCTTTTCCATTTCGGTGTCGGCCCCATCTCTCCGCTGATGGTTGCTCAGGTCCAGCTCCATGGAGTCCTCGTCCTCAGTTTTGATCTCTATATCTTCCGATTTAATCTCCAGCTGTCCAGCCTCGCTGCTCTCGTCTGAGGACGAGTCAATCTCCTCCTTCACTTTGCGCGGAATCCAGGTCATGGCCATATCACTCTTCTCCGGATACACCTTCTCCAGCAGTTGGACGACCCGCTCGTTGGCCTTATACCTGGCCAACTCCAGGGGCGTATATCCGGCTGCATTGCGCGCCTGCAGAATGTCCGTGAGGTTCTGATTCTGGGCGTCCAGGATGAGCACCAGCAACTCAATACTCTGCTCCAGCACAGCCATGTGCAGGGCATTGTTGCCGTCCGTTGTGTTGGCCACACTGATTGAGCTCCTGTCGTGGCTAATCAGCTTCTTGGCCACATCGTACTTGTTCTGCCGAATGGCCATGTGAAGAGGCGTCAGCCCGTCGTCGTTCTTCAGCGAGAGGTCCAACGCCACGGGTGGCATTCCATTCAGGAAGCTCTCCACGCAATTGATGCGCTCCTCCTTTACGGCTAAATGCAGCGGGGTGTTCCCGACGTGATTCTGTTGGTTGGGACTGCAGCCCAGGCCCATCAATGGCCGGATGTAGTGCGCACGATCCTGCTGACAGGCCACGTGCAGGGCACTGTCCCCGTCCGCGTTCAAGGCACTGTTGGCCAGCTCCTTCAGCTGGAAGTAGTTCAACACCTGTATCGTCTTGATGGCCAACTTTAGGTCGTCCTTCTTGTGGCTTATCACCTCGTGCAATAACGTGTCATTGTTGTCGTTCTTGAGGGCGTGATCTGTGAACAGATCCTCCACGCGTCGCTTCGAACCCGCCATCGGCGTGCGACGATCCTGCTCGAAGATCTTAAAAATTGCACTCAGGTAGTCCTTGGTTTGGATCCTGCCCATCGCCTCTGCTCGTCCATGGCCATCCGTCTGCAGCTCACCCATGGCCTGCAGCTCACCCATGTCACCCACATGGCAGATAATCCCCAGCTCGTCGGAGTTGCTGTCGATGATCTTAAGGAATGATTCAGAGTTGACCAGGTCGCCATATTCCTGGCTAATAGTCTGAGTGTGAAACGATAAGTCATTTGGCTGTCCGCCCACGGGCGCTGCTGCCAGGGCCAAGGTCTTCGGCAGGTCCAGGGAGTTGTTGGTGCTGGAATTGCCGGAACTGCTGGTCGTGGCCGTTGAGCAGGTGCGACGTCGTTTCCGGGACACAATGGCATCCCGCGGCTTGTAGCGGAAGGGCAACGGCGGATAGGAGCGCTCGTCGTCGGAGGGACGTATCAGCTCTATCGACACGTTCACCTCGCGATCCACGTCCTTGTCTTTGTACGCCGGCGTCTGGCACACAATCGCATATTGATGATGCACATCAGACTCGCGGAACTTGGCGAACGCCTCCCACACGGTCTCGCCATCCTCATCTTCCTCGAAGAAGCGCACCTTAATGTTCTTCTTGCTAACCTTCTCCACCAGCAGGATCAGCTCGTCGTTGCCCATGACGCCACCGGTGGGCTTGCTAAGCCGAACGATGCGCAGCTCGCCGGTTTGTGCGGACTTGCGGTTGTTGATCGGATTGCTGTATGCTGGCGGAGCCAGTTGCACCCACGAGCCATTGTCTTCGATTTTGAATGCCTCGAAACATAGGCGAACCTAAGGGACATAAAGAACAAGGAGTGCAGATGAGTAACAGTACTTTAATAAATGTGGCCACCAATACTGGGTTAGTTCATTCAGCCGACACCCACCTGGTTCAAATTCATGTCCTTGGTCTCGCGCTCCGTCTCCTGATGCAGCTCCTGCAGCTGCCTGGTGGACAGCTCCCGGCGGTTCGACTGGAAGACGAGGCGATCCTGTTTCTTCTTTAACAGCTCGTCGAAGATATATTTCTTGGCGGTGTGTATAATGCCCATGTTGATGAACTGCGCCACATAGCCGCGATCCTTGGACACGTGCAGATCGTGCGGATCGCACACATCCCTTTCGTCCTTGCGCACGACCAACTGATGCGAGTGGGGACTGTCCAAGTTTGTTTGGAACAAACTGCACCTAATGACCGCTGGGCCGTCGTAGTTGCAGAGTGTGACTTCGGGAAAGGTCTTCGGGGTCCTCTTCGAGTTGGCCCCATTGAGGGAGCCATGTGTGCCGTGCATCTCGCTCTTGTACCGAAACCGGAACTTCTCCACCGGTTGCTCCACGATTCGCAGCCGCGGCACGTGTTTGGAGTCGCTGCTGCCGGTTGGCAGTCCATTCGGCTGGTAGCCAAACTGCTGCTGTGTCGCGGATGCTCCTCCAACGGGCACATAGTAGGGATGATCGTACATGTTTCCGAAACTCGTGGCGGTGCCGATGGCAGCAGGATTTATCAAAGAGTTCGCGTCCAGCAAGAGGCCACTGCCGCCATTCAACAGCTGATTGTATGGTGAGTGAGGTGAGTTTCCCGCTGCTGGTAAATTCAGATTTGCGAAATTGGATTCTAGCGCCATAGTTTCGGGAGAGTGAGCTGGCGACAATGATTGGGTTGTGGATGTAGGCGAGTTGCCGCTGCTGTAGCCGCTGGTGCTGCTCGCATCGTTCTGGAACAGCACATTCTTGCCCTTGTCCAGGTCGTAGTACTGGTTCATCATCTTTCTGCCCTTTTCTTTATTCCCTTGAATTGCGTCGTAGAAACTCGACCGCCGCGTCCGGAGAGCGCAGCGCTAATGTTCGTATTCCGCGCGATCTCGACGAGTGAACGTTTTGGGTACTTCCCCGGTGTCTCGACGCCACTGGGAAATTATCTGGAGGCCACGTCGCGATGACTCACGGGTTTTTCAGCCGTGTGATTTTTTATTTTTTCGCCTATACTCGTATACTGTTTAGCGTTGTTGTTCGTGGAACTCTGGATTCGGGTTCGGTTTTGCGATTCGCGAGTATTGTTTACACAGCGAAATCACACTCAACACACATAGTGTTCGGGTTCTGATGCAAACACATATACGTATATATGTAGTATATATAATCGGATACGCAGCGATTCGGGGAACTTGAATGCTTCACTGCTGGAACGAAAATGAGCAAGTCGAACTCGGCCCTGCTCCCATAACAACTCGCAACGCTCGCCACAATCGCTGAGCTGATAACAGGTTTAAGCTGTCCGCGCAAGCTTTCGTAGTGCAGCTTTTCACGGCTAGTACGACGCACTTAATAAATTTAAATATTTGAATTCAACACACTCGTACGCCGGGCGTACGCATACAAACACAAGTGCACCGCGGCCATTAGCCAAGCTAAAGTAAAAGAGTTGCCACTGGGTCAATTTACGATTAAGTGGCAACTCCCTTGTCAGCTGTTACGGAATTTAGGAGATGCTAGCGTGTGTGATTTTAAACTTGTCTCACGCACGTCAAAAATATTTTATGCTCCCAATCTTAACCGCTAAAATAATTCAATTTAAATTCTAAACTCAACGGTATTTACAATTATTTTAAATGTAAATTTGTTTTCGGGTTACGCCATTTTAATTGGAATAAAATAGATGTAACTTGGAAGTTCTATTGGATATAAGTAATAACTTATTAGTAATAAGAAATAAAATTACGGTGTACTCCTTGCAATACGTGTTCATGATAATAAAAACAACCATCTAACAATTTCAGGAGACACTTAATCGTAAATTTAACTAAATTGCCATGCGATGTTTTGGCCTGGAACACGTCACGAGGGCATCACTGTTGTTTTCTTTTTTTTCGTTTACTTCCACTTATTGTATCACATTTCAATTCGATTCGCTTGCCACTAATTGTACGCACCTCACCTGACAGACATTTCTTAGTGAAATTGAAACCTTTAAATACCCTAAAGAGCGCCGCCACATATTTAACAAACTTTGTGCACTACGAAAATTTTTGCATCGGAAAAATAAAAACTGTGTGTTGCGAATGAAACGGACGCAAACGGAGCCCGCTCTACTACTACTACATGTGATTAAATTTTCCCTACCTCTGGGCACACAGACACACACCTAAACAGCCTGTTGCTAGGTAGAATATATTGCATATAATAACGTTTATTTTGCTTTTATGCACCTGAATCAGCAAAAAACGGGAAAAATAAGCCCAGAACTTGACCCCCTTCGAGTAGGTCTCTTCCTCGTGTTGCCATGTGAGTGTTTTCTTTTTATGTGTGCGTGCGTCAGCGTTTTTTCACGTTATCAGCCGCCAATCACTTTTGTTTATTTTGATAATAAATTAGCAGGAAAAACATAAACAAATCGGAGGTCCCGACTTTTCAGGCTGCAGTCTGGTACTTGAGTTAAAAATAGCAGAACCTATAAATAAGTTATTTATTTAGTTTAGGCAGGTCTTTTTAATTAATCACTGAGAACCTAACGTGATTTTTAGAAGGTCACCAAAAGTTTTGAGGTCAAGCCTTTGCTGTGGAAAATTTTTAATTTCCTTATTTAAGTCTTATTTATTCATCACTTGCACTGTACCTTCTTGTTTGAGATGTTTCGGGAACTTTCCTTCAACTGGAAAATTTAAACTTCACTGATTGCTGGATCCAAGTGGACTGCCGCTGTGTATATATAAAACCGATCTCAATAAAGAACGCTGCCGCACGTGTTGGCGAGCCCACGGATATGTGTTTCGTTCTTTTTGGATAAAAGCTTTCGCTTTTTCGCGACTTTAAAGTTTCATTCATTTCGCGTGGAAAGCTCTGGTACAATGACCGTTAAAAGTATCGCCACTATCAACCTATGATCGTTCATTATTGTACCCAATTTGTCAAAAACGGACCAATTTCCCTTTACGTTTTGTAAGATTTTGTTTGTGCCCTTATATTTGGTTTTTAGATAATTATTAATGGAAAACAAAAGTTTAACGGTTTCCAGAATATTTGAGAAGAATGCAGAAATTATAAGCTGGTGCTAGACACCTGAATTCAGAAATTAAAAATTAAAAAATCCACAATAAACCAAAGGTTTTCGGTGCTCTAGGGCCGCTATGTCTAATATATTACGAATAATTTTGTTGTTCTTTTGTAAAATCAGACACGTTTTTCTTCGAGTTATTTTCCAGCAAATTGTTTTTCTACAACGAAGCGGATGACGAAATCGGAAAGCCTGATTTCAGATTTCCGATTGCTGGACAGCACTCGGTGATAGAGATTAAAAGATGGCATGAGATTTCCCGACAGTGACGTTAATTTGCTCCCCAGGGGGCCCAGGTCTCGCAGTGATAAGGCGATTGATGCTGGCCTGGGATAACCTCATCCCACCCATTACCTCATACATACAGGCTTTTAATGCCGATGCACTACGATCGCCTGGTAACTGGAGGTCTTTGTTTTTAGCTAGAGGAAAAACAATGCAGGCGTCATTAACAATGTTATTCACAGGCAAAGATTGTGCGATGCTGTTTTGGGTTGAAAAACATGTTATTTTCGAAAAGAGCTGTCCAGATAAGCCAAGGAAAGTGCGAGTGGCTGCGTTGGTTCAACCTCAATCGGTGTCCGATTTTTATGAAATGGAATTTAACTTGACAATGCAATCAAATCACTGAGGAGTTAAATATAATCTTAAAAGAGACAAACGTTTGAGGAAATGATTTTTTAGTGCCTAAAAGTTGAAATCACCCGACTTATTGACGAACTTAAAGCAATTAATTATTAAATTTAACCGTTACGAAAGAATTTATTTAAAAATTGATTTAATAAAAAATGGAAAATCAACTCACCTTGTGAATCGCATTTTGTTGGAATTCTACTTTTCTGTGTCACTTAAAATGTTTCAAAACTTGTATTTTATTTAAAAGTTTAAATATTTCCACTGCACGTTTAAATTATCTTCTATTAATTTTTGTATTTTGATTTTTCTATAAAACACTTTGCTCGGTCACTTGTTGTGTTTGAATATTTAAAAGTTCCGGGCTGCTGCGCTTTTTATGCATTCTGCATTGGTGTTTTTTAGTGCGTTTCTAGGCTGGAACGTTTTAAAAAGTTTTACAGCACTGAAAAATACTAAAAATGATAGGCAGCTTTTGACTAGCAGCAACTGGCCACACTAAGAAGAAAGAAAACAAGTCGCAAATAAAGGAATTTTATCCATTTTTACACATAATTTTTGTCCTCATAGCAGTAGGCCCACGCAGAGTAAACACACGCATCTTTGATGCATATTTAGACTGGGGATGAAGTCTAAGAAATCCTTTCGGAAATCCTTTCCCTTCAATGCACCACAGCCAGGCAGCGTCATGGAGTTTGGGTTTAATTTCAATGCGAACTTCGGAAATCCGAGTCTTGCGGAGAGCGGATACAGCAAGTGGCAGCACAAACGGAAATCCGAGCTGGAAGCAACAGCCGTTCTGTAAGGCTATAGCTTCCTGAAACCACATCAATCTTAATAACAAATCCCTGTCACCTTCTAGCCCTCCTAAAATGCTGATTACAGAAGAACGGATCACCCAGCATTTCAGTGGCCTACAGATCTCTGGGGATCCGAAGAACAGTGCGACGACTTCGGTGGTGGGCAGCAGCAATAACAACAGCGTAGCTGCCGTTACTGGTGGACTGGCCACGGATGATATTCCGTCGACGAGCACTGGAAAAACACATCACCCGAACCCCGCTTACCAAATGGCGGCTATGGAATTGGAGCAAAAGCTGCGCAACGCCAATCGCATTGTGATCTGTGATGGCCTGAAGCCGGGTACTGGACCAGGAGCCACTGGACCGCCCGTCATCCCACCGGAATGGCTGATCAAGACCATACCACGCCCCTGCACCGCCTTGGTGCCCTGGCAGCCGTCGCCCCTGCAGTTGCCGATGCCAGATATGGCCAAGATTCCGGCGGTGCCACAGAATCAACAGCTGCCAGTGCCGCCACTGGCCATCTCGATGGTGAGTCCCAACCAGCAGGAGCTCGACGACTACGACGACGATCTGGAGTTCTTTGAGAATAACAACACGTGCAGCGTGAATCTTAACAAGTCTGATGAGCACATGGACGAGGACCTGTAGCAGCAATAGCCATAACAATCGTAAACCCAATTAGCGCGTAAACCAAGTAGATTTGTACGTCCGTATAATATATCCGTAAGAGCCAGTTGATGATAGCATGCAATGAAATACTCAATGCTCTTCAATGCTACCTTATTTTGTATTAATATTAAAAATAGATAGATGTATGTCATCCAATCCAAGGGGCATATTTTGTGGGGTGGAGTGTCTTCTGTCAACTGATTTTTCTAAAGAATTTAGAATTAGGTGACGATGTGCTGGATTTTCTATTTTAACCAATGCTCTGCAGAGGTTTTTGTGACAACCATTTTATTTTTATTACGACGAAGTAACTTAAAGGAACTCGGAATTAAGCTATTTCATTTGTTCAAGTTTCGATTTTAATTTGTATTATTATTGAATAAGTTTGAGCGGAACAGTGTGACCAGGTCATAAACTATCGAAAGAGGATTACAAAAACTGGATTTTTTAGGGGGAAATTTTACTTTTTTGAGATTTTTTAAGGGGAGAGCCAAATTTTCATCTGGTAACCCAGGTTTTCATTCGAACGACAACGCTGCGATTCATCGGATTTTACAGCTCGCGTACGCGAAAATCGCGTCGTCTGATTGGTGACGAGCGAAGCTACGAAATTAATGTTAATTTCGCAATTTTAATGAGTGTGAGTGTGTTTTCGGCCGAGTGCATACGCATTAATTATAATTAAAATTTACTACATGGCGCAAGGCTAAAAAATTGTAATTCAGAGAACAAAAGCGGGGCGAAGCAGAATTACCACCACAAGCAAAAATCTGACAAAAACTAGATACTCGAGAAGAATCGGCAAAGTGCAAATTTAGAATTCTTATTACAAGTTCATGGGAAAGTGGCGAAATATACGTGGAGCGTGATAAGTGAGCGTTCATCCTCGGCGTTTCTTTCTTTTCCTATTTTTTGTTGGATGTCGAATGGCAAAACATCACGTTGAAAGACAGAGAGCAGCTGAGTATCCACCTCGCCCTGCTCTCTAGCTCGCTCTCGCTCGCAGGCAGAGGCGTAGCCCTGGGCAGCGGCACATTACACGTGGGCCCCCTTTGCGTCGTCGGCGCCTCTGAACTTGCCGCGTGGTGAGTTTTGCCGGCTGGGCGAGGTGGCTAACTTTTGGCTCTCGGTCCGCCTGCTCATTCGTCGTCCAATCTCTGTGTGCTGCTCATTCGTGTCCAACAGCCGTGTCGTGGGAGTGTGTGCGTCGCTTGTGCGTCCCTGTATGCTAGCTTGTGCGTGTGTTTGTGCCTGGCCGTTCAATTTGTGTGAAGTAATAAGCGTAATTAGTTCGTTTCTGTTGCTGCTTCTGCCGCGAACTGCATGAATTCTGCATAGCAAACGACACTAAACGCGTGATTTTGTGATTTTGCAGTTTTGAAGCTGGCCGGATAGAGCGATTCCGTCAAGTGGAACCGAACCGAAAAAAAGAAGAGTATCAAAAACACTCAGAGGCAGCGATGTCCACCGCCGTTGAAACGGGGTCGTCGCCTGCCAAGAGCAACAACAACAACAATAATAGCGGCAGCAACAGCAGCGGCAATGGCAATCCCAGTCCAAATGCAAAAGGTGTCCAACGACGTCAACTGGTGAGTACTGCTTGACCCCTTCTCCCTTACTCCCAATCTACCAATTATCCATTCCCCTCCCTCGTCTCTACACTTTCAATAACCGATAAAGCCACCTCTGCAGCTACAGTGGAGCTTGGCCTAAGATTACGTGCGAAGTGTGTAACTTAATCTCAAGAAATTACGTTATTTTCATATTTGAATAAATTTTACTCGAGAATTGCCATTCAGTCGAAAAAGATAATGTGTGTTTACAAAAACAACATACAGCCGATTCTCGTAATTATTGGTAGGCTCCAATCTGAAGAATTCAAGTTTTAATTTCTAACGAAGTGTTATACGTGGCTTACATTTCAATAGTTAAGAAACCAAGAAGTGACCGATAAACCGGCGTCTGTAGGGAGTTCACCTGTCACCATGATTGATAAGTTGGCCGAGCCCATTTGTAGATGATGATCGGTAGGTAAGGAGAGCGACCGGCAAGATGATAGTAAATGCTTGTGGAAGCGAACGTAAAACTCATCGTTAATCGGTGGAAATATTAAATGCATGCTCACTCGCCTGCCCCACCGCCGCCCTCGCCCTGTCCCGTGGCTCTTCCGCCGCCTATTTTGCGCCAGTTTGAGCATTGAGCTCAGCTGAGGCCGCATGACCGAAAGCAATGAGCTTTATTTGCCATATTCGCTTCGCTGTTTGTTATTCTCTTCTTCTCGCCGCCGTTGTTATTGCCATTGTTGTTGCCTGCTGCCTCGCATTTCGTTTTCAATTTGCCATTGGTGTGTGTGCGTGTGCTGCCGTGGTGTGTTTCTCCTTCGGTTTCTATTCCGTATCGTCGTAGATAACAGGCATTGTGTTGCCGTTGTTGTTGTTGCCAAACATATATTTACATACGAAGAGACGAGGAGCGAGAGAATGAGAGTAATGCTGACGTTGACACTGCTCTAGTACGGTGATACTCGTGGTGGGCGTAGGCGGAGGGGGTCGGTTGGTCGCCTCACTGATTTCTCATATCTTTGGCCAACTCGCAAAGTTCACGTTCACATTTCTGTTGGCAGCGCATTTGATTAGCACCGAAAATTGGATCAGCAGCTGTTGGCGCTCGTCGCTTTCCTGTTTTCCTTCCTCTTGTTAAACGACGCCAATACCGTGTAAGTGCAGGGTATTTATATAAACGTATCTGCGAGAATCTATCTTCATCATCAGCGTTCAGTATTGTTGAACTTGCCTCCTTATTTGTTTATAATACCAAAAAATGTATGAATGTAATTAATAGTTATGACAGGCACTTATTGGTATGAGTCATGAAAGCTTATTGTATCTGGTAGATTTCCCTCCCATTCCTTGTTATCAATTTCCTTTTATCCACAATCGGAGCCATTTGAAACCCTTGAGATAATACGACTCCATGAAGTAGCAAATAAATCACAGTGCAGGGTATCTAATGGCCCGTCTCAAACCTATTTTTCATTTTATCTATGCATATTAGCGGAGAAGGGGAAAGAAGAGCAGCAAAGAGCGAGGGCCCATTAAAAATGTATGGAATAGTGGAATAGCGAGTGGAAGGAGAACTCTCATTACTATGACTAACCCAATACGGCTCAAAGATTACTGGTGAAGCCGAAGGGAGGGGAAGCAAGGCGGTAGCACCGAGCACATGGTAGATAAGGGTCTTTGCAATTAGCACCTTAAATAGAATACATTAGGTGACCCAGGTGGCCAATTGACGGTGAGTGGGGTTTGAGGGGTGGTGGGGCGAGGTGACGCCACCACCGCAAACTACCAACATCCATATGAAAACCACTTGACTGGATTTGTTTTTTTTTTCTGGCTTACACGCAACTTTTTACAGTCGAACCTCCATAACACGGCATTATAAAGTATAATCATTTAAAGAGTTTTTTCTGGGAATTGAGAACTTAAAAGTATCTTCAAGTTTGACTTTTAGCAGGAGCAACTAAGAGATCGCATCTTTCTTTTTTTTTTTTGTTGAATTTAAGTAAAATTCTCCATAGCGAAGAACAACTGCATAGGCTTGTTGTTGCTTCCTCTCTCTGCTTCACCATCATCTACTTCTACCTGCCGATTGTTAATCGACGAGACACCAAAACAAGCTTCCCAGCGTACAACAACAGCTAAGAGAATAGCAGCAGGCAGCGTGGTCACAATGAAAAGTCGGTAAAAAAAATCGGTTTAGAACATGCCAAACAAGTTTCAACATTTCTGTGGGGCAATCCGCTTAAAAAGGATATAGCAGCACGCACACTCGCACAGATGCAGATACAGATACGGATATGGGGGATACAATCAAGCCAACCAACACAAACACAAACGAGGGCAGGCCGCGCATCCATGTTTATAGATTTTTCGTTGCACCGCCGCCGGCCACCATCTCGGCCCCCTCCCCCCCACCGAATTCGCGCCACCACTGGCAGCCAGCGTCCAAAATAAACTCAAAGCAGGAGACATAATAATGCACCGTATTTGTTGTCTCTCAACCCCCGCCTCCTTGGAGCAACAGTCTCTCTCAATCTGGCAATCTCTCAGTTCGCCATCTCAAGCTCTCAGCTTCGCTTCTCTGCCGGCGCAATGCACCACCACCAATGCAAAGCGAGAAACAAAAAAAGCGAAAACAAAACCGTCCTTCATATGCAAAGTGCATGCGCACTAAAGGGAGATGGCAATAGAAGCAGCGGTAGGGAGAAAGAGGGAAGCTTCGTGGTGGACAACTTGATTCCCGTTGCCCTTTGCCGACCAGTGTTGTCAGCTTTATGCGAAAATAGGCCTAAATGTTTTTGGTTTTCGAGTGATTTTATTTAATTTTAATTTCCGTTAAACCTGGGTATAAAAAAGCGAATATTTTAACAAAAAATGAATTCAAATTTTATAAACTTAAAAAAAACTAATCTTGTTTGATTTAGTTTTAGAATATTTTAAAAGCTATACATTTTTATCTTATGCAGATTAAAAATCATATCAAAATGTTTTTTTTATGCTCTCGGATTCTCATTAGAAATTCTCTTGTGCTACCTATTAGTTTTACGATTTTTGAGTAGTCTCAGTGATAACAAATACAATATAAACTGGGCTATCTATTTAACAATTTTCGAGTCAGATTTTTAATTAGTAAAATGACCTGTGGGCCAAGATTGTTTATTGATTGTAATAAATCCGTAAAGTGATAAATATAAGCGGACATATGTTGTCAAGATAATTGGATAACAACTCTCCACCAAACAAAACAAACTTAAATCTTTTAAAGATTTAGACCCCAAAGGCCTGAAACGACATTACTGTTGCCAAGGGATAAAAGCAGCTGAAACTGCTTAGAAACCATGAAATCCGAATCAGATGAGGAAACGAAAATCTTTTCGGTATTAACTCATCATCAACGTTCCTTAAAATTGTCAGGCAAATTTTGAAAAATCAAAACCAAAACAAAGCCTTAATGCCAAAGTATTACGCATTATTCGAATATTTTTTTGTTAATATATCAAATATCCATAATATTTTGACGTAATTTTTTATTTTGCATTGAAAGCTAACGCACAAGCGGCGCGAATAAAATAAATGAAGTAAAAAAATTGAGCTTTGCATGTTGCTTAAATAGGCTTCTTTATACTTGCTCTCTCATTTAGTTGCTCTCTCATTTAGCTGCTCTCTCATTTAGTTGCTCTCACTTAGTTTGTTTGGTTCCTAATCTCTGCGTTCTCCTTGCCTTTCCCTCTGTTTTAAGCGATAGTGAGCTTTCAGCCGCACCAGATTTAACTCATTTTAAGCCTCCAGGTGTTTAATCAATCAATCGGAATTAATAGTGAAATAATAAGTTCAGGTTTGTCTTTCCAAAATGTAGAAAGAAAGCGAACTCGTTTTGTTTTTTAATATTTGCGATTATTTGCTGTATTTAATATATCGAAAAATCTATATTAACAAGAACGGGTTTTAGAATGTTTTTATGCCAAATAAAATATTTTGTAATTCTTTTTCGCGTCACTGAAGAAAGAAAATCACTGCAATAATAAAAAAAGAGCCCCATCTCTAGCGATGAGCAAATGAAAACGAAATGACAAAGACGAGAGAGCGTTCCATAAGCGATGAGAGAAAGTGAAGCCGAGAGCGGGAGTCACCAAATGACTGTGGTGAAGAGTGAAACAGTGAATCACAGCGCTGCCGGCAGCGGCGTCAGCAGAGGCAGCGCCCTCTGTGGAAGCGGTGTATTTTTAGGAATTTATCACTCTCCGCTCACTGCTGCTCTCTCGCTCTCTGCATCCGACCCAGTGTTGGCTACTTAGCTATCTCTCCTCTCCGCAATACGCTTAATATCCTAGGATTCTTTACGAGCTCAACTAAAGCTTTCACCTCTTCTTGTTTCTTTTGCAGCGAGAGCGGAAGCAACGCAAGCTTTACCTGGACGAATGGTCGCTGGGCGATGATGATGGCGAGGGGACGCGAGGCTTCAGCGTCGCCGAGAAGCTCGAATCCTCGAAGTTCGCACAGGCGGGAATGGTGCGGGAGATGCGGGGCAGCGATCTCACAGTGGCGTAAGTATCTGACATCTGCTGGTGCGCCAATTTACCCTGCGCTAATTACGGCTGCCTAATTAGAACATTACCAACACCGATGTGAAAGCTTTTCTATTTACGTATTTCCTCGTTCCACCTATGTTCCAACAGATTCCTGCAGCAGCACGGCTTCAACATACCTCTGCTGTTCCGGGACAAGGCCGGATTGGGTCTTCGGATGCCCGATCCGAACGAGTTCACAGTAAACGATGTACGGCTGTGTGTGGGATCCCGGCGACTGCTTGACGTGATGGACGTTAATACGCAGAAGAACCTGCAGATGACGATGAAGGAGTGGCAGCAGTACTACGACAGTCCGCAGAAGGATCGGCTGCTCAATGTGATCTCGCTGGAGTTCTCGCACACACGCCTGGATAGGTTCGTACAGAGTCCAGAGATCGTGCGCCAGATCGACTGGGTGGACGTGGTATGGCCCAAGCAGCTTAAGGACGCCCAGCGGGAGGGCACCAACCTGCTGGGCGGTATGATGTACCCCAAGGTGCAGAAATACTGCCTGATGTCGGTGCAGAACTGCTACACGGACTTCCACATAGACTTTGGCGGCACTTCTGTGTGGTATCACATCCTGCGTGGCAGCAAGGTCTTCTGGCTGATTCCGCCCACGGATCGCAACCTACAGCTGTACGAGAAGTGGGTTCTATCCGGCAAACAAGCGGACGTCTTCTTCGGCGACACCGTGGAGAAGTGTGCTCGCGTTTATCTCACCGCCGGAAACACCTTCTTCATACCCACCGGATGGATTCATGCTGTGTACACGCCTACTCAGTCGCTTGTCTTTGGTGGGAATTTCCTGCACTCGTTTGGGATTGTTAAGCAACTGAAAACGGCCAGTGTGGAGGACAGTACGAAGGTGCCGCAGAAGTTCCGCTATCCCTTCTTCACCGAGATGCTGTGGTACGTCCTCGCTCGCTACGTTCACACGCTGCTGGGACACTCCCACCTGAACGGCGAGCCTTCGCTGAATGAGGAGGAAATGGCTGCTCGTCCGCACACCCACCTTACGCATCACGAGCTCTTTGGCCTCAAGGAGATCGTGATGTATCTGTACGACCTGCCGCCACAGAAGAAGAATGTGCCCAGTTTGGTCCTGGATCCCGTGGCCCTGATCAAGGACGTTCGATCGCTGGTGGAGCGGCACTGCAAGGATCAGCAAGATCTCGCCATAACCGGCATCTCCGTGCTGAAAGCCCCGTCCGGTTCGCATCCGCCCTTTCTGCTGTACGATCGCACTCGTGTCAAGCAGGAGATCAAGCAGGAGATCGCACGCAAGAATGCCGAGGTGATACGCGAGCAGCAGCAGCTCGAGGCAGGCAGAGCCAGGGAGGCCGAGTCGGATGCGTCGCAGTCTACGGGAGCGGGATCAGTCACCGGTATGGGTGCAGGCATCGAGTATAGCAATGGAGTGATGAAGAAGGAGCAGCAGCTGGAAAACGGCACTGCGTCAGCTGCTATCGCAGGCAACGGATCCCAGCCAGGTGTTTTTTTTTTTTTTTTTTTGGGGTGCATCCTCACTAGGAAACAAAACCGTAACGTTATGTTTTTATCTTGCAGAGGCCACGTTTGTCCTTCCCACGGATACGCTCAAGTATCGACCACCCAAGAAGATGCATTTGGCTTATGCCGTGGCAGCTGCCGCCAGTAGCAGCAGCAACAGTATTGGTGGCAGCAGTGCGGGATCCGTTGGAGGACCGGGCGGCGGCTCTGCTGTTGCTGGAAGTAGCCATAGCCCGACCAGCGGCGGAGGAGTGGCACCTGCAGCAGGTACAGGAAGCGGAGCCATCAGTGTGATTGCCACCTGCTCCAGCTTTAGCGACGGTGGTGGGGCAGCCAGCCTGGACAACTGCCCGTCCCCGGGAGAAGGTGGGGCCAAGCTATCGCCCAATCTTACCGGCACCGGCCAACCTCGCAGGCGCAGGACGCGCTGTAAGAACTGCGCCGCCTGCCAACGCTCCGATTGCGGCACCTGTCCCTTCTGCATGGACATGGTCAAGTTCGGTGGCCCGGGACGCGCCAAGCAGACCTGCATGATGCGCCAATGCCTGTCGCCCATGCTGCCTGTCACGGCGCAGTGCGTTTACTGCCATTTAGACGGTTGGCGACAGACGCCGGTGTCGCCGCAGACCAAACAGCTGGCCACCATCGATGGGCCATCGGCACTGATGGAGTGCTCCGTTTGCTACGAAATCGCGCATCCGGATTGTGCCCTGTCACAGCTGGACGGCACCGAGGACGCGGCGGATGCCAAGGGTATTGTAAACGAGGATCTGCCCAACAGTTGGGAGTGTCCCAGTTGTTGCCGTTCCGGCAAGAATTATGACTACAAGGTAGGCACGACTATCAGGTTTCTGGAGTCCAATAACTAATTTCTGTTGTTTCCGATAGCCTCGTCACTTCCGGGCCCGCCAGAAGTCCTCTGAGGTGCGACGAGTCTCCGTCTCCCATGGTCCCGGTGGAGGAGCAGGCGACGGAGGTCACCAGGAGGGAACGCCTCTTCTGCCGCCTCCGGTGGGGCAGTACAATGACTTTGTCTTCACCAGCGAGTCGGAAATGGAGTCGTCGGGGACAGCGGCCAGCGGCCACATGACCCACTGGAAGCACGGAATGAAGCGCCACCACCAGCTAGAAGTGAAAACGGAGCGCAACAACAGCTGTGACACTCCATCGCCGGGAATCTCACCGAATGCCGCAGGCGGAGGCGACTCCAAGGGAGGGAAGCGGCGCAAGAGCGACGATGGCACAAGCGTCAGCAGCAGCATGCACGAGAGCAACGATGCCCCGTGCAACTCCTCGGTAGATGGAGGAGCAGCCGGTGGAGCGGCCAATGCAAATGCATCCAACAATCAGTGGAGCGGCAGTAGCGGAGGCGGTGGTGGTTCGCGCAAGAAGAACTCGATACGCTCGCAGCTCGCCCAGCAGATGTTGAACTCGTCGTCGCGCGTGCTCAAAAAGCCGCAGTATGTGGTGCGACCAGGAGGAGGGTCCGGCTCTGCTTCGGCCAGTGGCAATGGCGGAGGATCGGGCGGGGCATCCGGCATCAATGGAATGAGCAATGGAGGCAACCAAAGCGGAGCCAACTCCAGTGGCAATGGTGGCAATGGAGAGCGCGCCACCAACAACGGGGGATTCAGCGGCTCGAACAACGGCCTGGGCAATCAGCATCACAGCTCTGGCCAGAATCTGGCACTGGATCCCACCGTGCTGAAGATCATCTTCCGCTATCTGCCACAGGACACGCTCGTGACGTGCTGTTCGGTGTGCAAGGTGTGGTCAAACGCGGCCGTCGATCCCGATTTGTGGAAGAATATGAACTGCTCCGAGCACAAGATGTCTGCGTCGCTCCTGACCGCGATCGTGCGCCGCCAGCCAGAACATTTAATCTTGGACTGGACGCAGATTGCCAAGCGGCAACTAGCCTGGCTGGTGGCCCGCCTGCCGGCGCTTAAGAATCTCTCGCTGCAGAACTGCCCCATCCAGGCGGTGTTGGCGTTGCACACCTGTCTCTGTCCGCCGCTACAGACACTGGATCTGAGCTTCGTGAGAGGATTGAATGACGCCGCCGTAAGGGACATTCTCTCGCCGCCCAAAGACTCGCGGCCCGGGCTGAGCGATTCGAAGACCCGGCTAAGGGATCTCAAGGTGCTGAAGCTAGCGGGAACGGATATATCCGATGTGGCTGTACGCTACATTACCCAGAGCTTGCCGCACTTGCGACACTTGGATCTGTCCTCCTGCCAGCGGATCACCGATGCGGGCGTGGCACAAATTGGCACCTCAACCACGGCCATTGCCCGACTCGCGGAACTCAATCTTAGCGCCTGCCGGCTAGTGTCTGAAAACGCTTTGGAGCACCTGGCCAAGTGCGAGGGCCTCATATGGCTGGATCTTCGTCATGTGCCCCAAGTGAGCACCCAGTCGGTTATCCGTTTTGCAAGCAACTCCAAGCACGATCTCTGCGTCAGGGACATCAAGTTGGTTGAGCGCAGGCGCCGCACCTCGACGACGACAATGGCCAGAAGCTGGCACCACGACTGAGCAACTGGCAGGCGAAGGAGGGGGGCACCCTTTTAACGTTAATCTTACGTATTAGGATAGAACTCTTTTTAAGATCCCATCCTCGAATCTAAGACCCTCGATTCCACGCCCGATGGCAAGCCAAAGAGCGTCGTCGAGCCCATTGCATTGCTAGAGGTTGTTCCTGAATGCTTAGCTCATGATGCAACTATAAATGGTGTTCTCATCGCTAAGGACGGTATTTTTTAGTAAAGTTTGTCTCTGAAAATGTTGATCGTTCTTAGCAAAGCAGATGCGAGCACCATGTATAGTTACACCATATAATAGGATTGGATGTCCGCTTCAGTACGTTGCTTGTCCGCTTCTTCATAAATTGCTGGCCAATAGGGGCAAGTGGTGCTTGGCAGCACAGCACATGACATTGAATAAGTCTGCTTTACATTCTGGTTTCAAATTCCTGATGCTCGTTGATAGATTCTGCATAGTTTCACTTTCTCCAGTGACATCAGTGCATTCATCCCACGCAATCTTAATTTTCATAACCTGTAATTTGATGATTGCAATTTTCATTTTACAAGAAATGATCTTGTAATTGACTCCTTCAAAAGTGCAAATAATATTCTTAATGGTTTCAAATACAATTTTTTTTTTTTTGTATTTTCTAGACTATTTTATACATTCAGTTCTTTCTCACCAAATCCTCCATTCGTTTCGAGGCAGTGCAAAGGGCTGAGCTTCGGTTTTTCCGAAGGTGCATAACTGGTAGTAGTTGCTCCGATTTTTTAAGGTAACGCCCAAACGTAAAACACACTCGGACCTAGCGTAGTGATTAAGATTAGCATTCCCGCGACGATAGTAGTTACATTTAATCAGTGTCATATATAAGCTGGCGGAGATGAGAGGAGACCCGCACTAGGTGCACACAACCCAACCACATCCAGCTTAAGTAGATTCAGCTCGCAGCACAGCATGCTAGGATCACAGGCGTAAGAGCGGTGCGCTTTGGAACGATAAGAGCCTTGGCAAACCCTTTCAATTTCACCCAGATTTGGCCTTACTTTTAATGCAATTTAAACTAGAAACGTTGCAGCACCTTCTTAGCACCTTACAGTTCCAAATCGCACTGCTGTGGCGCTAATACCGCAGCACATAGAGTCGATAAGTCAGCCGAACCCATCCCATCCCACATCCTCCGCTCCAGTAGCAGTTAGAAAATAGTGATAACTTGGCTAAAATCTAATATATATATAATTGAGAGTGTGTAAGAACTATGCAAGTACGCGCATAAATATATATTAATGTTTTACAGAATTACAACATTGCAAAATATAGAATAATGTTTCAAGAACACCATCTAGTATTTCGCTGATTTGTAATCGGGTTCATCGCCGCCTCCGCCGCCGCCGCTACTACCGCCACCACCTCCGCCATCCTTGGGCAGCTTCCTCTTCTGGATAATGGTCTGGAATAAAGTGGAGAATTAACCTTGATCTGATGGAATCAATAGATCGCATTGCCTACCTGAATCTTCTGCCACTCTCTGTCCAGCTCGGCCTTCTCGTTCTTCTCCGTCTTGTTCTTGCGCGTCTTCCGGCCGTCCTGCATCTTGACGCCGTACTGGAAGGCGGCCTTGGGCAGGGCCTCTTTGGTGCTCATGTAATCGGAGTACTCCTCTTGCGTATCAAAGTCCCAGCGGCCGATCGGTCCCTTCTTGTTACCCAGATCCATTTTGGTGTAGTCAACCTCGTCATCGGAGTCGTCGATGGCGTCGTTCATCTCCTCAAGCCCTGGATAACATTCGGCATAACCCTCGGGTTCGTTGGCGAATCGCGAGGCCATAGCCTTGGATATTTTCGGTGGCGGAGGTATACTGGTTACCATGGGTTCCTCTGCGGCCTCGGGAGGACCGTCGCCAAAGTAGGAGGTTGCGGGTTTTCCAGCGTCCTCACGGTTTCGATCTCCTCGCGAGGCTATTGGCTGATAGTCTCCGATATCGTCGTAAATGTTGTCGCCCAGGGGAACGGCTTTTCCCCCCTTATTGCTAGACGAGGTAGTGATGCTACCGACGCCTCCACCACTGCTGGTAGGTCCCCGGACATTCTCCATTTCCTTGTCGTAGAAGAGCGGCTTGTCCTTATCGCGCTTTTTGTTCTTTTTGTTGCGACCACCGGCTCGCAAGTAGCTGAGAATCTGGGATAGTTTGTTGATGACAATGTCATTGGTGGTTAGCGTTGCCACATCCTCGCGCGCCACTGGCACCTCGAACTTGGAGCGCTTCAGTGTCGTTGGGATGTCCGATTCGCCCAGCTCGTCATCCAGATCGATGACGTAAGCCATGCGTCCGGGCGCAAAGAGCTCATTGCGAGGTACCTCCTTTGATCGCCGTGCTTGGATCAGGTTATATATGTTGCGGGCAAGGGCTCCGTTGATGGCATTAATGTCCTCAGACTCACGGCGCTCTGCTTCCAGCTGTTCGGCTGCAGCGGCTGCCTCAGCCAATTTCTCCCTGGCCACGGCGGCGGCTATCTCCTCCTCCTCTGCCTCTTTCGAGTGCAGCTCCGAGCGCACCTTCTGCAGCAGGGCGTAATCAAGACCCTTCACCAAATGCGTGTGCTGGATGTCACCGCCCAAGAACTTCGATTCCTGGATGATTCGTCGCCGGCGTTCGGCAGCGTCTATTCCCGACTTCATGTCCGGAGCCACAGCTCGGTAGGCGTTCGTGCTACTGCCGTGACCCGGAGTGCTTACGTTCACGTAATCCGGATTGGCGCCATCTCGACGCTCCCGCGCTCTGTCCCTGTACTTCTCCGACAGTTCCTGCAGCTTCACGTCCTCCTGCTTCTTCAGCGCCGCGTAGAAGTTCTTCTTCTTTCGCCGCAAGTCGTTCCGTTCGCTGCTGCTCTGACCCTTTTTTTTGTCGCCACTCGACCCTGCCGAGGCAGGAGTAGAAGGTGTTGCGAACGTCGCGGTGGCCAGAGATCCGCCGCCGGAAGTGCTGCTAGTGCTAGAACCAGGCGGCGGTGCTCGGGGCGTCGCCAGCAGCTTGCGGAAATCATCATTGGTCAGACGCACTGATGGCGGCGCTTCCAAGTGGGCATCCGACATGGTAGCAGCTCCCAAAAACGTTTTCTTTTAATTTTTGTAGCGAAAACTATATTTACTAATTTTTAGGGTTGTTGATAATATATCAATATATCGATATTTTTTCTAAAAATCATCGTTATTGCGATATTTTTTTTTATATTTTTGGATATTTTTTTCTTGGATAATCTGAATTCAAAAGCAATTCAATATAGTTGTGGATATTTTTGAGTGATATTTTATTTGTTATTATTTTTTCTTTGTAATTTATTATCTGCTTGTTAGTGGTGGTTACTTGTGCTATCGATAGCTATCGATAATGTGGTACTCTAGCTATTTTCCCATCTATAGCTATTTAGCTATTTTGATAATGTGGTAGTCTAGCTATTTTCCCATCTATAGCTATTTAGCTATTTTGATCAGCTGATCCCTGGGATGAGTGGAAATAATGAGTGAAATATTTGCATTGAGTGAAAAAATTGATTTGCACCAAAGTAAATTCACCTTCTGCTCCTCCTGTGCGCCTGGTACTTGAAATCCAGAAGTCAATGAATTTGTACTGAAATTGTCAAGATTGAAGTCTCATTTTTGCCTACAACAACAAAAAGACTGTTGTACAACAACAATATTTCTACAATAAAACCATTTTTAAAACAACAACATATTAGATCTTTGCGAACAGGGGGCAGGAGAGCGGAAATCAGCTGATGCGTTGATCTGTGCGAAGAGTGCAAACATTGAGTGAAAATAATCTCATTGAGTGAAAATGTTGAGTTGCACCAAAGTAAATCGTCCATCTGCTCTCTTCTGTGCGCCTGGTACTTGAAATCCAGAAGTCAATGAATTTGTACTGAAATTGTCAAGATTGAAGTCTCGTTTTTGCCTACAACAACAAAAAGAGTACAACAACAATATTTCTACAATAAAACCATTTTTAAAACAACAACATATTAGATCTTTGCGAACAGGGGGCAGGAGAGCGGAAATCAGCTGATGCGTTGATCTGTGCGAAGAGTGCAAACATTGAGTGAAAATAATCTCATTGAGTGAAAATGTTGAGTTGCACCAAAGTAAATCGTCCATCTGCTCTCTTCTGTGCGCCTGGTACTTGAAATCCAGAAGTCAATGAATTTGTACTGAAATTGTCAAGATTGAAGTCTCATTTTTGCCTACAACAACAAAAAGACTGTTGTACAACAACAATATTTCTACAATAAAGCCATTTTTAAAACAACAACATATTAGATCTTTGCGAACAGGGGGCAGGAGAGCGGAAATCAGCTGATGCGTTGATCTGTGCGAAGAGTGCAAACATTGAGTGAAAATAATCTCATTGAGTGAAAATGTTGAGTTGCACCAAAGTAAATCGTCCATCTGCTCTCTTCTGTGCGCCTGGTACTTGAAATCCAGAAGTCAATGAATTTGTACTGAAATTGTCAAGATTGAAGTCTCATTTTTGCCTACAACAACAAAAGAGTACAACAACAATATTTCTACAATAAAACCATTTTTAAAACAACAACATATTAGATCTTTGCGAACAGGGAGCAGGAGAGCGGAAATCAGCTGATGCGTTGATCTGTGCGAAGAGTGCAAACATTGAGTGAAAATAATCTCATTGAGTGAAAATGTTGAGTTGCACCAAAGTAAATCGTCCATCTGCTCTCTTCTGTGCGCCTGGTACTTGAAATCCAGAAGTCAATGAATTTGTACTGAAATTGTCAAGATTGAAGTCTCATTTTTGCCTACAACAACAAAAGACTGTTGTACAACAACAATATTTCTACAATAAAACCATTTTTAAAACAACAACATATTAGATCTTTGCGAACAGGGGGCAGGAGAGCGGAAATCAGCTGATGCGTTGATCTGTGCGAAGAGTGCAAACATTGAGTGAAAATAATCTCATTGAGTGAAAATGTTGAGTTGCACCAAAGTAAATCGTCCATCTGCTCTCTTCTGTGCGCCTGGTACTTGAAATCCAGAAGTCAATGAATTTGTACTGAAATTGTCAAGATTGAAGTCTCATTTTTGCCTACAACAACAAAAAGAGTACAACAACAATATTTCTACAATAAAACCATTTTTAAAACAACAACATATTAGATCTTTGCGAACAGGGAGCAGGAGAGCGGAAATCAGCTGATGCGTTGATCTGTGCGAAGAGTGCAAACATTGAGTGAAAATAATCTCATTGAGTGAAAATGTTGAGTTGCACCAAAGTAAATCGTCCATCTGCTCTCTTCTGTGCGCCTGGTACTTGAAATCCAGAAGTCAATGAATTTGTACTGAAATTGTCAAGATTGAAGTCTCGATTTTGCCTACAACAACAAAAAGAGTACAACAACAATATTTCTACAATAAAACCATTTTTAAAACAACAACATATTAGATCTTTGCGAACAGGGAGCAGGAGAGCGGAAATCAGCTGATGCGTTGATCTGTGCGAAGAGTGCAAACATTGAGTGAAAATAATCTCATTGAGTGAAAATGTTGAGTTGCACCAAAGTAAATCGTCCATCTGCTCTCTTCTGTGCGCCTGGTACTTGAAATCCAGAAGTCAATGAATTTGTACTGAAATTGTCAAGATTGAAGTCTCATTTTTGCCTACAACAACAAAAAGAGTACAACAACAATATTTCTACAATAAAACCATTTTTAAAACAACAACATATTAGATCTTTGCGAACAGGGGGCAGGAGAGCGGAAATCAGCTGATGCGTTGATCTGTGCGAAGAGTGCAAACATTGAGTGAAAATAATCTCATTGAGTGAAAATGTTGAGTTGCACCAAAGTAAATCGTCCATCTGCTCTCTTCTGTGCGCCTGGTACTTGAAATCCAGAAGTCAATGAATTTGTACTGAAATTGTCAAGATTGAAGTCTCATTTTTGCCTACAACAACAAAAAGATTTGTACAACAACAATATTTCTACAATAAAACCATTTTTAAAACAACAACATATTAGATCTTTGCGAACAGGGGAGCAGGAGAGCGGAAATCAGCTGATGCGTTGATCTGTGCGAAGAGTGCAAACATTGAGTGAAAATAATCTCATTGAGTGAAAATGTTGAGTTGCACCAAAGTAAATCGTCCATCTGCTCTCTTCTGTGCGCCTGGTACTTGAAATCCAGAAGTCAATGAATTTGTACTGAAATTGTCAAGATTGAAGTCTCATTTTTGCCTACAACAACAAAAAGACTGTACAACAACAATATTTCTACAATAAAACCATTTTTAAAACAACAACATATTAGATCTTTGCGAACAGGGGGCAGGAGAGCGGAAATCAGCTGATGCGTTGATCTGTGCGAAGAGTGCAAACATTGAGTGAAAATAATCTCATTGAGTGAAAATGTTGAGTTGCACCAAAGTAAATCGTCCATCTGCTCTCTTCTGTGCGCCTGGTACTTGAAATCCAGAAGTCAATGAATTTGTACTGAAATTGTCAAGATTGAAGTCTCATTTTTGCCTACAACAACAAAAAGACTGTTGTACAACAACAATATTTCTACAATAAAACCATTTTTAAAACAACAACATATTAGATCTTTGCGAACAGGGAGCAGGAGAGCGGAAATCAGCTGATGCGTTGATCTGTGCGAAGAGTGCAAACATTGAGTGAAAATAATCTCATTGAGTGAAAATGTTGAGTTGCACCAAAGTAAATCGTCCATCTGCTCTCTTCTGTGCGCCTGGTACTTGAAATCCAGAAGTCAATGAATTTGTACTGAAATTGTCAAGATTGAAGTCTCATTTTTGCCTACAACAACAAAAAGACTGTTGTACAACAACAATATTTCTACAATAAAACAATTTTTAAAACAACAACATATTATATCTTTGCGAACAGGGAGCAGGAGAGCGGAAATGAGCTGATGCGTTGATCTGTGCGAAGAGTGCAAACATTGAGTGAAAATAATCTCATTGAGTGAAAATGTTGAGTTGCACCAAAGTAAATCGTCCATCTGCTCTCTTCTGTGCGCCTGGTACTTGAAATCCAGAAGTCAATGAATTTGTACTGAAATTGTCAAGATTGAAGTCTCATTTTTGCCTACAACAACAAAAAGAGTACAACAACAATATTTCTACAATAAAACCATTTTTAAAACAACAACATATTAGATCTTTGCGAACAGGGAGCAGGAGAGCGGAAATCAGCTGATGCGTTGATCTGTGCGAAGAGTGCAAACATTGAGTGAAAATAATCTCATTGAGTGAAAATGTTGAGTTGCACAAAAGTAAATCCTCCATCTGCGCCCTTCTGTGCGCCTGGTGCAAGAAATCCAGAAATTGACGAATTTGCACTGAAAAAGTCAAGGTTTTTGCCTACAACAACAAAAGGACTGTTGTACAACAACAATATTTCTACAACAAAATCAATTTTACAACAACAAGAAATGGGGCTATTATTTAATGTTTTTATTTTTTTTCTTTCTTGCTAAAGTCATATAAGTCATATCTGATTCGCCATTAAAATCATAATTTGTTAATAATTTGAAATAAAGAAAAAAATTGCACTCAATTTTAAAAAATTGTAAAACAGCTACGTTTGGCACAATCGAAAATATTCCTCTGATCTTGGCTAGATTGCAGCTGATGATCTCAGAAAATATGTATCTGGACGGAAAAGAGCTTAATCGTCAGCACTAGCCGGCACACCGGCTGATCGGATTATTATTTATTGTTTTTATTAAAAATGCTGCAATTTCTGAAAGAACTGCCCAAAGTGGAGTTGCACGCCCACCTCAACGGCTCCCTGGGCATCGACAGCCTACGTGATCTCGCCGAGCGGCTGCACGGATCCGCCTCCGAGGAGTTTACCCAGCTGTGCGCGCGTTTCATTCGATTCGACAGGGACTCCGACTTGGATGCCTGCTTCGAGAAGTTTGCCTTTGTCCACGAGCTGACCTCGACGGCGGAGGGTCTGCGATATGCCACTGAGCTGGTGGTGCGGGATTTCGCCCGCGACAACGTGCAGTACGTGGAGCTGAGGACTACCCCGAAAGCGAATGGAAACTATTCGCGCCGAGAGTACCTTCAGCACGTGCTCGATGCAATTGGAGATGCAAGGAAAATATATCCCGATATCCTGGTCAAACTACTGCCCTCCATAAATCGTGCGGAACCCGTGGCCGTGGCGGAGGAAACCGTATCCCTAGCTGTGGAGTTTGCCCAGTCCCATCTGGATTTGATCTTAGGCATTGATCTTAGCGGCAATCCTGGCAAGGGAAGGTTCTCGGACTTTGCTCCGATACTGTCCTTGGCCCGGGAAAAGGGATTAAAGCTGGTCCTTCACTGCGCGGAGATCGAGAATCCATCGGAGATCAAGGAAATGCTCAACTTTGGAATGTCTCGCTGCGGCCATGGAACCTTCCTGACCCCAGAAGACATAGAACTACTAAAGAGCCGAAATACACCCATCGAATGCTGTCTTACGAGTAATGTCAAGTCTGGCACGGTGCCCAGTTTGGATGAGCATCACCTTAAGCGCCTTATGGCGGCGGATGCTCCGAAGGTGATTTGCACAGACGACAGTGGTGTTTTTGATACAACCTTAACGCAGGAATTCCTGCTGGCTAAGGAGACGTTTGGATTGACCAGGGAGCAGTGCGTTGACCTGACCTTGGAGGCAGTGCATCATTCCTTTGCCAGCGTTGAAGAGCAAGAACAGATGACAGCCAAGGTGAGGAACTACGTGGCCAGCTTGCAGAAATAAGGACCGATAAGGAAAATGACAAGAAAACGATCCTAAAAAGATGATTAAAGTAATCCTTACTTTCTCAGGACTCGATAATGATATATAAACAATGATATTTTCGTAGAATGTTGAATTAAGTACCAATACTTTAGTTATTTAATGTAATAATAATAAATATTATAAAGGCAAACATCACATCCCTCTCGTTCTTCTTTTTGAAAAGATTAGAGTGTAGTTCCGTTTTTAATATCATTCTTTTTATTCAATATGTAGAAGTATTTAGTTACAAGTTTTGTTCTTTAGTTATGTTCATCATCCTTCGTACGTACATATGTGGGTAATAAGTTGTTATGCGTTTCTCTGTTAAATACCATTCATAATTGAAATGAAGTTCATTCATTATAAATCCCTTCCTGCTCTGCTTTGCTCTTTCCATGTGGCATAGTTGGGGGTGTAGGAGTTGAGAGGCGTTCAAAATACAATGGAGTTCAAGCATTGGTCAAGAGCGGGCTCCATTCACTGCCCCAAAGCGAAGTGGACGATCGAAGTGCACAAGGATCAAGTCCTTCTAATTTTGAAAATCAAATGGCTCAAGCCGGAAGTATTCAAAGAAATTCATTTTCAAAATGACCATCCACTCTCACTCACCTAAACGGACATATTTTCAGTTGAAGAGGTTTTTGCCTGCCTGTGTGGAATTTCCTATATACATTTTAACTATTCTTGTATACTTTCAGTTTGGTTTCCTGGCATATTGATGCTTTACTACATGAACCTGCGTGTGCAGTAGCCCAGCTTTAGTGTCGTCCTGCAACGAGGACCGAACAACTTAGGAGTTTATGGTGTCGAGTTATGTCGAATGGAAATATTACTACTCGAGCTTGGAGAGCTCAAGTACAAATCTATATACTACATATATATATATATATATATTTATATAAAGGTTTACATTTCTACAATTTGGAAAAATTCTACTAGTTGAAAATGGTATGGTATGGATCTTGCTGTTCTCCTCGATTCCTCGAATTGGTATTTGGTTTTCTTTCGGGCAATAGGTTTTAATCTTGTCTTTAAGTATTTATAATTTTGTTAAAATTTACGGGCCTGGTAAAAGTTTAGCTTGCCAAGGCTGATAAAAAAATATGTCTTTACTGATTTACTTACTGGCTGCTCATTATAAAAGTTGATCATTTCTTGGGTATACATATCATCGTCATATATAGAACAGCTAGCCTGTTCGTATATAAAAAATGCGCCGTATAAAATGCCTCGAACTTGCGCTCACTTTGGTTGTGCCATTTATTTTGTTGTATTTTTCTTGTTAGGTTTTGGAAGGGGCTATAGGTTATGGTAAGTGTATATTATTTATCTATATTTTTATCTTCAATGTTATGCTATGTATGCCTCGCTAATTGCATGCCGTATAATATCAATTTTGATTTCAGATTTGTTGTCATCGCAGCCTTCCATTTATTGAAGCCAATTCGTTGAAACTTGTTGAAGTTGAACGTGGGGAGTTTGGTCTATGTTTGGGGATAAAATGGAAATAAATAAGTTAACCAATATCCATGTGCCAATCAGAATCGGTCGAATTGAGAAAGAAAACGTTTGCGCTTTTTGCTACATATTAAACTTGTTTTTTTTTTTATTTTTGTTCACAAAGAAATTAGCATTAATCGTATCCTGTATAATAATAATAATAATAATAAACATAAGAGTCTAATGCATAGTTTAAATCAAATGCTCGAATGCAATGCTGTCCAAATGTTTAGTTATATAACTTGTGCCAATTGCTCGCCGGTTACAAAATAAAGGGTTTGAATCCTTTTTTTTCTGTTTCGGTTTTTCATTTTGTGGTGTATGTGTTTCGTGTGTGAGTGTGTAACTACAAAATATTCTCGTAATTAATTATTTACTGTATAGTTATATTTATATGTATGTATGTATATGCTCAATATATATATAATTTATAGTTTTACTTGACGCCAGCTCTAGCATTTGCCATGCCCTTAAATTTCCAGCCTTCCTTAATCGGGGTTGCCCTCTCTTTTTACAACAAATTACAAATGGTTTATTTAGTGTATGGTTTTTAGCTATGCCCTTAGCTTAGTTTACAGGGTTCTTTTTCATCGCTCACCGTTCGGCTCTTTGAAAAAATTTTACAAATTTCTGCTTCTGCGCGGTATGTATAATGTTTAAATATTTTGGTTATTTTAGGCCCTTCTCGGAGGGGGCATTAATTTGTTTTGTTTTGTTTTTTTTTTTACAATTTAGTTGGCGAAGGAAATTAAATCTCAATGTTTTGTTTTTTTCAGCTTTTCGCTTCGCTCAACGTTACAAGTTTACAAGTGTGTGGAGTTTACATTTGTTGTTTACAATTTTGGTTGTTATATTTTCCTCTTTTTTTTTGTTGCTCCTTTTATTTAGGGACTCGCTTAAGTTTTCATTTTTTTTTTAATAACTTGATCCTTAAACCAAGTGTTTTACATGCGTGCAAAAAATTGTTACGGTAAAAACTGGACGCGTGTAGAAGACGCCAGCTTACGTGTAAATTTCACTGTTTACATATACATGTTCATTAAAAACGTCAAGTTCAAAACTAAGTGTAGTACATATTTCTATATATATATATATATATATATATATATATATATATAATTTAACTATTTATAGGGATTCTACAGCTAAGCAGCTCGCTGTGTGTGTGTGTGTTTGTGTTTGCTGTGTGAGAGTGTGGGTGTCCTGTGTGTATTTTACACGTCATATGTACACGGCGTGTAGCAAATGTAAACACATTCCTTTGTTTCTTTAGTCTACAGAAAGCATCTCTACTTGCATTGTTCATTCCGTATCGAGCGTATCGAGAGAATCCTAAATACAATGTTCATCTATGGATTATTTAAATTAAAATTATCAGTGCATTGCGCTCTAGAGACAGGCAGTTGACAAGTTAATAACTAATAATAAAAGGAAATACCAAACAAATAATACCGAGCCCTGCTGCGCGCCGTTCGCTTGAAATGCGCTCACTTTAACTACAACTGGATGATGCGGTTACGGAATAATGATGATAATGGATGTTCGATGATGGATAATGCATAATGGCTGATGATCGGATGGGGGAAATGTACAGAAAATTACAAATGTTCAATGACTGGTATCCTTTGCTTGTTATATACAAAACACGACAACGACGACGACGACAACGACAACGACAACAACACGACAACGAAATTGTGTGTACAAAAATATGCATAAATACACTTTACATTGGATATCCAAAAATGGTGTGTTTTACATATGGATCTTTCTGTGTGTGTGTGTGTGTGTGTGTGTTTCGACGAAACCGACAAAAAGGTCTAAATTCGTTTTTCTTACCACCATCTCTTCTTTCTCGTTTCATTTTCAATATTTTTCAGTATTTGTTGTATTTGGAATAAGGCTTCGCGAAGTAGTCTAAAATGTATATCAAAAAATGTACAAAATTCTTCGGGTATTTGTTACTTTTTACAATGTTTTGCTTCGTATGTATACACATTTTACAATTTTTGTTGTTTGCAATTTACAAGTGTTTTTCGATGACGTTTTAAAACAATTTTATACACTTACGTGAGAAGAGGGAAGGGTAGTAGTAGAAGTAATAATATTACTACTGCTACTACTATTCTTCCCTCTTCTCACGTAAGTGTATACAATTGTTTTAAAACGTCATCATAATAACGTTATTATTATATTCGTAAATTTGCCGCACAGCGAAGGCATTTCAAGCTTCGCGGGGAGCAGCAACAAGCGCTTTCTGTCTAACATAACAAGGTGTCGATGTCGAATTAAATCATATTTATACATATATATCATACAGAGTTAAAAAAAAAAATAAGAAAAAACAAAACCGAAATTCAAAAGGGATTTGTTAAATTTGGAAAAAACTGTTTTATTGGATTTTGCATTTATTTGAGGTCTCTTTTTTTTTCTTCTTCTGCTCTTCTTGTTTCATTTCTCGGTAAAAATCATTTATAGTTCGGATAATCAAATCATAGTTTCGGTAATCAGTTGTTGGGTGCTTACATAACTAACAAATGTTTTTTTACCGGCGCCCACGGCGCACAGGACAAATATCCTGCCGCCGGGTAATGCCAGGTAATGGTAATATGCTTAAAAAAAATTATAAATACATGCGTGCGGGGTATATAGAATATAGAATATGTGTGTTTGTATGAGTTACTTGCGACTTAAAACAAACAAAATTTACAAAATACAATATGTATAAATTTTACAAGAACATTTTGAAAATATTACATGGTTTACATGGTTTATACACAAATTTTTACATAGTGCAACGTGAATGGGGCTGAAGTGTATGCATCATATTCAAGAGTGAATGAAGAGTGTGTGTGAGGGGGCGTGTCTCGTGTGTTTGTTTCCGTTTCCGTTTCTGTTTCTCGTATTCTCTTTTGTTTTTGGTAGCAGCTGCTGGCTCCATAAACAGAATTAATCTACAATCTACACTAAGTGTGGTTCGCGCTGTTTTATCCTTCGTTTTATATATTTGAAATGGTTCCTCTCTCTCTCTCTGTAATTCTCTGCACTTAAATAAATTCTAGGCGCCCGCTCTCCATCGCTCCTCTGGATTCTACATTCTTCTCCGTTCTTCGCTCTTCGCTCTTCCGTCGTCTTCTTCTTCTTATCAATTTACAGTCGAAACTTGAATCATTTACAAATAGACTTGCTATATAATCATTAATTTATACAAAGTTACAACGAAAATGTACGCAGACAAAATTGTTTCTCTGACATTTCGACATTTTTCTTTACATTTACGATCGTTTGCGTTTCTCTTAACACGCTCTTTTGTTTTTTCTTCTCCCTTTAAACCTTTTATCTTTGATTTCTTTCTTTTTTTTTTTTACAAAGTGAACATGCGAGCGCAGTGTACAATATTTTTGGGAAATCTTTTTGCGGTTGCTTGTGAGTGTGTTGTTATTAGTTTTTGTTCGTAAAAATACAAATTTGTTTTCTTTTTTTGTTTGCCAGCTCTTGGCGCGCTTTTGTTTTTGTTTCTTTAGCTTGGCGGCGTGTGAGTGTGTTTCTTGTTTCTCTTTACAAATCTTCGAAGGCAGCTGCATCGCCGATCGATCGCTGCTTGTTTCAAATAAATTATTATTATTATATGTACTCTTGTTTATGGTATGCTTCTCCAGCTCTGTTTAGCTCCTAAAACCTAGCCTGACATTCGAGAAAGATGCGCGACGGCATCCCTTGACTTCCTTTTCGCGAGTCGCGACCCCACCGACTTACAGCACACCGTTGGCTGTGGTTGGGGGCCCGATGGGACCCAGTCCACTGTTGACGGCCGCCGAGACCACCGAGGATGAGGACTCGGAGGCGGTGGGTGAAGAGGGCTCCACGATCATGGCGCTGCCAGTTCCGTTCTCCTGCACCGAGCAGATGGTGGGCGAGGCCAGGCTGTTGGTGGTGCTGGTGGTTGTGGTGCTGCTTCCGCTGGCGCAGGCTGTGGTTGCTGCCAACGCGGTTGCCGCACCACTGCTGCTAACAGCTGTAGCCGACACCGACGACGAGGAGGCGGGCACTGCTCCAGCGGCACCTGCTGCTGCTCCTCCTGCTGCTCCCGAGGTGGTGCCGGTGGTGCCCACCGAAATGGGATTGGTGATCTTCATGTAGTACTTCTCCAACTTGGCGTTGATGTGCTTGCCGTAGGTGTACTTGCGCAAGGCGGCCATGTGTGGCCGGATCTTGGTCATCAGCTTCTTCAGTTGCGTTGGCTCCGACACATCGATCATCTTCTGGACCACATAGTTGGCATATTGATCCTTCATCATTACGTGCAAGGCGCTAGTTGGGGGGGAAATAAGAAAATTCAATGAATTGGGTTTCGGCGGGGGCTTAAATCAAGTTCACTTACTTGTCGTTAAAGGTGCAGACCTCGTCGATGAGGCCAGTGCGTTCGCCACGAGTGGCATGGGTCACGCACTTCTCCACCACGTTCGAGGCGAACTTGTGCTGCGATAGCACCAGCACCTTGCCGCGCACGCTGTTGATCAGAATGGACTTATCCTCCTGCTTGCCGTGCTCTATAAAGGGAAAGGAGATTGCTTATTAGTTGGGCAAAGAAGAGCACAGCTTAAGTTAAGAGAGATTGGATGCCCGCCACTTACCTAACACATGCTGAATGACATAGTTGCCATATTGGTCCTGAATCAACTGCTCGGTGTGCTCGTGCAGCTCGTCCAGTATGGGCGTGGTCTGCTCGGCGGTGCAGTGCTCGAGGATCCGCTGGATCACCCGGCAGCCATACGGATGAGTGCTCAGCGAGTACACCTGACCCTTGAAGGCATTGATGATGAACTGCAGGGCCACTGGGTCCACGCACTCGATGCACTTCTGCACGACATGATTGCCGTTCTGGTCCTTGACACACTTCAGCACATGCCCGTCCAGCTCGTGCACGATCTCCTGCTGCTGCTCCGGCGAGATGCTCTCCAGCGCCTTCTGGATCACCCGGCAGCCGTACATCTGCAGCGCCAGCTGCAGCACATGGCCCTTGACCTGCATGCCCAGCGTGTTCTTCTGCTCGGGAGTGCCGAACTCGAAGAACTTCTGGATGACATAGTTGCCAAAGACGTCGGTCATCAGGCTGTAGGCTGCGCCCAGAATCTCGCTGAATACCATTTGCTTCTCGGCGGCCGTGGCCCGCTCCAGCTTCTGCTGGATGAACCGCGAGCCATGCTGATCCTGCGAGAACTCCACAATGTGGTTGACGAGATCGCGCAGCTGGAGATTCGGATACCGCTGGTTGCGGAAGTCCTCGAGTAGCCGCGACCGCCCCGGCTGGGGGGCACCGCCAACTCCGCCGCCGGCAGCTGCCACCGCTGCCGCTGCTGCTGCCGCCGTGGCGGCCACCTGTCGCGAATTGGCGGCCGCAGCTGCTGCCGCTGCCGCAGCCACTGCTGCGGTACCCGGAATGGCCAGGTGATTCGAGAAGAGCGAGCTGTTGGACCCGAACATGTTGTTGGCAGCCGCGGCTACCGCTGCCTGGGCAGCTGCTGCCGTTGCCGGCAATCCCACGGCGGCTAGTTGTTGCTGCTGCTGTTGCTGCTGCTGCTGCTGTCGCTGGCGGGACTCGGCGCCCGGAGCTCGACTGCCCAACAGGCAGGACTGTGCCGAAGGTGGCGGTGTGAGTGGAGCGCCCAGCGGACTGGCCGAGGCATTGCCAGCTCCCGCTCCCAGGGCACCATAAGCTCCGCCTGCCGCTCCCGACATTGCTCCTGGCCACTTGCCACGTGCTGCTGCGGCGGCTGCGGCTGCAGCAGCTGCTGCTGCCTGGGCCACCGAGCTATTCACCGCACTGGCCGCCGCCACGCCGCTGCTGGTGTAGTCCATTGCCGAGGGACTGAAGGCGGAGGTGCTGCGATCAAAGGAGTCGCGGCGTCCGGACAGCGAGCTCGTGTTCAGGGCGAGGCCTGCAAGTAGCGAGCAAAAAAGGGTTGGTTTTAGTGGGTAATTAAGAAATAGAAATGATTGAATTTAAAATTATAATGTATAATTTTATTTATTACTTTAAAGAGAAGTGACTGCGGCATATACATATAAAATATTTTCAGATGGAAAAAATACTATAAACACACAAAATCGTATAATAAGCAACTGTGTTTAAGGTTATCTCCATCTTTAAGATTTCAAAGCATCCTGATCTAAAAAACACACTTATTTTATGAATAATTCCCAACTATTTTTTAATTATTAAATGTTATTTAAGTTTAAAATAATCCATAATGAAAAAATCAAATCCTAGTTTATTTTTTAACCCCAAAAACCCCCGCTGCATCATTGCTCAATTCTGGTTCCCAAGACCCGAGTGACAATCAATCTGCAAATGGAAAAATCTAAGGGCCATTAAACTTTCAATTCAGTTAACAGTTTACAGCCCTCAGCAGGACATCAATTCGTAGCTGGCCCAGATAAAAATACTATATATATCGTATATAGAGCTGTAATCAACTGTACTCTGTGTTCATTCGGCAATTAATCGAGGGTAGCGAGTCGGCGACGAGCAGGCGATTTTGATGCGCCTGTAAAACTTAATTGCCTTGGCTTTAAGGCGCAGCTGTTTGGCTTAGTTTTAGTCACTTGGCCATTTGGCATTTGCAGGGATCTCTTGTTTCTCGTATCCTGCATCTATCCTAGTCCCCTTTCGGATTTGCCCAGTTCCTAAGCCATAATGTACAGCATTAATGGTGCGCACACATGAGGCTGACTAGCTGACTGGCTGGCTGGCTGCAAGGATATGTAAAAGGATACAAGTGGGCGGACGGCGGCAGCAATAAGTGGATGTAGCTGGGCGGGAAGACGGTGCCAACTTGATTGATGTTGTAATCTGTCACTGGCATTTGATTTGCCATCTCTAAGCGGGGAAAGTTGGCGAGAAGAGAGACATGGAGAGCGGGAAAGCGAGGAGAGACATTGAGGGATTTACAGGCATCTCCTCCTTGGTATTCTTCTCTCTCTCTCTGTCTCTGCAATTCTCGTTTTCCCAAGCAATGAGCCGGAAATGTGCGACTCGGCAAAAAAGCGAAAGTCTGAATCGGCTGCAGGCCTCCCTCTTCGACCATAATAAATTCATTCCCAACCCCAATCCATCAGATTCTGTTGCATTTCCCCCTGAAAGGGAACTCCAAATTAATTGCACAAATTTATAAAATTAAGGCAAAGGCGGAAAATGCGCACATAAACGCGGCCAGCAGACATTAAGTTATTTAACAACTAAGGCAACAACAGCTGCGCAAAAAGGGTTGCGCTCAGTTTTCAGGTGGGGGTGGCCCTGGATAGCCCTGCAAGGCTGCAAGGACTCCGGCCAACTCGAGTGGCAGAGTAGCGGAGAGAGCAGGGGAAGGTGAGGGCCGTAAATGTCAACACACAGTGTGCGCAATTTGTTGACCGAGTTATTAAGCAATTTGTAGAAAGTTGCAGAGTGTTGTGGTGCTGTTGTTGGTAAATAATATACAATGTCGGCACTGTTTGTTCCGAAACCCCAAAGTGGAGCACGGGCGTTAGCAGGTGTCGCGAGGAAATCAATAGTGACAGCAGCAGAGAGGCAAAACATATCTCTATTTGGTGAGTTTGTTGTGGAAATTTCCTGAGAAAATGCTTCTTTCTTTTTTTGCTACAAGCAACTCGGAATAATGATTATTATTATTTTATGAGTGCTGGTTTTCCCAAGGCTACTACTCTGATATTAAAATGGGAAAACTAAATAAAGCAACAATTAAAGCCACACTTTAAGTGCGGCTGCATTTCCGTTACTTTGAAGCTGCGCTTTAGCACTAATTACATTTCGTATAATGCCTCTTTAAACCGTTTTTTTCATAGCCTACTTAACAGGGCTTACAAAGTTGCCCGAGCCGAGAATAGTTTTGCCACGCCACCAACGACAGCTTCCCGCCCACGCTGCCTCCCCCCACTCCCACCACTCTCACGACCTTTCGCTCGACATTTAAATGACTCGCAGTTTTAATGCGTTTTCACTTTTCCTTTTTCCCGTTTTTCCGGGCATTGTGTGGGCGTGGGAGACCCCAGCGTCAGCGAGCAAGAGACGTGTGCATAATGTGCACGTGTGTGCATTTATAATTCATAAAATCATTACATTAAGCTAAGGACACGGGCGGCCAAGTGTCCTCGTGCTCTTCCCGTCTCTCGACTCGTCGTCTTGCTTTGCCCCACTCTCTGTCTCTCCCTGCAGCCCCCACCACGCTTTCTCCATATTTGCGGAACGTGTGCATAAACCACAAAATGTCGCCTGCAATAAACTTGGCGTCTTTTTAATGCCACCCACTCACAGACGCCCCGTGCCGACGCCCCTTACCCCACTCATCCATGTTACGGCCATAGATTCACAGGAACTGGAAGCACTGGAAGCAAAAACTTGGCTTAAACTGAAAGTGCAGCATTTATTATTAATTTTATTTACATTTTCTTATTAAGCACTTAATTTTGTTAAAAGTCTCTGTTCAAGACAGCAGCTTTTTTACCATTAAATTAAAAGAAAGCTTGTAACCTTTTAACTTTATGATGGCCTTTCAGGGTAGTAGGCAGTGAAGGAGTCACTTGCGACCCTATAAATCATATATATTCTTGATCGGCAAGAACAGCCGAGTGGATCTAGCCTTCTAGGCTGCACAAACAAATTTTTCGAATTTTTTCAAAAATTGATAAGGGGTTATATATATATTCTTGATCAGCAAGAACAGCCGAGTCGATCTAGCCTTCTAGGCTGCACAAACAAATTTTTCGAGTTTTTTATAAAATTTACATCATTACATCATTAAAATTGACAAAAATCGTTAAAAAATTTCAATCTTCTAAAGTTAAGTAAAATCAGTATGCATATTTATTAACCTAATGAAAACTAACATAGAAAATCAATCCGAATTAAAATTAATGGAATTTTGACTTATTTATGGTTGTTTTTAACTTTGACTTGAGCAGAAAAGCGTATTATTTTTTTTGCTATGATTTAATTGATTTCAACCTTAAAGCGTATATAAACTTCGGCTTTTATACCAAGTTAGATACTCTTTTTTGCTATCTTTAGTTTTGGAGAAAATCCCTATTTATACCCAGCTCTTTCCCCTGCTTTAATTTATGCTCAGTGTACACATATGGTTGCAGTTTCATTTGGCAAATGGTCTCCCCAGCAGCAGCTCTCACTCACGAGTCGAGCTAAGACACAGGGTCCGTGTCGTCAGGCAGTGTTCCCCTGTTCCATGTTCTCTGGGAGATAGCGGTGGTTGCAAATATTCCACCTTATTTACAGCATCCGCCTCCGCCCCCCCCAAAATCCAGCCAGCAGGCAGCGGCCCGCACAAATTGCATGAATAATTCCCTTTAGGAATTGCGCAACTACACGCACCTCTCTAACTGAAAGCCCAGGCCCACAACGCACCGAGCGAGTCCAGGAAATAAAATAAACAGACAGAGCAGACACACTGGATACTTGCAGCAGCAACTCCAACACTTTCATTGATGCAAATTGTTTGTGTTTTTCCCCCGTCTGCATTTGAAATTTCATCCTCCGTCTCCGTCTCGAGAGCCGCCAAATTAGTTGCAATTTAAATGCAAGAATTAAAACTTCTACCGCCTTTCCCGCTGGCTGTCATTAAACTGAACATTGCATTCGGGATTTCGCATTTAGTCCCTTCGCTTGCTGCCAGAACTTTGCAGTTCCTGCCGCCTCCCGCCTGCCGTTGGCAGTTAAATTCCAGCAACTGTTGCCGACAGATAAAAGTTTTCATTAATTTACTTTAAATTCGAGTTAGTTTGTTAGATTTTAATTGCCAGATATCAATCATTGTTAGGGTTTGCTTTGAAGCCTAAATTAGAATTGATTCAATGTTTAATTCCTGTCAAAAAGCTGTGTTTAAATGTCAAAAATGTTAGGTGATTATTACTGATTTCTATTAAAACCAAACCAGATATTATAAATGTAAGTAGACACTATGATTGATTGATGTGCCGCAAAGGCGCAAGAAAAATATTCAAGCCCCTCTCAGTGTTTAATTTTAATAAGAAAAGATATTACTTCTTTATATCATACGTAACCACACTACTAATAGTTTTAATACATTTCCACTGTTACATAAATCCTTGCTTTCATTTTTGTTTCGTGTGGCTGCACCATCCCATTTGCATTGCGTCACGCATACGCCGTGTGGTACACATCATTGAGACTTTCATTAAGCGTAAAGTGCACACAACACACGACCACCGACAAACACCTCCCGACACCGCAGCAAGTGTCAGGCGCCGGCTGTTCCTCCTGCCCAGCTTCCTGCTCCATCTGGGTACAGCTCCTACCAGCCCCCCTCCCTTAAATCACCCTTATCCTGTCCTGTAAGCCAGCACACAGCAATTGACATTTTACAAAATAAACGAATTCATTTGCACAAAAGGCTGACGAAGAAAGTAGACGGGAAGGAGGAGCAGGAGCGGGAACAGAAGCCGGAGAAGAGCAGGAGGACGAGCAGCAGCAGAAACACAATGTACTGTATTGTACGCAAAGTGGTGGTTTCGATGGAGCTTTCACTTTCCCCGCAGCCTCCAGATTGCATCCTGCAACCGGTACCCGGTACCCTGTTTCTGATGCAATCACATGTTGCCAACATGCGAAAGGTGTACATAATAATTTAGCCTGGAAAGAAGGGAGGATGTTGCTTCTGCTGCTCCCCCGTGCTGCTACCCTCATTGTTTTCAAGGCAATGGCCAAAATGGGTTTGGCGGTTGCAAAGTCAAGCAGCTTTGCCACCCCCCCCTTTCGGGCCGAGCCAGGCCAGGCCAAGGCGCATTAACGTTTGTAATTGCAGCTTGTCTGTGTGACACAGAAGGGGATCTGTAGCTGCCTGCTGCCTGCTGCCACCCGCTGTGCTCCTTCAGTCAGCCAGCCACTTAAAACAATATAATCTCCATTAAAAAGCCTTTTTGACATTGCACACGAACAGACAGCCAGACGGATAGTAGCTAGAGGGATGTGTTCACTGTACGGCATCGATTGCACAACATAATGAGTGGGTTGCTGCTGCTGCTGCTGCTGCTGATGATGAGGATGAGACCAAGATGAGGACGAGGACGATGCCATGTGCCAGCTGCACTTGTTAGTGGGGATTTGTGCCAGCGGAGGACAAACTGTGGGTGCCATGTGCTAATTGTAATTGAGATGCGAATGAGTTGTTACACTGCAGTTGAAAATGCTCGCAAATAATCCCTGACTAAGCCGTATACAAATTAAGACAAATTCTTACACAATTAAAAGGATTTAAATCTAATAAATGTGTGCTAATTTAAAAATAATATCCTAAATAAATCCCTAGATTTATCACATTTTCCGCTCAGTGCAGGTAATCCAAATAGGTAGAGTGGCACATACAGCGTAGGCGTGGCTCCTCCGTGCACATGTGGCACACTCCTCGAGAGACCCTTAGCCTAATCACCTGCATCATCGCAGTTTACTAGTTTTCCACGGAAAAGCATGTCAGGGCTTGACTTGCGTCTCAAAAGCGAATTGGATTTGGTTTCGATTGAATTTCCACTCGTGTTCGAAACCAAATCTGAATTACTTAACTCGAGGACTCTTTAAGAGCCAAGCGAGCGGCGCCTTTAAAAAAATGCAACGTGAAAAATAATTTCAGTGGCATAAAGGAAAAAAAAAAGGAAAAAGAATTGAAATACGTAATCACTCATACGTCGTGTGGGCCGCGGAGGGAAAAAACTGGAAACTTCATTAAACTGCCATATGAGGCAAAATGAATTAACGACATAATAATGCCAGCGCGCTCCCTGAACAACTCTCTTTTTCTGCCTTATCCCGGGAAATTCGTTAATGGAAAGAGCGCTTTTGCATGCGGTCGGAAAATAAAAAGCGGTAGGTGGAAAGCGTAATAATTGATTTCGCCTGATTGTTAATGGAGTTAATGGAGCTGTCCAGCTTTCCGAAGCCTGTAAACTCCGTAGTGAGCGCACTTTAAGCAGCAATTTAAGTTTATTTCGTTTACTCACTTGACCCGAAAATAGGTGCAAGGATACCAAATCGTAGTCATAGTTGTGGCAGACAGTTTGAGCACAAAGTGTAAACTTTCATTGCCTGACAACTGCTGCTGTTATTGCTGTTATTAATTATAGTTTGAAATTCTATAAATTTACAACAATGCCAGCCAGGGAAATCGCAAAAACAATGATAATTCCGTCTGGCCCTTGCAGCTATTCCATTTCAAATTGTTATTTTTGGGCAGTCACACACACTCTCTCGGGCAGCAAACTATTTGAATTTGTTTAGAGGATATGTTCCGAATTCATAGTTCATGCAGAGTTTGAGTTGGGGAATTTAACTAAATATAAACCGATAATTATAACTAGAATTTCATAATTATATTTTATTTAAAATGAAATAGCAGCTTCTAACTTTCTTTTTCAATATTTGTTTGTAGAAAATACTGAGACAAACAGTGCTTATAATTATAAATTTATATCCTTTGCTTATTCCATAACATTTTCCCTGCATAAACCGAAACAGAATTATCAAAGTTTTCCCTCCTTTTTCACGTTGCAATGTGAAACGTTTTCCCTGCTGGAAAATTCCCTCCAAACTCATCGCGTTACATTTAAAATTGCATGAGTCAGTAGTCGACGTCGTCGGGAGTTTTGCAGTTGAAGTTGCCTTTCCCGTTGCCGTTGCTTCGCTGGCAATAATAACATTTTGCGTGCTGGCATGCAATTGTTGTTAGTTTACTTCTTCTCGATGGCTCTTCTGTGCATTAGCTATGTATGGCATGGATGTACATACGTATGGAAAGCAGCTGAATTTACTGACACAAACAGTTGGTTTTCATGGCTTTCCCTCGTCATCATCATGTGCATTCTGAACTAGCAGCTAATGCTAAATGCATGTATGCCCTGTAATTGATACTTGGGGAGCTCTCAATATGTTTGCTTTGGAAATACATTGCAGTTTTTAATGTTTGAAGCCGTTGCTGTGCATGTTTAAATTATAGTTATTTAAATTTATTTTTAAAACAAAACCCTAAAAACATATTGTAAACTCTTTGCATATATTTTCCATTTCCTCCTTTAGTTTACTCCCAACAACTGATATGCCTTTCCTGGCAACTAGAGTATTTATTACCAAATAATTAACATGATAATTTGAATTTATAAATTGTTATTGTATTATTACGGCTGAAGACTGAAAAGGGTGCCGACAAGGCACTCCCACCCTTCGTTCTATTATTATTATTGTTGTTCAGACACATATTCGAAGACATTGTGCTGGCTCGAAAATTACTGTTTACGAGCCACAGATCCTTCTAATACAAAGGAAATTGTTAGATAAACAGAGATTAATGGCTATACAGATATACAGGCTGTACAAGGAGCGAACGGGGTTGGTCAATTGATGTTGATGAAGATATGCCACACTTTACACTAATTACAACTTGTGATACTGCTGGACACACTGGGCGAAATGAGAGACTGTATAGAACTTTATAATAAGAAGATAAAGACAATTTTAAAATGTATTTCAACTTGTTTTTAAATTTAATGAAAGTTTGAATTCCAAGAACTTATGCACAAATTTTTGACTAATGTGGAGCTGTTGTTGAAGTATTGTTGTATTGGAGTTTCTTTTAAATCATAATAATTCAAATTTTTTTTTTTATATTATTAACCTATAACCAAAGACTGAATTAAAAGAATTCCAAAATACCTTTGAACTAGTTATCTAAGAGAATTTAAGATATTGACAAAAAATCTTATTGAATTTTCAACAACAATATTACGTATACGCCATGGAGACTGTTTTAATATTGTTTTATATTGATTATTCGCCATGTGGGCTAAGACTGTAAATGTTAACATTATAAATGGATTTTAAATAAAGTGCCAGCAAAAATCACTCATACGTCATGTGGCCTGGTTTTACTCCAATAAATATTATAACTTATAAGTTATAAGGCGCAAGGGAAAATAATGTCTTATTTATTTTTCTTTTAGTTCTCTATAGATTAATAGAAATCACTCATTTCGCCCTACTGTTCCACACTGTTATGATGAATATTGCACTTACCTCCGACACTGGAACCGTTCTGTTGCGAGTAGAGATTCTGCTGGGCCGTCTGCGGCTGTGGTTGATAGAGCTGCGGTCCCTGCGGGGGCGGGGGACCGGCACGGGTGGCGCCCGGCGGTACGAGAACGGGGGCGGGGCTGACCAGTCGCATGGGCGTACCGGTGCGGGGTCCTCCCATCAGCAAGGAGCCTGTGTGATCGAGGAAGGCCGGAATAACCTGCGGCACGGCACGGTATTTTACACGATGGCGATTTCGGTTGAGATTTCAATTTGTACAGGGTTAGATTTTGGTTGTTGTTTTGTTGGTTGGTTATGGGAGAACGTGTTGTTGATGATGTGAGTACAAAAAAGAGAGAGAGAGAGAGAGAAGAGAGACATAGCATAAATATACAATGTTGCAGGGCTAAGTTTCCGTTGACGACTACTAAACGAAAAAGCTGATTTACATTATTATTCTTTTGATTTCATTAATTTTACTTGCTTGCTTGCTCTTCATATTTAAAAAATCATGTCAGCTTAAAAGCTTTTTTTTTTTGAATAGTTGGAACATTTAAATCTATCAATGTACATTATTTATATTCAAATTATATTAAGATCTATGTAAAGCGTATAAATACACTAAAAATTAATATGCTTCAGTGGATATTTCTGTACATATTTTCAAGATATTTCTGTTAAAAATGTAATTTAATTTCTAGATTCTTTTAAAATTTTTCTCTATTACTTAGCAGCTTTATTTTTGTGAGCCCTAGTGTTAAGAACTTTTCGTGTTTGTCTCTCTTATTTACACCTTATGTACATCCTGTTTTGTACAAAACGGGACTGGGGACGGGGGACTGGGAGGCGTATTAGCACCTGGCCATCTCAACTCACCTGGTAGGGCTGATTCTCGGCACCCTGCTGCGAGGGTGTGAGGGGGCGTCGCGGCTGCGTTCCCTGCTGCGGGATCAGATTGCCCGGATACATGCCCCAGGGTGCCACGCCGTAGTACTGCGGCATCTGGGCGGCGGCAATCATGCCCATGTACGGGGCAGCCTCCTGGCCCGGATTGATGACGTAGGGCGTGGCCTGTTGGGCGGCGTAGGCGGCATTCTGTTGCGCCTGCTGTTGTGCAGCGAGGAATTGCTGCGACGCTGCCGCCATTTGCATCTGTTGCTGTTGTTGCTGCTGCTGCTGCGACTGCTGGAGCGTCCCATTGGGTGCACCAGGTACGGGCGGGGCGCCCACAGCAGCCGCAGCACTTGCTGCGGATGTGGCCGCTGCTGCGGCAGCTGCCACGGCCGCCGCATTTGTGGCAACTGCAGCAAGGCCAGGATTCTGCGAGCGGAACAGTTGCTGCAAGCGGGAAAGAAGATAAACGTCTGGTTAGTTTGTGGCTTTATTGGTTTATTTTTCATCAATTAAGTCCTGCAAGTACCTCGAGTTGCTTCAATTACACATAAATATAATAAATTAAATATATTTTTAAATTATAAGCAGAACAAAAGCGTTTCATAAGCCTGGCTTATGACTTATGGCTCCCTCCGCAAAAGGATAACTGATTAACATAGCTCCCTTGTGCTTTCCTCTGATTTTTCTTTTTTAATCATTTTTCCTGCCAATAAATTCCCTCAACTGTTGTTGTTATTGTTGCTGCAGGGATCATTCGCCAGGATACGACTCCGGCGGATTTCCTACGTGAAACCGTCTTGCCTTAATAGGACGCAACATTTCGCAGCTGACAGTGACTATTCGTCATATCAAGTATCCGCCCCGTTGCCATAAGGATTTCTCAACAGATCCAGCGGCTGCTGTGTTTTTCTAGCCCACCCACAAAAGCCCACACAGCACACACGTGAAACATGATAAAGTGTTTTCAATTGGAAAATTAAATCAAATCCAATCAAATCAGCATGCGATACTTTCGCACACAGACGCAAATGGATATATATAAAGAGATATATGCGGTGGAGTATGCAGAAAAGAGAGTAGAATAACAAGGAGCAAGCCGTACGGAAAAACGCATGACTGGGTGTTGTGTTTCACCGTTTTTCCGGCTCGTGCTCCAGCTACTGCTCCCCTTCCATTTTGTCCTGTTTTATGCCTCGTCTGTTGCATGTAGTGTGGCCATATCATATCGCCAGGAGCAATACAGCCTCTCAGGCAGAAAACATTTTAAAAAGGTTAAAATCCAACTCAATAAAAAACATAGTTTGGAAGAGTTAAGAGTAACCTAAAGTGCTTTAGAATTGACTTTACAGATTGAGCAGAAAATGTATGGATATATGTTGGTTATAGTTTATTTTCAGGAGCTCAAAACAATATAAATATAAATAATGATAATAAATAAAATACAAAGAAAACAAACAACGATTTCCTAATTAAAAACCAGGTTTTTTTTACAATTTTATATAAACATTGTAATCTTTTTTGTACTTGAATGCAGATTTGTTTTGCAGAATTTAATTTGGTACTGAAAATATGTAGATTAAGTGGCCTATTTTGTCTAATCAATATTAATTTTAATATATTTTATTCCATTATTTTTTAAATTTATATTTTGAGCACTCCTTTAGAGAAATATCAAAAGTAATTATATAAAGTATAACTCACATAACTATATTCTGATTCCTTTAATTTTAAAATTTTTAATTTAAAATCTTTTACCATCGCCCCCTTCTACACATACCACACTTTTCATTCACTTTGATGTTGCTCCCGAGAATTAGTGGCTTTTCCCTTGGAATTCCAACGAATTGGGAATATTCCCTCGGAAATTTAAATGCAGGTCGTTCTTTGGCATAAATTCGCACAGTCCCCTTGGAGCCTCGCACACCTGTAACTGTATAACTGTACATGCGGGGGCATAATGCTACTATATGTCTGTCTGTGTATGTGCATAATGGCTTCAATGGCTCTGCACCACGCCCCTCCTCGAAAGACAGTACGCTCCCGCGATAGAGTCTCCTGTCAATTGTTTACACTGCGAAGAATTGCGAAGGATGGCTGGGGCGGTAAACAAAGCGAGCCGCGACGAGGGGAAGGAAATGGAAGCCAACTGGGATGCCATTAACATTAAGGCGAGTGCACGAGCCGGGGAGAAAGAAATCAATGTGAATTATTGATGAATGGTGCAGGGAAAAGCAGAACAAAAAGGGCAAATAAAACCGAAACGTGGCAGAAAAAGATGGCAAAGTAAAATAATAATAACACGCAAAACTTTTCGGAAAGGGAACATGGAACATGGAACGGAGCGAACGGGGAGGAGGAGCAGGTTTTTCCAAGCGACTGGGGAAAATGTGGAAATGTGGCGAAGGCGATAAAAAGCAAATATCATGGCCTGCATGCTTTTGGGCGCGTGATGCGTGAGAACAGCACTCAGGGTTCGTCGGGAGTCAGGACTCAGGACTCAGGACTCAGGATTCAGGACGACTGCCAGCCACGAGCATGAAATAATAATCAGAAGCCAAATAAGCGTTGAAATCTGAGCCATCGGTTGCCATGGTTCCCCAAAGTCCTCTCATCCCCAGTTGCCCACTTCTTTTCTTCTCGGTTCTCTTTACGATTATTAAAACGAAATTGAAAACAAAGGGAAAGTGCGTGAAATGGGAGAAGGGCAGAGCGAAGCAAAGGGGGGTGGGAGAAAAATTATGTAATTTCACGCCGTAAAGTATGCAGCGCTTTGATTTAGTTGCCGAGTGACGTAAGAGCCGGCATCCCCTCTGGGAAATCCACTCCCCGGCACTAAAGGGAACTTAGTCAACAACTTGTGCCTTTTTTGTAAAAATTGTTATACAATTCTCCAATTTAACTAAGGTTTCAGGGCGGAAAGGTAACACCAATACATGTTTCTTCAGGATTTCCAACATATTTTCAATTCCCGAGTTTAAGTTGTCATTAGATTAGTCTTATTCCTTGATTTCGTAATAAATTGCATAGCTTATCACAATCTTTCCTTCACTCTGCATAAATCCTGTAAAGCAGTGCGCGGCCAGTGTGACCAAAACTCATTAAAAAGCTTTCTTGGATGCGATTTTAATGGCACTATAAGTCTACATTCCTCCACAGTCACAGTCACTGCAATACCCTGTGATTTATGCAAATGGCTGGGTCAGTGGCAAATTTACGATCCGCACATGACACACTCGAGTTATTGTCCTAAGGCTAACATTACTCAGGGCACGGGGTATTATGGGAATTATGGGGCAGACGAGAGAGGGAAATTGGCAACAAGTAAGAGAGAAGGCAATGCAAGTCAGTAGTGAAATTATGGAAAATCCTGACCAAGTTTTTGGTGTCGTGTGGCTCCTTCTTTTTTTTTTGGTCTTTCTTTGGTATTTCTGGTAGCCCCCTTCTTAGCTTTTAATTTTTTTTCGTTCACTGGCATTCCGAACCCTGCGCGCTCTGACATTTTTATTTCATTTCATTTGCACATTACAAAGACGAAAAGGGGGAGCGTGCTTAATAAGCTCCCTGGTGTACAATTTTCAGCGCTCGACTCGTAATGGAAATTATAGCTGATGTCATACACAGGGGAAATGCCCCGTACTGGGGTCGCATTTCCACTTTTCCTCTACTCACTATCTTATGCACTGGAAGAAAGGTTATGGGTAAGAAGAGTATATAATTGAGCGATTTTTATTTGATTGTGTATTGTTATAAAATTCCTTATATCGAAATTAAATAATGAAGGTTTTTCTTCATATTTTTAGAGGCTAGTAAAAAGCCCCATTAACTTTCCCTCAGTGTCCTCCTGTTTTCTGTTTCAGTTTTGGTCCTCTGACGCCCTTCGAGTGAAAGTGAGTCAACTAACTATGGCAATATGCCCGCACGGAGCCGGGAGCCCCACCCAACTTGTTGCAAGTGGGTCGCCGCAGTTGCTGGTGGCAAAATGGGAAATGTCGAGGGCGACAGGCTTTTAATGCTGCCTTTGGCTTTGGGCCTGAGTGGATTAGTTAGTTGGGAGTAAGCAGGAGCAGCAGGTGGGGCGCACTCAGCTAGTTGATTTATAATTATGGCCAGGAAAAAAAGCAGCAGCAAACAAGGAGCAGACGAGCTCGAGGACCTGGCCAACTGGCTAACTGCCTACTACAACTACCTGCCACCCGCCCCACCTTGTCTGCGGGAAAGCCGGAAAAGTTTCAAGTGGCATATACACACACAAAGTTGTTCGTTTGTTCGGCTTGATTTGCTGCAATTCGAGTGTTTTCGGTTTCTGTTTCTATTTTTATTTTCTATTTTCTTTCGTCGACTGGCTTCCATTTCCACATTGACATAGTTTCTGTGTTGTGTTCTCCAAGTGGCGGGCATTTCCTCAAGTGTGGATTTTGTTCCAGACACAGAGGGATTTGTTGAAATTATTTCGAATTAGTTGGCATATTTTTGCCACATTTAGTTTGGTGAAAGGATGTGAAAGTTTTATCAAATAAGCTTGTATGAGAATTGGAATTCTATTGAAAGTAGAATGTTATTCCGGGGAATTTGGTATTTGTTATCTGTTAAATTTGTCAAGCAATATTATTTGATATACATTCTTCAATTGCAATCGTTCTTATTTTCATTTTCAATTCTCAATTCGTACTTCTGATTGAGTAGTTTTATTGTTTGAAAACTCCTTCACTAGCCAGTTTAAAAACTTCCCTCTTGCATTTTAAATTGAATCCCTTTTATTATGATTTAAGCACTAGTTTATTGCCTTAAACTACTTGAACTGAATGACTTCTTCTCCGGCTGCCAGGGCACTAAAATCTGGAAGTATCAGCCACTGGCCAGTTGATTTAATTTCCTATTTTTTGCAATTTCCTGGAGTCTCCTTGAATTTCTTACTAGCTCACTTTCCTCCTTGCGATGACTGCTGCCATTACTCACGCTCAATGTCTCTCCGGTTCCGAGGACTCGACCTCCCTTCCCTCCTTCTCACTCCCTTGCAGGACGACACTCATGAGTTGGCAAGTACTTCAAGTCGAGCTGCGCTTTAATTAAATATCAATTACGCAGAGCCAACCCTCTGGAGCAATGGAGCTCTAGCTGAAAAGCAATCAATTAAGTCTTCTCCTCGAGAAAGTGTCCATTTTCGTCCACATTCGCCACCTCCCCCCTCGCTTTCCCAGCTGAATGAGTGCAACTCAAATATTTGTAGTCTGCGCTAAGGCGCAATAAAAACAGAACGCAAATTGAATATGAATGATGGAGGACGGGCAGGGCGCCCAGTTAAGCAGCAGCATGGGGAAGAAACAAAGAGTGTGTGGGGATTTCACCCGCTAATGAAAGGATAGTGACAGTCCGTTGGGGTCAGGTCCTCTTGCACAAACGACTTGTAAACAAAATTAATGCCACAAACAAACATTAGCGCACTTTCGGCGTGTTCTGTTCCGTTCGCGTTGTGTGGCTCATTAGGCCACCACCCACAAGTGGTCCCGAAAGTGGAATGTGGCGGGGGAAAGTGGGAAAAAGTGGGAAAAAGAGGGGTAAAAGGTGGGAGCCAGAGGCAAAAGAGTGGCCAGCTCGCTGACCATTAAACCGAATTACTTAATGACCGCACGCGTGTGCTTTTGATGCCTACTTTTAGGCTCAGGGCACACCCACATGGACATATTCAATGCAGAGCAAGAAATTTCAAGTGTAACACCTAAAAAAACATAATTTATATATGTACAAAGAAAATAAAATTAAGCAAGGACTAACTAGAATACAGGTATTCTTCTTCTTTAAAATAAATTAATTTTTAATTGATCAGTTTTTTGTTAGTTATTTTCTCCGTGTAAATTTTGACTTCCTTTAATTTGTGCTTCGGCTTTCTTTCTTTTATTCTTTGTTGCTGCTGTGTGCGTGATTGCTGTTTGTATATTGCTTTTTAATTTTCCTCGTTACTCGCAATTTCCAACTGAAACGTGAGCCACAAAAGCAAAAAAGAAATATGAGCGGGAGAGAACGGGCAAGGACATGGCGAAGGACGAGAAAAAGGCGGCGGCAATAGGAAAAGGTGGAGCCGCCGACATTGTAGTTTCTATTTACGCCTCAACTTTGCCATATATTTTATAAGTTTTGTGAAACTTTATTCTTCCCTTGCAACCTTGCAGGAATTTCATATTTCCCCGCCCCCGTTCTCCGCCTTCTCGTATTTTTCTTCTTCGACTTCTCTCATAAATGGCAGGCACTCAAGGCAAGGAGTAATGAAAAATAGGTTAAGCCAGCTTATGTTACCTTAGTCAATAATGAAAAGTTCACAAATCGATGACAAACTTTGGCTACTCGGGACTCTGGGCATTTTATAGTAGCAGAAATAAGTTCAACAAAACTTGGGGCAGCCCCTTTATCAGGCAAGGCAGTCGATGATTTTGAGAGAGAGTCCTTCGTTTAGTTTTTTTTTAAGTATTTCAAGGAAACCTTAATAAGTTGAACTTTGACTTTTAGATAGTAAAATTTACTTGAAAATTAATTTAATAAGCTAACCTAATTTAATAAGCAAAATTAAATAAAATTCCTTAAGGATTTCAACTTTAAACCTAAAATCTAGTAGGTTTAATCTTATTTTTGCCACATTTACTATGCAAAAGTAGTTGATTTCATGGCCATTTTATTCTCATTCCCATTCCCATTCAAAGGACCACCATTCAGTGTAAAATCCAAACCACTAAAGAACCACCACCGCCCACCAGCACCACTAAAAGAACCGCCAAAATGCGCTCCATTTCCCATCGGCAGTGTTATTTTATTAATGAAATTACGCAATTTCCTTTTTACGTTTGCCTTTCTTCGTTCGGCTCAGTTTTTGGTTTTCCCTTATTTAATGATGACGCACAGACGACGACCGGGCCAAGTGAAAATCGCGAGAGAATGTTCGGTAAATGTGACCTTAATTTGTGCAGCAGCAGCAGCGGTAAATACAATGTTGATATATGGATTTGTATAAACGACTAAAGAGTGGAGTCTTCATTTACATGAAGAGCACATTTAAAGTAAAATATGGCCAAAGGCCGCAGGACAAATGTTCGATAAGGGGGAACTACGGGTAGGGGTTCAAAGGACGCTGCAAATTACCACAAAAGGAAGCCTCACTGACGGCCATCTCTTCCCGATTTATTCCCGGTCCCCACCCCCCCCATTTTCCCCTCTCAAACAAATTGGACATAAAAATGTTTGAGGCAAATGAAGCCATAAATGCGCAATCACGGAATTACATGGAAAAGTAAGGGAGTCGTCGTCCGGAGTCCGTGTTTCTGCCAAAGTGTTTATTTATGCAGTTTTTATTCCAGAAAGAGTCGCTTTCCTCCTCTCGTCCTGGTCAAACGTTGCGCATACGCAACGTGGTGCGGCCAGGGAATAATAATATTCGGGGGAAAGGCGAGGCAGGAGGAGGGGAGAAAAAAGGGAAACTTTCGCCGCTGCCGCCGTCAAGTTTAATTGCCTTGCAAATTGCCAAGGAAGTAAAACCATGCAGATCCCTTTGAATTTCATAACAAATTGCTGTAAATTGAAGGGAGTTTTTCCCCGCTTTCCTCTCTCTTGTCTCCACCACACCCACTATTGTCTTCTTGCCTGTAGAAAAGTTTCACTGCTCTCGCCGCAAAACCGCCGCCCATTAAAACTATTTGCCGTAACAAACAAGACAATCTGGGCAAAAAAAAAAAAGCACAAAAAAGCTAGTGAGCGAGCGAAAAGAAAATTCTTGTGTGTGGCAAAGATTTTCCAGCTGGCTGTGGATGGTTTTTTCTTGAATTCTCAGAGTGTTTAGGGGTCTATCTCCCTTAATTTTGAGTGTCTGGCCAGCTTTGTTGCATTCTTTCGAGGCGAACACAACTATTTGCTCAACCATTAGAAAGTCAATTAGGTTGCTGTCTTTTTAAAGCTGAAGCTGGGCGGCTTTAGGGAAAGGGCGTTTTTAGCCACCAGTTTGATTGAATTAAGTTGGTTCTCTTGGGACACGAATGCACGAAATTTCAATTAAAATCCAGCATTCCGTGAGGCGGCGCATCGGGCAGCACCTGCAGTGCGTAGTTTTCCCGGGGCTTTTCCACCTGGATGATTGTCACTGTTTGACAATTGCTTTTTCTGATGGCCAGCGAAAATTGCGCTGACAGCATTTCAACCGAAAAATAGAGATCGGCGAGGTGGGTGATGGAAACTGGTAGGGATGTACGCTGTAGATAAATTGCTCTTTTCCTGAAGTGTCAGGCTGAACTGCATTTAATGTTTGAGTTTTAGTTAGAGTTTAGTTAGAGTTGAACTTAATTGGGTTTCTCAAGATTCTTAATAAGTTAACAAGGGTTTAGAATTAAAGGAAAAATATATAAATCCTTGATAAATGCACTATTTTCTCTATTATACTTGCTATTTCCAATTACCATTCTCTCATATTTAATCTAAACCTACAAATAAACTTTCTCTACTGCAGAAAACCCCCTTATAATTGACCTCATTCTCGTTTCATTTGCTCACTTCCCGAATACGTGACTTCCCTTTCTACCAACACCTCATTTCGCCTGGCAATATTTCCTCTTTGGACTCTATAAACTTGCAATTAATTGACAGGAATACTTCTGGCACTCCTTTGGATGCTTCGACTAACCGTTGTATTTTTACTGTTGGTCAGTTATGATTGCTAGTACGTGCTCGGCGTCTTAAATTCAATTTTATGCTAGACTTGCCTCTCAAATTAACAGAAAATCATTAATTGCTTAGCAGAGACCAACACAATGGTTTGGGATCCTGGACGCAGGACCTGCTGTCTGCTCCTTGCTAGTTGTTTGCTTTGGCCTTTGGTGGTTGTGCTTTTGCTGCTCCTGCTGCTAATTGCTGGTAAATTAGTTTCTATTTGCAAATTAAATAACCCACACCAGGTGCTCAAACTGTCAAACTCTTTGATTGACCGCCCGTCTGCAGCATTTTCAAATTGAATTTCCATTTCAGTGGCCACTTTTCCGCTTACGCTTTTCCACCCACCGATGGAAATCTGCTTAAAGTTGAGCCTGCCCTGCCGCCTGTGGTTCCTATTCCTTCAACGTCAACGGCGCCGTGTCCGTCCCTCGGTGGAAAAGTAAACAGAAAGCATGCGGAAAAAGCGCAAGTAACCGGCCACGCCCCCTAGCAGTTGCTCCTTGTGGCAAAAAAATCGATAGCCTGATTTTTAACGGCAAAAGCAAACAAAAGACAAGCACACACACTCACATACATCGTCATCAGGGCCGGAGCGGGCGGGAAAGCACATGCTGTCTTGACCCCCTCTTGCTGCTCTTAGTTTGCCGTGTGTTTGAACTAGACGACGGCCTCAAAAAGTAGGCAACGTTTTGCTTGCATCTCGGTAACAGAGAGAGAAATTATTGAGAGTTCTCAAGAAAAATGGTTTAAATTGGTACTGGAAATTTGGGAAAATCCTCTTAGTAGTGTAAATCAGGCGGGGGCGGAGGTATATTGGAGAAAGCAACCGTGCTGCCGGATCAAAATCAAACAAGCATCACAGTCGCAATCATGAGACACACAGACTGTGGATATTCATGAGTGTGGCAAAACGCATATGATTTGCTGTTGAAAGCTCGAGATTACGGCGTTCAAGAATTTTTGACACCTGTTTGACACTAGTTATGATCCCATCAGTTTCTGCAGCATTTAAAATATAAATTGAAATAATTTCAAGAAATATTCCTACAAACATTTGTACTATTTTTACCAGTGCACTTCGCCCTGCGCCCCTGTCGCACCATACATTTTTAATGTGTGCCCCGGTGCTCTTTAGGATTCCAGCCCTGTCTAGGACATAATGAGTGAGCTAGCAGTTGCAGTGCCCCTCTGCGCCCAGGCCCTGCTCTTGTCGCCGCCCCTCTTGAATGGCATTTTGTGGGCGTGATGTCGTCTATAGTCGGGGAATTTCGCATTTAGAAAAGCTTACGGAGACCATGAGAAAAATTCATGAGTAAGAGGACGACGAGGAGGTTGGGGTACACACGACTAAATGAAATTAAGCTGCCATATGTGGTGGGACAATGGCTTTTTCTTACTGCCTCTCCCCACACGGCAATCTCTTTTTAGAGGGGGAGAAAAAAAGAGGAAGAAAAAGTAAACACAACTACTACTACTACTGTGGGTGACTAAAGCAAAAAATGCCATTAGGTAAAGGTTTGTGTGGATCTACAGAGACTTAAAGGCATTTTTCAAAGGGTTCAAATTTGCATAGAGAACTTTGAGGAGAAAATAAATTTGCATATTTGAATTACAAGAAAATAAAAGCAGAAATATTGGAGAAATTCTATTCAGTCTGCGGTAGAGACTACTTGATTCAGGAATGGCAGGAAATATGTCACTTTTCATAGAGATAGTTTGGGAATTTGTTTTTTAGTAGAGATGCACCCTTTTCTTTATGTAAGTAAAGGGAAATAAATAATATATGGAAATAATTAAATATAATAAGACTTATCACAGTGATTTAGAATTGATTTAGGTATAGTTTTTTTAAAGCTTTTTTTGTTTATACATAATAAGAATCAAAGGAACCTAATTAGTATACCGCTAAAGTTTGATCATTTTAGTTAGAATAGGTTTTGAATATTATTAACAATTTTATTATAAACTGAAGAGTATTTTTATTCAGAAATATGCCAAAATAGCTCCCCGTTTATACAGAAACCCATCTGAAATATAAGAATTCATCAAAGATGAATATGGTCACAAAACTTTCATTAGCTTTAGTGCAGTCCGGATATTATGTCAATCGATTTCTTGTCCATTCAACCAAACCATATACTATGTTCGGTATTTTCCACCCTCAGGTGGTGGTGTGTGTCTGCAGGTGTTTGCTCATACAGCGGCACAGACACCTAATGAATTATTGGTTATTTTTGTACCCATTCTACTTCCTAATCGCAGGCAACCTCAACATCATCAACTACTCCCCTATATTCGGTTCTCCTTTCATTTCACTCCACTCATAAAAACCAAAATTGAACGCATTTCCAGTATTCATTGATTTTCTGTCACGTTATCGGGCAAACATTTCAGAGGTTTACTAACTAAACAAGCCCCTGGTTGTGTCACTCTATTTCCAACTACCCCCCGGGAAAAACTATTAATGCCAGAAACGTATCAGAGTGTTTCAAGCATATAAATCAACACGAAACTGGTCATAAAACCAACAGAGAAGTGTCAATCGGAGGGAAATGGGGTATGGAGAACTTCTCATTTGCACCCTTTTTGGCACCCCATTTTTTACTTTTCAAAACAACACTTTACCAAGTGTTGGGTTTATATTCCAAAACACTTTAAGCATTTACTTTTTTCGGGGGCACAAAGTTTTCTTCTTCCTTAGTTCGCTTTTTTTTTTGTTTTATCACACCGTAGGAAAAGCAGGTGAAAATGTCAACGACAATTGCCAGCGCCAGGTGGCGAGCAACAACAACAAAAACAACAAGTGTAATAACAGTAGCAACATCAACAACATTTGCATAAATTTCAAGGAACGTTTGGTGGCAAAAGTTTGCGCTGAAAGTGATTTACATGGTGGGGGAGGTCGGTTCGGTGCCCCTGCACAATTTTCCCGCCTCAAGCTCAGGCTTTCCCATCGTTTGTTGCTTAAGTTCAGTTTAACTTTCCTATAAACTTTTGTCACGCCCCCCCGCCGCCTCAGTTATTTCCCTATCGCCCCCCTCAGCGGGCGGTTCTTAGCGCCTCAGTTAGCAGGTAGGTTTCTGTTTTGTTATTTTTACTTCGTTTTTTTTTGTTCCTTCATTTCTTTTTGCTTTATTTTTATTAACCACATTAGTTGATTTTTGTCACGCGAAAAGTTGCCTTCGCTGAAATGTGATTTATGGAAATTGCCTTCACACTTATTGTGTGCTTTTACAGGAAGAGAAAACGGGTAGTAGAAGTATTTTACCCGACAAAAAGATATAAAGAACAGATCTATGTAAAATCTGTGAGCAAACTAACTCAAATTTTCTGTAGCATTGTTTTTAAAGCCATTATTAAGATTTAAATATGGGAACTTCTTATTACTGTATTTAAGAAGTAATGCAACTGAATTTAATCTTGTAAACTATAGATATATTTCACTTGCATATAATATTCAATATTAATTTTAATATTTAATTGTGTAACTTTTTTCCTCGGTATATTTTAGTTTTCTCCAACTGCCGCGCTTACACCCGGTGTGGTGCATATTTTAACAGTTTATTTATTTAGCGTCAGGACCAACTCCCGTTTATACCTACATAAAACATTTCTTTGCCCGGTTTTTCGTTTTTGTTTTTTTTTTTTTTTTTGGGGTAAGTTAAAGCATTTAGTTATTGTAATTTGCGTTGATTTCGTGGTTGCTTTGGAGGGTGGTGCTTCTGCGGGTGGTGGTTCGGTTTAGTTCGAAGTGCGTGAGCTTGATTTAATGACCTCGGGCGTTTTTATTTATTTACATAGCTGGAATTTTGTCAACAATTTGTTTGATTTGATTGCTTGGCTAATGAGGGAGAAGAGGTCAGCCACGGATGAAGGAAAAATAAAAGAGATTTCTCCAGAATATATTCTGCATTTAAGAAAAGTAAACTATGGAATTTAAGTTGAATTTCCTATACATTTTTGGTCACTAGGGTTCAGGGTTGAAAACTCTGAAAATTGAAGATACATTTTAATCTTGTTTTAGAAAATTCTACAGTTATAAAAATAATAATCTAAAAAGCTTGCAAATATTTATTAAGAATATTTACAAGACTGAGCTACTGAAAACAATTTTAGTCCACTTGAGTCTAAGCTATACATGTGAGTATATTTAATTTATATTCATTTAGAAAGCATATTTCACAATAGCTTTTTATCCCCAACATTACAGATCCAAAGACACTTGCTAAAATTCCATTTTCCAGTTCCTAACCAGCATTTATCCCCCCACAGTGATTACAGTTCCCATACTCGGACCTTCGATAAAACCAAAGGACTTGCTTTCTTTATACACTTCCACTGGCACCCACACAAGTGTGAATGCCCAGTGAATGTTATAAACTTTGATTTCCTTTTATTGCCACACAGGCACACTCACATAGCACACACTACCCCCTAACACACTCTGGCGGCAGAGAGTGGCTAATCCAAAATGGCTGCCATAACAGTGCTCGGGGAGCTCTGGAGTTTTTAGCTGAAATTTTTATGAGACCGCAACACGCACCCCAAACGAAAGGAAATAACTAAAATCGGACTGTGACTACAATTTAATTTGAACAGAAAAAAACTATATACCATATATATATATATACGATAAAGAGAAATGTGTGCAATGTCCATGGAGTTTGCACAATTCATTTCTTTTGTGGAACTTGAAAAATGTTTCAAAATGTTGCATGTTTTCGATGGGGTCGTAGTAGTTTCATTTTTCGGTTGCATTTACTTTTATTTTTACTTTCGGATTCGCATTCGCATTAAATGCCATGCCATGCATTGGCCTACGATGGCATTTTCATGTTGATTCGCAAAGCCAGGCAGTATGCAGTTTCAGGTGTGGTGGCAACCCTGGCCGACAGCATGTTGTAACATGTATTTTATGGATCTGCGGCATTTCAGTTTGTGACCCCCCTTCATTTTTTACCATTCTCCCCACAGAATCGGAAAAGCTTGTTACATATTTCATTTATAAAAGCAAACGACTAGGGTAAAATGATTTTGTTTTTGTAATATTTTTGTGTTGACTGCAACTCGTGGTACTTACAACATTTTGCGGAAAAGTGTCAAGGGGAATCGAATTGACGAAACTTACCTAAAAAGAGAAAGAAAGGAAAATGTTTGGTTTAGTAAGGGATTTTGAAAAGTGTAACATTTATTTAAAGTAAAAATACAGAAAATTTAACATTGAATAAAATAAATAAATATATTGGGATTGGTGCCTAAAATTAATATTTATTTTAAAATTAATATATTTACTTCTTTGGCTCTCGTGATTTTGCATTTATAACAATCTCTATTACTATTACGATAAAATGCATTGAAATTAGTAATTTTACAGAGTACCGATTACCATTTAATACCCATAAATTTGGCAACTAATTCCAGCTGAAATCATTCGATTACAAATAAAACTTGAGCTGGGACAAATTGATTTATCAGTCATATTAGGCTATGCCCCTCGCTAACCCCGCCATAATCGTATGCAAATTATGATGCGCTTAATTTGGGATCACGGGCACTCCGCACTCTGTAGCAGCTCTGCAGAGAGCCTCCCCAGATAATTGCCAAAGTTTGAACTTTAATTAAAATTGAAAATTGTGTTGCCATTCCTGTATCCAAAATATCCCTCTCCTGTCTGTGTCTGGCTGCAGCATTATTCTGGCCCAGTGGCCGGAGGCAAAACAGCTGCGATAACTTGTGGAATGGCTTTGTCAGGGCAGCCCGGAATTGTTTTTGGATTCGTACAAATGTTTTGTCACTGGGCTAAATGCAAACTTCAATTAGTTTGTCCGGTGATTCAGTTGGGCTTACACACACTGATCCCCCGAGTCCCACAACCAGAACCAGAACGAAAATGCTGCCAGGGAATGAATGAATCCATGGGGAAGGAGCAGGGATCAGGGGGCATATTTCAGGCTGAAACTGAAAACGTTTGGCATATTGACAGGCGCATAATTAACACTATTATCAGCATATGCACAGAGATAGAGCGTTGAGTGCGGCAGCAGCATTGCCACAATTTGTATTTGCTGGCCAAAATATATATTTTGTTGGCCATTAAACATTAGCCGACAGACATAAGTTTTGATTACGATGTCAGGACTTTCAGTATGGCTGCCGTAATAAATGTATAGATTATAATTCCATGCATATTTTCAGTTATTACATTTTGGCAATAAGAGTCGCCAATACAAAAAAACAAAAAATTGCACACAATTCCAGAAAACTAATTTCCTGCTTTCCAATGAAAGTTACAACGCCTCTCTTGAGGCAGCAACCATTTCCACGATTCGGTTCGTTGGCGGTTCGGTGGTTCGTGTTAGCAAAAACTCAAAAGTAAACACGAAAAATTAGAAAAAACATAGCCGAGAAAAAAGTAAATTAAACTTATTATTTTCTTGACGCTCGCCTCGCTTTGATTTTTCATGTTTCACGCTTCACAGCCATTAAAAATTGTGCGTAATAATTGCAAGAGAAAATTGTAAAAGGAAAAGTGTAATGGCAAAATAATTGGAAATAATTTGAGTGCAGAAAGGCGCAAAAGAAATTTTGTCATTGCTGCTGGAGTGCCTTTCGAGGCGTTGAGTCAACATATAAAAAAACATTTCAGATTTTCAGGAAATTATAGTTTGAAAGTCAGCATGCAGTGTTTTTAAATTTCTTAAAATTTATATGCAATATAAAAAACGACATGCACATATGGCCTTAATAAAACAATAACCATATCTTGACACTAAATGTAAATGTCACTCTTATCGCTGAAATATTTATTCCACATTTAAAATGACATTTCCTGCGCCACAAAAAATGTGAGTATTACAAAAGAAGAATATCCCTTTATCCGGTTTATTAACACATGGTATGTGCCACGCCCTAAACCAATACGCCCCAGAATGCCGCATTTTAATTACAACAAATTGTTGTTGCGGCTGTGTTTGTGAATACAATTAAATTACATTTACATTAGCGAGAGAGCTCTTTGTTCCGCACATTTGGCAAATTCATATTAAATATTTAATTAGTTGCAGTGAAATTGATTGCATTAGTCGCTGCTCGATGCGGCAGAAATGGGTATTTGTTGTTAATGAACTTTGGAAACTTTTTAAAAGTTGTGCTGGTCTGTTGGCTCTCTGGTTATGCGGAAAATGTGAATGGGAATGTGGGAGTTTTTCCAACAATCTGCCAAATGCCAATGCCAGTGCGTGGGTTGTGCCCATAAATTGGATTTTATAAACAAAATATGCATATTGACAGACTAATGGGTCCTAGTGCGCCTTTTGGGACTGGGAGATTTTTTTTAGATTGGCCTTAAACTGATGCCAAAATAATAGTAATTTATTTTCAAGTAAAAGAAAACATTTATTGAAAAAAACATGAATATTTATTGGTTACTTTCTTGTTAATAAAGATGTATTAGTAATGTCTTAAAGCTCAAGAATTTTCCTCAAAAGAAGATTCAACCAATTAACTCGTTAAACTCAGTGAAAAAGAGTAAAACATTTAGGGAAGAAACCCTCAAAATAAAAAAAAGGCTTGCAATTTTCCCTTAAAAAAAGGAGGAGAATGAAAACCTGTGACCAGCATAAAATACCGGAAACGGAAAAGGCGGAAAAAGAGCACATAATGCCACTTAATTAGCGAGCACAGACACAAGCACACGCGCACACTCACTCACACAACGGCAAACACATGCTTAATGCACATTAAGCTCAGAAATAAACGAGACAGCGAGCAGGAGAGAGAGAGAGAGAGACAGCGGGAAAGAGAGGAGAAAGGGAGCTGGGAGGAAGTGAAATCGAGCGTACAAATTTTCCCGCAAATCAAGAGCAACGAAAAAGCCAAGAAAAATTAAAAACTGGCACACAGTTCGTTCTGGCAAAGACCGAAAGAGAGATGGTGAATGTGGGTCAACTACTGCGTTATCCATTGTCCCCATACACACACACACACACACGCAAGAATGCACACACTCACATCCGGCTTTAATGTCATTTGCATTTTTTTCCATAGCCTATCGAAACGGGCAGCTGCTTTCGGTAGCGTGCCAGAGAGGAGTGTATGTGTGTGAGCTGAATTTATTCCCTCCTTTCACTTGATTTAATTGTGCATAAATATTTTTCCATTGCTTCTGCATGCAAATTAGGCGGGCCAAAAATAAAAGAAAGCTTAAAAAACGCATGTCTGTGTGTGTCGAATGCAATCTGAATTGTATTTATAGTTGGGATTATACCCCAGAAAATCGTAAGCGGGATAAGTTCAGATCTTGAGGGGTCTTGTAGAAATCCGAAACACCTAAAATCAATGATTTGAAAGAATGACAGACATCACTTAAGGATATACTAAGCCTTTTTTTTTATTAGCATGACTTTTAACTGTTTTAAAATTGCACTTATCGTTTTCCTTAGCTTTTCCCTAAAATCTAAATAGCAATTATATCATTATATTTTTTTGTTTCCTTGATATTTCCTTTAAACATATAACCAAATATTTATATAAAAGCATATATTTCCCTAATACCTTTAATAACTGATTTTTAATTTATTTTAATATTATTCATTCATCCACATAATGCATAGAAAAGCAAACTAATTTGGTATTAAATACCTAGGGGACCCTTTTGCATTCCCCCCTTTAGTTCAATAAACAGCCAAACCCTAATGTTTTTTTGGAATAATTCCATATCGTGCCGCCTACTCCCGACCCAAAATAGTGTGCTACCGATTAATGGTCATGGCAAACTGAAAAACCGTCTAGCTTTCTATTGCTACTCCCCCATTTCGGCCCCGTGGCGTACTGCAATGGAGTAGCAAATTAAATGCAGTGACAAATTACACAAATTGCAACTGCAACTGCAACTGCAACTGCAGCTGCATCGGGAATTGCACTCTAAACTCGAAACTGCCAAATGCTGCAATTGCAACAAATTGCAAATGCGTTTTAATTGCAATTCGCATCGTTTGCCACTGCAACAATTTGCATTTCCAATTCTTTTTACAATGTCTCATTTTTTTTTTGTCGCTCTAAAAACGAAAACAAAACTAAATGGTAAAGTTTAATGCAGCCCCCAGATCTAAATGTATGTATATAGCTACGAAAACTCCCCCTTTTGGCTGGACAAGCCTAACGAGCAGCATTGTTGTTGATGATGACAATGATTAGATGCGATAATGCAAATGAGTCAACAGCGTCGAGTCCTTGGGCTCCTCCTGTTGATGTGGATGCGGAATTGGAAGCGGCTGCGGATGTGGATGATGATGATAGTGGATGGCGACGGAGCTTCAGCGGCTGCCATCGCTTAAAAAATTTGCATGCCAATGATACATGTCCTGCATTCACAATTACGCTCAGAATAATAGAACAAACGAAACAAGGCATAGACGTAGGATTTTATAGTTTGTAACCCTCTAGGGGTTTATTTTGGATACAGTATTTGGAAGTTAGTTATAAACATTTATATTATAACTAAATTTATAAAGAAGGTGGCGTCTCTGCAGCTTAAAGTAAACTTTTCGGATATTTTTAGTAACATTAAAGAAAATTCTTAACAGAATTCTTAACAGCATTAACAGATTTGTATTTGTTAAGTCTAGCCACTTATTAAGCTTTAAAACATTCTGAGACAAATTTGAGCCACAAATGAGATTAAATTTTTCCCAAGCAATTTTTTTCTTTTGGTTCCAGACAATCTAAACTAGATTTTCCTAGCTAGACTATTATTCTGACCGCAACTGTCTTTAAAAAATGATATGTACGTATTCATTTACATATTTAAATGCTGCATGCAAGCATCCCCTCCACGTTTGTGGGCGTGTCAGAATGGGGCGTTGGGGCGACAATGATAGCGTTGACGTTGTTGTTGCGGAAAAGCAGGCAAAAGGGAACAGCACTGATGACGTGTGGTTGTCATTAGAGAACGCCACAACTGTATCCAGTGCACGAAACACGCCCACGCGTCCACCTAACATCTAACATTCACTATCCCAGCGTCAGAGCAGTCCTACAGCATCCCTATATACCGGCATCCCTGCATCCCCTGACCCAACAGCCCACCACCGACCATGTTTTGCATGGCTATCATTGTCGCTGCTGCTGGTGTGGCTCTCCGTTGACAAAATGCCCGCCACACTGACCAAAAATGCATACAACATGGCACAAAGGGCTAAAGACCCGGACTGGGATGTGGATCTACTTGTGTCCTTTTCCCCTCTTTTTTTTTTGTGGGCACCCCTGCCCGCTTTGTTTTGGCGTTCAGTTTCACTAGCGTCAGACTGAGCTTTAATTTTAACCCTCAACTGCTAAAATAGTTAGACGGGAAAGGGTTTTAGAAAGTAAAGAATTGTTCAGCATTAATATTAAAATTTCATTGTTTGTTGTTAATTTTTAACTTTTTAAAATAATCATTGAGCTTAGCACAGTTATATTAAAGCAAAGAAAACTAATTAAGCTTTCTTTGCAATGTAAATATTATTTATATTTATCCAAAGTCCAATTTACGACTTTAAATAAACCTCACAATAACCCCCTTGCCCTTTTTCCTTGTGGGGTTAATTTTCCCATTTTTGTCATTTTCCATTTCTTGCCAAATTATGTGCAGGCTGTTGCATAAAATGGTAATTTTTTAGACTCTATATGGGTTACCAGCCACCATTCATTTGCATAATAACTATGAGGGTGAGGGGTGGCGAATGCCCTTTTATTATAATTTTTCTCCCCACAATGAGAAATGTGCATTGCTGTTTAAATTTAGAATGCAGGTCCTTAAATTGCTGTCACAACAAAAAACAAGAGGGGAAAAATGCAAAATCGGGGGCATATGTTGTCAGCCACCCACGTAATGACATTTTGATGACATTTTTTATAAACATTTAGTTTCTATTTTTGGTGCAGAGCCAAAGTTTATGCAGCGTGGGCGGCGCATGAATAAGGAATAAATGGTAGATGATTCCCAGTAAGGGATTTACTGGCCAATTTGCAGGCCAATTAGTGTAACCAGGCTAATAGAATTTTTGTGTTAATTTTATTGCAGCTGGTTTCGTAGTCGTCAGTGTCTTCACCCCCGCGTGCACTCGCCTCTAATGACTGATTTCGAAAGCTATTAAATGGCCACACAGGGGTGAGTGGGGGTAGAGAGTCCAGGGGACTCCAGGAAGCCCTCCCTGAACATCCCCTTTGGTCAATGCAGAAACCGAAAAGTGAGTTATCAAGCAAGCACTTTTCTAATTACGATTTCGTCCGACGATTTTTGGACCCTGCGTGCACAAAACACTTGGAAAAATAATCAAGTAACTAACAAAGTTGTTAAACCATTATATTTTAGTTTATGGTTCAGTATAAAAGGTTTCCTGTTGAAGAATATTTACTTCATTGAGTTAGTTAAAATATTATTACTTTCTTTTGGCAACAGAATAAGCACTTGAGAATTATAAGAATTATAGTTGGTTGGGCATCATAAGGGCTTTTTATATGATCCTTCTAGGTTAAGTATGTTATTATGACGTCTTGTTCAGTCTGAGAACAACCTATGTTCAAGGGGATCTGCATCATAAAAGTGGTTAAAGTTGCCTAAAATACTTTTTTATGTAACAAAACGACTTGAGAATTATAAGAACCTTAATGAGTTCGAATTGATAAGCCAAATTATTATAAGACCAAGGCAAGTATTTAATAAGGCAGTCTTGTTCAGTTTGTAAATTCACGAATTAATATATTATATTTTATTTAATTTATAAATTTACAAATTGAAAAATTCACTGCCTCAGGCCCTTGATTTATTTCTCCCAGTGCATGCTAGCCTACAACTACATGCCGATTCCAAGTCTGACTCTGACGGCCTGTTGACTGCGAAAGGACATTTGGGAACCGGCTGCTATGGGGGAACTGCTGGGGATAACATTAGCCAGTGAAATTTCCCCAGGCCGATGGCCCATCCCCATGTTGTTGTTGTTTGTTGCCGTTTGTGATGTTATGGATGCAACTTTAAATTGCTTTGCCAGCGCGAGAGTGAGAGAGCCAGAGTTTTTCTAACAGTTTTCACCCCCCCCTGGAGACCAACTGACAATGCAGAGGATTGCCACATAGCAGGTTTCCAGTTGGTTTTGGGTTTAGCTGCGGTTCAGTTTGGGATGAAGGGGAGAAGGGACTGCGGAGGGGTTTCCAGGAGAGCCTGATATTTTCATCGTCTGTCTGTCTGGGACGCTCCGGCTCCGGTGGGAAATGCGCCACTGCACTGATTGCACTTTGGCTCAACATTTCACAGAGATACGAGTACGAATACGAGGAGGCCCCCGAAAATGTCTGAGTGCGTAATGCGTTTTCACGGCGGCCCTGGCCCAGACTCAGGCCAGAGGGACTTTGCCGAAGGCAGGAGGCAGGGGATCAGGGGACCACCGGACAGATATGGGTGATAAAGTGCAGACATTTGACAAATTAACTGCTTTGCGTCATGCGCCGGAAATGTTGCAAATCTCGTACCGTCAATGGCCGTTGTGCCAGAACACCATCACCACCAGTCGATGATTCCCTGGGATCTCCGATCTTTGATTGATTTATGAAGCTAACCCCTCAGCTCATACACAAATAGAGCTGCATTTGAGGTGTGAGTTTTGCATACATTGTTAGTGTTACCCATAGACCATAAAATAAAAAGATAATAAACGAAAAAATCTTACTTGGTTGTGGTTAAAAGCAAGCGAAAGCACATCGTCACTTACCTAGAAAGAGATAAGAGGAAATCAATAATTAAAATGGGTTCAGGGTAATGTATATAGTTATATATAAGAGATTTCTACCATGATTTATAATTTCACTAGAAAGATTTAAAGAATAATTTTTATTTCAACAAACAGTTAAGAAGTACTTAAAACCACCCCTAAATAGTTTATAATTATAATTTTCCTTTTAATAGAAATCAAAGCACAACTGTACCCTCTTGCTGATGCCTTTGAAAAGCTTGCGAGTTTCCCTTTTTAATTGTTAAACAAAGTGAAATGTGTATTTTCCCCATCAACAAAGGGGAAGAAACTCTTACATAAATCCATTTTAACCCAGCTGCACCCAGAGTTTTCTTCTATATGTTTGCCTCCTGGGATAACATACATAAACATTAGCCAAAGCATATAATAACACGGCAACAAAGTCACCAAGAGAGCAAAGAAATGGCGTTCAAATTGTATTTAGTCGTAAAATGCACACACACACAAAGGCTCGGAGGGGGGAATACTGCTTTTCCGAGTAGGACGAAGAACATAAAACTATTGGCAACTGTACCGTATGGGGGAGGCCATATAAGAGCCATAATTTCGACACTAATGCCAAGCCACAAAAAAATGGCTCTGCTTGGCGACCTTGCGGGTCTTGCAAATGGTCAGACTTTGACATGTGTCAAAGGAAACCCTGATGGAGAGACTCCCCTCCCAAAGGGGATGAGGAAAACAGGATATAAAAGTGAGGTGGGCGGTAGGCTGAGTCAGGAATCACACCTGTGACCTATGCCAGTAGTGGATGTCACTCAGAGAAATCGAATATCTTTATCAAGTCTATTGTTATTTATGGTAATTTTAATATTATTTTTTAAATAAAAAATCAATTTTTATTTTATTTTCAACTATATAAGGTAGTAAATGTCCTATAAATACAGCTTTTTCTTGTAGCATTTTTAAGGTTTTATGTTCTACAAATTTGAAAAAAATTCTTAAATTTGAAACATTAATATTTACGCACTTTCTTCAACAGTTTAAATTCTTTTAAAATCACAAATATACCCATTATTTTCCCCACAGTGTGGTCGAAGCTGGCTTTCAGCTTGGGCCATGGTCGTGTCACGAACCTCGATAAAAATCAACAGTTTATGTGAGACGCATGGTGTCCTTGAGAGCCGGGTGAAGGGATAGGGAAGGGACGCTGCGCCTGCCCCTGCTCCTGGAGGACACGATGGAAATGTCATTTTTACAAGGCAACCTCATCGAAAGGACATGGCAAACAGCAGTGGCTGCCTGGGCTGTATCTCTGAGGAGTCTGGCAAATGTATTGCCTTCTATTTGCATTTTCTATTTATTTCTTTATCCCTTTCCTGGCCGCTCCTTTCCTTGGCTTCGGCTCCTTTGCTTTCCTTTCGCCATGGCACTTGAGCCCGGGCCCGCCATTAGTGGCACGTCCTTGGATATTTCGTCCGTGTTTGTCCTGTCCTCCTCCGCTTTGGCACTCATATTTTATTAAGTAGCAAAGTTGACAAGGGATTTGCCAGGGCAAGGAGGCAGGGTGGGGGCCGCCGCCTGTCATTTTGTAAAGTAAATATTGGTAATTTTTATTGAGGATTTTCCTTGATTTCCCTTTGAGCATATGGCTTATCCCAAAACTGGTCACAAACTTTCCCCCGACGACCGAAATTAAGGGCATTTATTTTTGGCCTCTCGAACTTGAACCCGAATCAAACTCAAATGACATTAGGCGAAAAAGCCTAGCAACACTTGGAACTTGTGAGACTCCAAGTTTTTGGGCAAAAAGGAAAAAAAAATCAGACCTGAAGCATGGGCAAATTATTAGAAAAGTTTTACCTCCCCCTACTGATCGGTAAAGGACACCCGAGAGTGAGAGTGCGAGGGGGACGACGACGGGAGGAACGCTTCGTTGCACAAATTTGTGGACCTGCGGCGCAAATTTGTACAAAATGCAACAGACCGTAAGAGACAACATAAGCGATAACACAACAACCAAGCCGAAACCAAACCAGGCAGGAAGCTGCCTCGAGTTGTGTTCACAGCGGTTGCTAACAGGATTTTCACCCCAACTCCCGCCCCGTCCACGTGGCTTTTCCGCACCCAACAGCCTCATTTTCTCCACCTTCCTTCCTTTCCTTGGGTTACTATGGCGAAAAATGGGACTGAGGAGACTGAGGCCAAGTGTCGATGCATGGCATACGCAAATTGCCAATCGTTAAGTGAATTTTGAGTTGAGTTTGTTGCTCTTTACTAAAAGGGGAGATGGAAGAATGCACTGGAAAAATGGGGGGGATAAGTAAATACAAATAACATCAAATATTTAATCTAACATTAAAGATTCTGAGTTGAATTTAAGTAGATTTTATATTTTGCTTAAAACCAGTAAACCAATAAATATCATAAAATATCAGGTAACTATAACCTATAAAAAAAACGAATACATATGCAATTTTATACTAGTTCAATATATTAATTTTCCTTGTATTTTCTATCATACTTTTTCACATTATTTACTTTATATACCCTCGATTTCCCTTTTAATTCCAACAATTTCTTTGAGCGATTGCTTTTCAACTACACACCGCAGCTTTTCCTTGGGCCACGCTCCAAGTCAGCTGAATTACATTTCATAAATGTCTCCCTAGAAGCCTTTGCCATGCATCATTTAACTTTGACGCCAACCTGTCCAAACACTTAAGGCGCTCAACTCCGCCAATTTCCACACGGTGGGGAGAGAATGTAAAAATCGGAACGGGAAAAGGGTCACGCACCATCATTTTCATTTTCAGAGCATAAAAAAAAAAAAAAAAAGAAAAGCAAAGAAGAAATGGTTATAAAATATTTAAAAATCATGCCCAAGCGGACAAACGAGCCTTGAAAACACCTCAAGGAGGAATGTGAAAGGAGTGGAAAGATTTCAGCTCAAATATGCAAGGCAATGGTTGAGAAGAAAAAGAAATAATAAAAAGAAGCAACCAAAGGCAGAGTAGGTGGAAGTGGAAAATGGTTCAGGACTCAGTTAAAGCACATATGTTGCCGCGTATTTGGTTAGAACCCCTTCGAGCAAGTATATATACTAGCTCCTATATACATGTTTATGTGCCCCGCACATATATACAGGGTGTGTATAAATAAAATACCATATTCCCTGACATGAATATTTAACAATGCAACAACGACATTCAGCCTGTGCCTTGCTGCGCTGCTGCTGCATTGGTAAAATATCACAAAATATTCATTTCAATTTCATTTGCTTTTTTCGAACTTCGTTTACATTTTCATTTTTTTTTTTTTTTATTTCCCAACCATTTTCCATTTGTTTTGCATTTTAGTTTTATTTGTTTTTTCCTCCCTCTCTGTCTCTGGTTGGCTTTATTTTGTTATTTTTATCACTATTGAGGATTCTGCTCTGCGTTGACAATTTCCTTGGCCACATTCAGTGCTCTCTGTTGGCAATTATTTCGTTATTCGTTTGTAAAAAGCATCAACATCAGCATCAAGGAGAAGACAATTTTATTGCACGCTGTTTGGGGCATACAAATTGCAAATTGATTGTTTATATTTAAGGCAAGAAACCAGATCGTAAAGGGAAATATAGGTCTTTGTCCCTGTTACATCTTGGCACAAATTTTCCTCGAATTACTCATCCGAATGTGTCGGCTCTCATCGCTTTCTGACGCAATCTAGAAATTCCATGTCGCAGTAATTTTGCATGACAGATTAATAAGCCGACGCTGCCTCTCGTCCGGAATTGACATTAAATTGTAATAAATAGGCAAACAAGACAGCTTCCCTGTGGCAAATCTCCGAAAAAGAAAGAAGGACAAATTGCCATGGCAAAGAGCAGAAGCAGAAGCAGAATCAGCACCAGCACCAGCAGCAGCGCAGTGGCATCATGAAAGAAACTTGGACGGAGGGCAAAAAGACTGAGCAACGAGGACGTCTGCAGTTGAAACGAATTTAATTTTCTACTTTTTATTTTTATTTATTTTTTTGGGCGCTTTCTTGTGCCCTCTCGCGTCTGGCAGACACAAACAGAATAACAAGCCGCAAGCCTGAGGCTGACATTTCCTCTTAAGCTACAGCTACCTTCCTCACCTTGCCAGCAAGCAGCTTCTTTTCCTGCCTTTTTTTCGGGGGTTTTGTGCCTCTGCTCCCCGCATCGCAGCACGAAAAATAGTGGAAACTTTTTGATAATTACATTTGGCGGCTGTTGCTTTGGCAGCTAAGCCAAGTAAAAAAAGAAAAGCACACGGGGAGCAAAAACTCCTCTCGAAGGCAGCAGAGCAAAAACCAACAATTCAGGGGATAAGAAGTGTAGGCTCTGTGGTCTGGAGATGTTCAAGTGAAGACCTGAAGTAGATCGATTTAAAAGTTTAGACTGCTCTAGGCATAAATATATAAATTATAATATGAAGAAAACGACACTATAGATTATAAATCAATTCAAAAAGTGTTTAAAAGTATGCTATTTTATGCAAGCTTAATGCTGATTTTGCATTATATTATATTTAAAAGTTTCAAGGGCTCGGTAAATTTATTTGTTAAAATTATAAAAATAAAGTTTTAAATCAATCTAAAAAGCATCTAAAAATAACAAACTTGTAAGCAGGTTACAAGTTTTGATTTAAATATTAATCCTACATGTCGTAAATTTATTCCCCTTGTAGAACTATAAAGTTCCAGAAAATGTTCTTCAAACTCAATTCTTTTTCTGTCTAAGGCAATACCTTTATTTTAATTTAAAAATTTCCTTTAGGCCTAAGAAAAAAAATGTAACTGAAAGGCTAAGCCGTAACTTACACACAAACCCCACTAGATATATTTTCCTTCTTTTCATTTGAAGAACTTTACACAAAATGGTGAAAAAGAGAGAGCTGTCAATTTCATATAGAAATGTGTCCCCTACCTCTTGGAATTTATTTCATTTTATGCCCGCGCTTCCACTTTGTGCATAAAACATAGCAAGGGCAGAAGGCAACGCGAAGGCAAGAAAATGCTGGGAAAAACTGGGAAAAGCGGAGAGAAGAGGGTGGTTGGGAGGAATAGACAGATGGCAGAGCACCACCTTCGGGCAATTTCTTAAACTAATTTGGCGTGAGGCTGCTGCTGTGGTGGCGGCATTTTCTTATTTTCATCTCCATCGCCATCTTCTTCATCTTCATCTTTAGTGGCGGCGGCGGCGTCCTTGTCTTGGCGGTTTTTGTGCCTTTTACGTGTTCCCAAAAGTATGCAAAGTGAAAGCGTTTACTGGCTGGGAAATGGTGAAGAGTAGGAGAGGTTGACGGAACTTTTGATGTTTTTTTTCCTTTGCATTTGTTTTTGGTTTCTCCCGAGGGTCTGAGGGCCCGCAAAGTATGCAGCAATTATTTTATGGGCCAGCCATCAATCGGTATGGGGCATTTTGTTAATATCCGGCTTAAAAATTCCAATATAGTTTTGCCCAAATCTAGGGAGGGAGGGAGTAGAATACAATATGCTGAGCGGGTCTACAGGGATGTGGGCATAGTTAAATGTCTTTTCCCTGGAAGCTATTGCAAAAGAGGAGTTTAAAATATATATATTTTTGTATATATGTATAGCCATTGTAAAGCTCTGAAAAGTGAACAGTACGTTGAAAACTCCAAATACACAGACTAAAAGTATGCTACGATACACTCATAGAGTTTACAAATTTTCAGCATACTTTTAGGCTTTTAAATAATCAATTAAAATCCGTTTAAGAAAAAAAATTGTTAAAGATTCTACATTTTGATTGGTTTTTAATAACGAGCGCGCACTGTGCCTGTTTTCAAGCAATTCAAATAGTTCCCTGAACCTGACAGTTGAATGGAAAAGTTATACATAAGGGGAGCAATGGAAGTCGGGTATTTGGGACTCAAGATAAGGACTCCTGCTTCGTCCTAGACTAAATCGCAGGACAATTAAACTTTTAAGCAGGCAAGCGACAAACGACAAATGATGAAATGCATGTAAATGGAAAATAAATATCAAAAGCAAGGCACTGCCAGGAGATAGCGGAGTCAGAGAGATAGAGCGAGAGAAAGATGGCTGTCACATGCCACAAACGGAGACAGGACAACAGGATTCACCCGGATACAATGGCGACAACAACAAAAGCGGGCTAGAAAGAGATAGCGACGGGGGAGAGAAATAAAGGAGTTGCTGCCTTTGAGCCGCTTTCAGTCTAGTTGTTGTTGGACTATGGCTATAACAGCCGCAACAGTTCACATGGCTCATTTTCTATGGTCAAAGGAAGCAGGATGGATGTGAAGAACGGGACAGAAGTTTTTTCTTTTCCTTTTTTTTGTACACAATACAATATTATTCATATTGTTCGGTGTATGTATATGAAATATGGCAAATGTCATTTAACATGACAGCTTGATGATAATACTACGAGGCAAGAAACAGCAACAATAGCTCACAGGACAATGCCAAGCGCAGCAGGATAAAGTCTACGACCAAAGACGGAATCTTAACCAGCCAGTTGGAGACGCTTTTGTGGGCCCCAGGAAAAGGTGAATGGATGGCTTGCAAAAAGTCCACCCCCAAAATAGACAAACGCAGGTCTAAAGCTTGTCTCATAGGAGGGTATGGGAAAGGGAATTTTCTTGAAGAAAGCAAAAGATTATGGCCAAAAGAAAGGATATTACAGGCCAAAAGAGTTGCCCATGACAGGCAATCAATTTCTATATAAATTAAAGATGTATGAAAAGGGATATTTCATGGAATACAACATTTTCTATATACATTTCATTGCCCATTTGGTTATTAGTCTTTTCAGGTTTGCGGTTTACTTTTCACACCTTATTTTCCTCGATTAAAAACTCCCTCTCTAGTCTTCGCATCTTCGGCCTATAGAAAATGACATGTACCGCATGATGATGAGACTTGATTCCTTTCCGTTCAATGCTTTTTCGTACAGGGGTCCAACCTGCGGTAGCTCAATCAAAAACAGGAAACCAGCCGTCCAACTCCGTCGTCTTGCCGCCATGCGAACTGATGCCAAAAACCACAAAAGCGCATTTTGTGTAAACCGACTCGACCGCAAAGCAATTGCGAATGTGTATGCACCTAAAGTCCTGCTGCGTTACAAAAGGATGCTCCAAGGGAGGAGGTGCAGAGTGGGTGGCGCAGAGTGGGTGGCACGGAGTGGGTGGCTTTGGGTGGGGCAGTTGGCACACAGTTAGGCGCCTGACTGAGCATAAACGTCAGTGTCAGGTGTGGCCCGCTGTTGCTGTTCCTGTTTCGCTTCCTGCTCCCATTTCTCTTTATCCTGCGAGTCGCCATTTTGGCCAAGCGGCAGCCGGAAATGCGGTTACGTAATCTCCATATCCGGTGGCAGAGCCAGGCTGCGGAATGCGGGACGCGGGAATGCAGGATGCGGGATGCTGGGTGGGCATGTCAAAAACTGTAGCACACTTTTTGGCACATTATTAATTTTTAGCTTTCGCTGGCCAGGATTTTCTCTCGCTGGCCAGGACCGCCCCCAACCCGCCTGAATTTATATAAATACAAATTCATTTTTGGTTTCTGCTTCTGCTGGCTGTCCGGTGCATATTTGATGAATATTTAAAATATCAGCACCAAATTGAATTGCATTCGCTTAATATTTTCCACAAAAAGCATAAAAATGGTTTCAGTTTTTTTAAGCTACAATTCACAGGAAATATTCATTTACAAAATAACCAATTGCTTTTGCTAAATATTTTTCAACAAAAGGTACTGTAAATGGTTCAGTTTTTTCCAGCGACACAGTGCAGATAAGGTTTTTTAAAATATGGTAAAAACTTTTAACTTTTTAACACAAAAGCTATGTGAAAATCTCATGAATAATTTGAGTATATTATAAACAAACCTATTAAAGTTATGTATTCAGTAAAGAGAATATAAATTGTTTATATTTCTTTTAACAAAAAGTTTATCAGTTAAAACTCTGTTTAGAGCAATACAATATTTCCCTGCAACTCAATTTCCATCTCATTCTTTAACCCGCTTCCCCTGCGAACATCCGTTGTGCAGGACCGCAATGAAAATTTCCGGAAGTTGTGCATAAAATGGGCTATGCATACGGAAATCATCAACTCAATGGCTGAGCAAACAAAACCGAAAGAATGAGAGAGGGGCAAACAGAGACGGAGGATGGACTCTCCAGCTCCATGGGAGAAAGAGGAGTAACAATGGCAAATGCGAATGACGCCAAACGAATGGCCAAAAACAATGCAAAACGGCTGCCAACGTCCGGCAGAAAAGGACACACTACTGCTGCCAGAAAGAGATGGCAACAATGGCGGCGAAAGAGACGGAAGTATAGAGACCACCGCAGGACGACGACGATGATGATGATGATGATGACGACGATGGTGGTCCTGAATCTCATGGCGACCTTCAGCGGCAATGGTCTCTGTGTTATGAATAGTCTGCAAGTGAAAAAAGACTGGAAAGAGAGGGCTATATGCACAGGAAAAGAGACGGGACGAGGGTCCGGCTCAGTTGACCAGAAACCAGAAGTTCAGTAGCTCCATTTTACACCGACTCCCGCTGCTCCCGTTGCTGTTGCTGCCTCTGTCAGGGTCGATTTCACATTTATTTATTGTTTCAAGCACCCCGCCTACAGAAACTTGTGCTTCCCTCTGCCTTTTCCCCGGAAAAACTCGCATGACTCATTTGATTTCAATGGGGGCCCCAACTTGTTCATTTGGCAGCGAAAGTATTTAACATTTCCCCTCGAACAATGGCCAGCAAATTGAATGGAATGGTGCGAATGTTTCGGAAAATCTCAATTGAATTAAGTGTTTGTGCGGAGCGGCAAAGGGCACATTTATAGATATTTGGGAATGATTTAAAAAGAGGTCATATAGGAAAATTAACAATGTTCCAGCTACCAAGCTTGTTTAGTATTTTCCAATTCTACTTATTAAATTATTATGTGTTTGTTGGTTTGATAAATACTTTGGAAATAAATATTCCTAGTTTCCAGCAGTTAGCTCTGGTTGGTAAGCGCTCCCAAACCGCATCTAATCATAGCAGCAAGGAGCAAGGGGGTCCTGGAGCTAAGCTGAATCTGCCACAATAATACTGATGATGATGTTGGCCGGGGCAAGAGGCCCTCGATGATGAGCTTTGGCAGTTGTAAGCTCTTTACCAAAAGCGTAGGAAATCGGGTAAAATGGTAGGGAGAACGGGAGAGATTGACCACTGCCCTGGCTGATTCCACAATGCTCTTCAGCCGGAAGCTCCTGGTCCACCGAGTGATTCCTGTGCAGGGATTTTCTACTAGTTGCCAGGGATTACGACAAACCAGTGAGCAGCATTGTCCTGGGCGGAATAACAAAGGTGGACTGAGCGGGGGGAAAACCGAAACGCAACGCACATACATAAATGCTTAATAACTCAAGTAGAAAATTACACCAGTTTCTTTTTTCTTCTCATTTTCCATTTGATATATGTATAGGGGAAACAATTTTCGGCTGCGAAGACGAACCGCAAAAACATATTTTACATAATTTCACAAAAGTTCAACTTGATAAAACAATTTCATTGAAAGCAGATGCTTAACAGCAACAACAATAAAGTCTAATAAAAGGAATTTCGCTTTCATGTTCAACAGCCATAAGGGTGAAATCGCAAGGGGAAGAAAGACTGTTGTTTAGCTAAAGGGTACCAGAAAATGAGATGCGTACCACTGCTCGTTTTTCATTATTTTCTTTTACTTTGGGGCGGCAGTGGCAATGTGGCAACATTGCCTTGCCACTTTATAAGCTTTTCCTTTACACAAGAACACACAAACACAATGAATGTACCAAACCAGGCACACACACACACACAAGGTACACATCATGCAGTGCATAAGCCTGACACAACAAAGGTGCGTTTACTCCTTTCTAACCCGCAGGAGCAACAGAAACCAGGCAGCAGGAGTATAAGGTATACTCTATTTTTATGAAGGTTTTGTAACTATTAATTAAATATAGAATTAGTGGAAATAAATACTAATTAAATGGTTGATATTTGGTAAGAAGGTAAAACAACTTTAAGCTATAAGTAAAAAGTAAGGTAATACCAATTCTCTTTACCATTCATTGAACTTTAAACCATACACAAAACCATAGTTTATTCAACATTTTCATAACAAATATAATTTGTAAAATATTTAATGAAATTAATTGTTAGCGAGTTAATAATAATTTTAACGTAAAATCCCTTCTAAAGTAAAAAAAGTGTATATCAGCTTTCGTTCATTCTTCCATTTAATTTCACCTTCTAATGTTTAGAGGCGTTTAGCCCTTGTTATTTTCTTTGTTTCTGTTGTTGTTGACAAGTGCAGGCAACACATTTTTGTTTAAATTTCAATCAAAAACAATTTGAAAGGCCCGCCAAGAGGATGGGGTAGAAGGTGAAAACCCCGGAAAATCGGGCTAAAGTTGAACAGGTAGTAGAAGTAGCTTAGCTCCCTTCCAAGTTATTCACATTGCTAAAGTTTGGGCTTTTTGTTTTACTTTCTTACCAACTGGCGCCCCGAATGCTGCAACAAGTTAGACAAACACAGACACAGACTTTTCCACACTCCTCCTACACACGCACTGGAAAATGCACAAAATTGCCGTTGGTGAATCAACACAGCCGCAGCACCAGACACGCCCCCCTTTTGGAGAATTCCCCCTTTTTGCATGCCATGCATTTCACTTTCCGGCTCATGGAATCGTTATGTTTGACTAAAATTTGCCCCGGGACAAAAAAGGGGTTGGAAAATAGAGCTGAGAAAAGGCTCTTTTCTTGGCTGCAACATGGTAAAGTTTTTTACGTAATTAGAGGGCACATGGAGCCGCCAGGATATGGAGCCTTTAATAATGATTTGTTTTTAGGGTTCATTTGCCCTGCCAGCACATAGCAAGCACACTTACACACTCGTACACACTTGGCAAGAGTGAGAAATAACCCAAAACGAAGGAGGGAGGAGCAGGAAGGACCTCTGCTCCTACCAGTTTCTGAAGTGCAGTGTAAATGTCTTGACTTTTTGTGTTTGTTGAGCCCTTAAGCACTTTTTGTGAGAGGCACGTAGGCAAAAATTGTAACAAAAGATGAAAATATACAGTGAGAGGGGGGGAAATAACTAGAAAATATAGAGAAAGGAGCCGTAGGGGAGCTGCAACTGGAATAGAGGGAAAGGAAAGTCAAGTTCGTGCCTGGGCATTAATGAAAATGCTGCTCACTCATCGACTTCCTTCCTTCCTCTTTAGGTATTATGCAAAATAATATTTTTGACCCTAAATGTTACATGTTGCACACACACACACACACACTGGAGTGTATTTGGGTTTTCCGTTGGGGGTTCATTTCCCTATATATATTTTTTTTTAATTAATTAAGACTTTCTGTTAGGTGAACCATGCTGCCAAACATGGCAGAAAATTGTTGGTTAAATTTCCTGTAGCCTACCTCAAAATTACAGTCATTAAAGTTTTAAAGGGAAACTTTCATTGGGGTTTCGGTTGAGATCATTAAAATGGCATTTAAATGTGGGAATTATTTGTAAAATAATGATTACCCTTAAAGATATTATATTCAAGTTTAACTGAGGTTATTCAATTGAATTTATAAGCCTTAAATTATGAATTATAGTGAAGTATACATCTACAATTAATAAAATGCTATCTAAATTTGCAAGACTCCATGTATGGGCAATTTTTAGGGAGTTATTTAAGACTGATATACCATTTATTTACCTAATTTATCTCCTACATAATTTTTCATACACAATTCCCATACATAGTCCCTATATAATCCCTAGCTTTCTATTCTTCTATTCCTCTTATTGAATATCCTCTGCAAATCCCTCTCTTTGGCAAAACACATAATTACAGAAGCATCAAGGAAATCTGCCCGCAGGCAAATGAAAACCAACCGACCCGACCACCCCCACCCATTGAACTTTCCCCATTTTCCACTCAACTTTGCAGCCCCGCCCTAATTCCAAAAAGTTATACTAATTGCGTAATAATCTTATTACATTTAAAAATACATTTACAACAGCATTTATACCTGCCCCCAAGGCCAATGACAACAGACAGGCTGGCAGGCAGGCAGGAAAAGGGGGGCGGAAAATGGTAGAGGCGGCAGTCGGTTGGTGGGGAAAAACAGAGCAAAAAGCCCAAGGAAGGCACAAAGACAGACAGCAGTCTGTCAAGGCGAATCTGCAGACGACCAAGAACAATGATCCACCGGAAGCATTGATAAATGAATGAGCCCACAACAGTCAGCCACCCCCAGACCCGCTTTTCCTCATTTTCCAGAACAAAACCCCACCCCTCTCCCGGAAACTCCAATCAACTTGAACATCTTCCAGCCAGGCTAAAGTGAGGAAATAAATCTAAACATTCCAACATGACGCGGCGAAGGGGGCCAGGAAAACTGTCAAAATTATGCCAAAGCTTATGAATATGAAAATGCTCGAGAGTAGAGGGAGCCGAGAGCTGGAGGATGACAAAAGTTTTCGCCGAGACTGTGGAATTTCAGTGGCAAAGCCCCGGAAACCGAAAAACCCCAAACCCCAAGCCCAAGCCCATTACAAGTCGCCTGGTATAATGAGTAAAATGTCACAAGTTGACGCAAGTAAATATTTAAATGTCAGATTTCTATATGGGCAGAGAGGAGTGGAAAGCGAAACAGACCCACTGACAGTGAGCACGAAAAATATGTCTCATAATTTGCTGGCGGGAAGAGAGAGAGAGATCTGAGACACGATTCCCCCAAAAAACTTAGTGTCTCCAAATGTTCTGTTTTGTTCCGGCCAAGAAAATGCGGGCCAAAGACTTGAAAGAACATTTCTGAACTGACTTTGCCAGGAGATGGACCAGTGAGAGCCTGTCTAAATGATACAGGGAATGCTCGATAATGTGATCCGGAGCAAGGATATTATTCAGATTATGGGTTGATATAGGTGACAAAAACGATAGACAGATATTTCTACAGTATGATCCTGATCAGCACAGGAAAAGGCACTTTTCTTTTAAGGAGCAAAATTGCTGTAGACTCTTTTATCCTTAAAACCAAGCTTTAGTTTATTTCTGACAAATATTTTATTAGCTATATGTAGGCCCTTCTTAAAGTCTTTGAAAATCTTTAGATATTATTTTTTTTTGTGCTATTTACGGTACGTTTTTCACTCTTCAGAATGGACACTGTACCTCAATATATGCAAAATACGCTCGACCGCCGTTTGACATTTACAAATGACAAACATTTGACAAACAAAATGCTTTTTCTTTGTGTTTGCCTTCTTCCGCACACTCCAATGTGTGCTTGTGTGTGAAGCGTTTAATGTGGGCTTCCCCCGAAAAATGAGGGATGCATGGCACATATTTGCTAAGGACCCGCAGCAATTTCTTCACTCACCTTTTTCAGTCGCATTTGGTTCATTGCGCCCCCGGAAAACTGGCGGCAACAACAAAAGAGCCAAATAATTAAATGAAAAGCGAGAGACAGACAGGCACGGAGGTAGGTAAAGTAGTTCCCGGGGGGGCTTTCAATGTAAATAAAACTTCTCAGGGCAATTAAAATGGATGTGATGGATGGGGATGGGTGTGGGGGTAAATAAGGTATAAATATTCATTTTAATGAATAATTTTAAATGTTTGCTGCTAAGAACAAGTGTAGGCTCAGAAAATATTTTAGAGATGTTTTTAGAAATGTTATCTTATCGTAGTCATAATATGCATCCTGCTTTTCCATTAATTTTTTGAAGCCTTGAAAATTTCCCAGAACTCTGTTCAATTTTCATGTTTAGCAGTTAAAAGTTTTCCCGCAAACCGTATTAAAATTCATTCAAATGAACTATTTCGTAGAAAACATGGAATATCTAAACCTTTAGAAAACTAAAGCCGAACAAAAACTTTACCCAGGCATTCCTTATGCAGTTTGGCCATGGATAAGCTTCCTCCAAGGAGAATTTACCGCCCCGGAGAATCGGGGTATCGGTGCTTAGGAATACTTCCTTTGGGCTGGGTTTATGGGCGGCCGTTATGTTTAATTTACTCGGCACTCGGGAGATTCGGCCCCGAAGCCATTTCCACCTGCAGTTTGTGGAAATGGAGAAGGCGCTTTCGGGTTCGGCATGTGGCACCGCCGGCCTCGGGCAGCAATATTCCTGTTAATAACTATGTCCAACATTCATTCCCGCCCCCATCATCCACAACCACCTGCCCCCTCTTCGTCGTCGTCATAGTCGTGGTCGTGGTCGTGGTGCTCTTCTGCTAACAAGCTGCATGTCATTACTTCTAATAAACCCCAGGGAGTGTCCTGCACACGGGTCCTGTGTGTGTTCGTGCGGCCATGGGCCACTGGCCATTGTCAAACGCCCGCCGTACGCACCCAGCTAAAAGCGTAACAACGCACTGAATATTACCTACACTGAGCTTGAAACTTTATAATTTAATATGGTATTATTCTCATGATTTAATTTTGTTACTTAAGGAATTATGCCTTTCGTTGAATATAATATCTTGAAAGGAACACTTTACGTTTCAATGGCGATCTCCTTTTCCATACAAAGACCTTAAAATTCCCAACTGGTTTGTTGAAGAGTAGTATAGATTTTATTTTTCCTCAAATTTATTTGTATTTATCACCAAATTATCAACCTATATAAAATATCTGATTATCTTTGCAGCCTTTATTAGTCTTTTGACTAAAAACTCCTTTAAGTTTATGTAGAGATCTTTAATTCTACGCAAAACTCTTATAATTCTCAACTGGTTTGTTGGAGACTATCATTGAATTTTTGGTATCCTCCATTTTACAAAATATTAGCAGTCAAGATTGAATGTCTAATTATCTTTCTAAATATAAAACTTCAAACAATTACAACAATTTTCTGCCAAGTAACAATATATTTCTCAGTGCACCCCTTCCCCTAAACCTTATGCTCTTACCTTTAGCTATTTTTCCTGTTGGTCATTTGCCTGTGGAAGTGGGAGTTCTGCCTGTGTAAATATTTGGCTTTAATAGAATAAAATGATGAGCGGCTCTGTCCCGAAAAAATTATTTACGGCCCTCATAACAAGAGGGAATGAAGGAGAAGGAGGAGAGCCCTGCGTAGTGGCGAAAAGCAAGGAAAAACAGGAAAAAGACAGGAGAGAGAGAGGAAGGAGGAAGAGGAAACGGCCCCCGAGAATGGACGTGAACGTGAAGGACTCGGGCCCAGCCTTGGGGCCAAAACACTTAAATTAATAAAGTAAATAATAAGAATTACGCACAGGACGAGTCAGGACAAGCCAGCGACAGGAGCAGGGAATGTGAGAGGGAAGGAAGGACAACGGTCAGGTGGCAGGCTCAAGACCAAAAGCGTTGAAAGTGAATTAAATGCCATTTGTGGCTTAAAAAATGGTGCCAAGGAAGCGAGAGAATTTAACGCGCATCCTTGATGAGCCTGGGTGCGTGTTCCTGTTTTATATTTTCCCCTACAAAATCACTTTATTTAATTCCCGATTTCAGTGGCTGCGATTTCGCGGCGAAATTGAAAGCCGGAAGACGCGGCAACTCATTTTGTTTGAGGATTTTCCCCCGCACTTGATTAATTTATGGCAGACATTTTGTGGCTCTAGAATGTAATCACATTTTAGCAGTTAGCGCCTAATCCCGCTCAATATGGCTTAGCTCCTACGGCCACTCGGCCTTTCTATATATATATTCTTCTGCTCCTGGCAGCTTAAAGCCCAAAGCCCCTGATTGAATTGGAAAATAATTATGCGGACTCTTTTGCGGCTTCACTTTGTCATGTCCTGTTTTCCCCGGAGTCCCCAAACTTGGCGGTTTGTTGTTCAAGATCGATTGTGTTGCAAGAGAGGACTTACCTAAAATGAGAAGACAAATTAAATTTTGATTAATTTTACATACAACAATAAGTGGCCAGGGTCAGGACAAACAGCAGTAAGGAACAATAACGAGGACAAGACAGCAACTTCCTCACTCGCTCGGTGCTTTTCTGTCAAAATCATTTAAATAAATTGCTTTCTTTTGCCTAATTTAAAGGCCTACTTAAAAATCCATTACAAAATTTGCATAAATCTATCAAAAAAAAAGGCAAGACAGTGGGGAAAAGAAGGGGGATTTGCTGGAGGTCCAGTGAAAAGAGTTTTGTGTACTCTATGAATTGCATTTTTCTTTATTTCGATTACTTCCTTACTTATTTAATAAAATACAACAAACATTCTATCCAAAAGTGTTTTCCAACTTCCTTTAAAACTTATTTACTTTAATAACTTCCCAGCTTCACTCAGCATAATCTCTGTGCCCGATAAAGAGTAGGAAAAATTCGTTCTTCCTTGCCCCAAAACTCAACTTGATGAAATTGACAAGAAGCTGTCATTAATTTGCATCAAATCAATTTCTCTTCGACAGCTGCCAGGGCCAAAGGAGCCTTGTCCTAGACATGTCCTGGCATAAAAATGCAAATTTGTTTTGGCTTTAAAGAAGGGGCCCGAGCATGGGCCAAAACGGGGTCGCCAGGGAAAGAAGACGAGAAGATCCTTTAGGCAGAAGAGGACGCTCACCCTGACATGGCGCTGGCATATGTGACATGACAACAAATAAAATTGCTAAAATATTATTACAAGTAATAGGAGCAAGCAGGCTGGCAGCCCAAAACATAACCGCAGCCAGTCACAAGGAGAAAGGGTGTTGATATCGACGCCCATCGTGATGGGGATGATGACGATGATGATGAGGATGTCGACGCCTTGTGCCGATATCAATGGGCATATCCATGGCATCATCGTTCCCCAGCCTCTTTCTTTTTGGAGTGCGGTTAGACGTGCCCAAAATACATTAAAAGTTATACAACAAATGGCAATATACATACATAGGTGGTGGCCATGGGGGAAGAGGTAAAGAGCCGGAGTGGGTAGAGGAAAAGTCTCAACATTTTCTATACAAACAAATTGCCGCGTACGCGACTTGAAAGCCAAATTTGATTGATGTTGCATTCTATAGTCGGCTTCTAGGCCCCCTTACTTCTCACGAAGGGGATGTTTTGAAGGGAAACTGAAGTGGGTAATACTCTTTCTCAGAAGTCTTTTAATTATAAGCTTTAATAGTGTTTTTATTTGAAGATACATTTTATTTGAATATAATTTCTATAGAAAAGAAAGATGAAACCTTATTGCATTGTATTTTTCTTTCTTTAAACTTTAATCATTTGGTAGACTTTAAGCTTCGAAACTTTCAAAAATTACACATTTGTATAGCATATTCGTTATATATCAATGCCACTCTCTTTTCAGGGTATTAACGGTCAGGAAAAACTTTTATTCGTAATGCGATTTTGAGTGTTTATTGTTGTGGAATTAAAAGTATTTCTCGGGGCAGCACATTCAAAGCTGCTCCTATGCCTCCTGCTCCTCCAGCTCCCTCGATTCCTTCTGGCAAATATGCTTACGATTTATTACGGACTCGTAAACGGACCCCAAGAATGAGAGTCTAATTGAGTGTGACCATGATGATGATGATGATGACGGTGATGATGCCGATGGCCAGTCTGCGTCTGCAGGCGATGAGTCATCACAGGACGGTTGATGGAAGCCCATGGAGGTCGCTTCACCCCCGGGGCTAGGATAATTGAAAATCTGTCAACACTTTTACTAGAGCGTGGCGAAATAAAAATTGCAATTTGTGCAAACAAGAATGTCATAATTTTGCAAAGGGGTGTGCAAAGGGTAGAAAACTGTCGCAGTGGCGAACGAACAGCTGCCGCTGCTGCTGGCCCTATTTATAATACAATTTCATGTTTGCCGCCTGCCGTCTTCAGTTGCGGATTTATTGAAATCATCTCTCTCTCTGGTCAGTTGTTGGTCTGTGTCAGTTGTTGTAGCTGCTGGCTCTGCTGCTTCTGCATAGCTGAGCCCATTTCTGTCCAATTAAAACACATTTAGCCTTCATTTGATATACGCAAACAGATTTGCTGCAGCGCAAAAAATGCTTTTCTAGCAGCAGAGACAACAAATAGGCAAATTACAAAAATGCATTTTGTTCATTATTTATTTTTTCGAGGGATTAAAAAATCAACAAATGGGACAATTTCGTGCTCTTGAGAATACAATGTTTTCTCGTTTAAATACTTTGTTGACTTGGTCATACACAAACTACATAATAAAACAACTGGCTAAGGAAAAGCCACTCAAAATTTAGATTTCTGGGGTTTATAATTTTGATAAGTTTGTGATTTATCTACAAAAGAATTTGGAAATGGACAATTTCGTTCTTTCTTTGAAATAAATTATATTTTACCATAGGACCAGCAATATATTACTGAAGAGACTTCTTGGCTAAGACCAAAACAATGTCAGCTTTTGTGTCCCATGTATAATAAATCAGATTTATTAATTTATTCTCCTAAACCGCATATGATTTTAAGAAATATAACATTATTTTCAATTTAAAAAAAAATGTCATTGTGTATCTTTATGCCTTCCTGTTTGTAATGTTCCAGATTTCCCATTAAGATATCCATATCGCTCACATGAAAATCGCTGTCAATCTTAAAGTGACTCGAAAATGCTCACGTGAAAAGTCTCTGCCTTTTTTTGGCAATATCCGCTTGGCAATTGCAATCAGGGTAACAAGTGGGCGTGGCCCAAAACAGCCCATTTAGCCCACTCACAAATTTTGGGCCATAAAAATTCAACTCGAGGAGAGAGCGATGCCGAGCCATTTTTGATGTTATGCTATATATGCGGCGGGCACCGCAAAGTATGCAACATTTATTTTTAATGCCCGCCAAACATTTTCAGTGCCCCATTTTCCACACACAACAAAAAGCTGGAAAAAAAATTTAGAAGAAAAGCCACCCCAGTGCAGAATCAGTGGCCACATAAAAGCTATACATAAATGCACAATGTATGGTGTATATGCCGCAAATATATATAAATTTTTACGCGTTTAGAATATCAATTTGGAGAATGCGATTTGGTCATAAATGCCAAAGGAACAACAATAAATTCATGGCCGGCAGTGCCACGGTGGTTATGCCCTTTATGTTGACATGTTTTCCTGCGGTTTTCAAGCGTTTTTTAACGCTATTGTAATTTATTTTTTGACTTTTTTTTCTATATTAAACCCCCCTCGTGTAATACTTTTGCATTGTTGCTGCAAGTGGACGTATGTTGCGGTTTTCGTGTTGTTTGTGAAAATGAAATGATGCGGTTGTTGCACAACTTTTACGCAAAGAACATGGAATGCGGCAACTAACGAGCAAAATTTTAATTGGTAAATTTAATGCCCGGCAAATAGGGACATTTTTGATTCACTTCGAGGAATTTTCAACCTAATTAAAATTGGGCGGTAACCAAAAGAAAGAAATGGGAACTGCATTAGGAGCTGCTGCATCTCCTACAGTGTTCTTTGACAGTTTTCCGTTTCCATTTTCCCCCGTTATGGCCGCCATTTCTATTGCTTTTTATGCTCCCGCACAGTTTACAACAAAGCAATTTCCGCAGACGACACTCTTCGCTCAAAAAGAGAAAGATAGAGAGTAGAAAAGCGGGAAAATTTCTTCTCTGTAACGGCGACTTTTTCGCAGTTTTTTCCCTCTTCTTTTTCCGTGGCACTTAAAAAATTTACAAAGTGCTTTGTGAAGGAGACCAAAACGCTTCAACGCTCCCGCGGCTGCCGCTGCTGGCAATGAAGTGCAAATTGCAGTGCAAAGTGTCCTGCCGCCCCCTATCCCTCTTCTATCTGCATAAAGGAGGCGCCTCCCTACCGCATAGTATTTCTTCCTGTCTCTCGTTCGTTCGTCGCAACTTTTGCTTATTTGTCACACGAATTTTTGTGAACTTTTTTATTCAGCGGCGAGGAAGTCACTTGCAGTTGTTACCGCGACAACTCCCACTTGCATTTCCCCGTCTCAGTCTCGCTTGTGTCTCACTTTCTGGGTGTTTGGCAAACTTTTCGCTGCCACGCCTAGACATTTTTGTCTCGCCACTGGTCTGCCGCCGCCCCCCTTGAACATAGTTTTAATTGTTTCCAGTTCTTGTTGGTCGCGCTTTCTCAAGTGGCCCTCCGAACCGTTTTTTCTCTCCAAAGTTCTAAAGACTGCGAACTCAAAAAGTATCTGCATATTTAATGTATATATTTTTGGTTTTCTGAGTGTATCTGTTTCCTTTTTAATTAGGATTTAAGGAGGCTGACCATCCTGCTTAAAGGACCAACCGGCTCGAAGGACCAAACTGCATTGGACGATCTTAATAATCAGATCTTAATTGGTTAAGTTTTAGTAAGAAACTGATTTTATTTTGAGATAGCTTTGAATTAATTTGGTTAAATGAGAAACAAATTTTAGAGGAAGGCATGTTATTTTTTTTTAAGCAGTTACCATATATATCTCTTAGGTTAAATTTAACAAGTTTGTTTTTTAAACTTGGTTACATTTTGTATCTGCTTTAAGCTTACTCAGATTGATTTAAATCGGAATATCCAAGTCAATCTAGATTCAATCAAATCAATTGGAATAACCTTACACTAATAAAATAGTTCAAAACTCTCAAATTGGTCAGGATTTTCGGTTGACATGTTTTATTTTACGGAGTAGCTGCAATCGAAACAATCCATTCAATTGACATAAATAAAATGCGGCACATTCGGTGCTGTTGTCCTGCCATTTTTATCTCACTTGTGCAACACTCTCTTTGCACTTCGAAAGCGAGACACAATAAATGGCGTGAGTGGAAATCGGCCCAGAGCAAACATACAATATAAATAAATGTTATTGACAATTAATTTCTGGCTCGCAATCAATTTGTGTTATTTATTGTGTACGCCATACATAGTTCCATATCTCTGTCCGTCCCGACTGGGGACTTTAAAAAATTTAAGTCGACAGAGAGAGCCAGGGAGCTCGCTCGTCGTGCCGTCAGAGAATCTCATATTTCACTTTTCCAGCATGGTCTATCATTTTGTTAGCGGAAATTTGCTCATACACACACGAGCTCCACATCCAGCGGAAAATAAAAAAAAAAAAGGAAAAGGGAAGGTTAAATTGTAATATTTCGTCACCTTTTCTAGCAGTCCGGGGCCAAAAAGGCAAAGGCTCTGCATAATTTAGCAGGCAGCAGGCAGCAGACAGTGAAGCGAGCCCCGTAATGTATGCTATGCTCCAAAAGAAGGCACAAAAACACACACCAAAACACACACACTCACAGCAAGTGCTATTACCATAACACACACACACGTGGAAAGCATTGCCGGAAGTCACTTTAACGATGCGCGAGTAAGTAATAACAGCGAACAAAACGCCAAAGGAGCGCAGGAGGATGAAGAACGAGAAGAAAAAGGGCGGTGGAGGAGGACGAATCAACGAAAACCTAGACAGGAAGGACCCCAAAGGGGCCAGTGAAAGACTGGGGTAGAGGAACATGAAGTACGGCCAACAAAATGGTTCACATTTGTCCTGCACAGCAACAAATTTAAAAGATCTCTATGAAAAGGACACTCACAAGATCAATATATATCCAAGTTCCTCTTATCAAATATCAATATCAAAATTAAATGATTTTTTATATTTGAAAATTCAATTAATTTCAATTAAATATGTATCTTTGTTTTTCTAAGTGCACATGTGTGTGTAAATTGTTAAAGTTCGCTGTGAAATAACGCTAGACAAACAGCGAGGCGACCGTTGGCAACATCCTGTCCCTTCCATCCTTCAAATGCTGGCGCACAAAACTGGAGCCAGGTAACGAAGTTCAGCCCTCCATTTTTCTTTTTTATTTTCCTTTTTTTTTTGTGGACCCGTTGGCAGTGGCTGAGATTGCCGGCAAACATCCAGGAGGAGAAGCGCGCTGGCCATGTGCAATTCAGCTAGATTGCCGATGGCCAAGTTTGCCAGGAAACTGGGCAGTGATGGGAAATCCTTGTTGGAATTAACCATGATTTGGTTAAGCCAGATACATTCAAGGGGACTTAAGTCTAAGTGGTTCTAATTGGTTAATGAAAAATCTTTAATTATGATTTAATAATTAAATACCTAACATATAAATAATACATTATAAGGACTTCTTTGGTTTTTCTCCTGGAATTTTCGCTATAATCCCAAGTCACGGCTGGATCTAGGGGGAAAGCGAGATATCGAGGAAAACAGAGGAGAACATGGAGAGAGATTGGGGAAAATCCACAAGGGGATTGTTCGGATTGTTTACTCTGGCAGCAGCAGTAGCAGCAGGAAAAGCTAGTAAGGAAGGTACAGCGAAGGAAAATATGGAAAGGGAAAAAGAAAATGCAATTGCAATCGGATCGCTTCGATGTTTGCCATATCTGAGGAGTGCACACGCAGACGCTGTTTGCTTTTGGTTCTGGTGTTTAGGCAAATGTTTGTTGTGATGCAAAAGGATGGAAAAACGGGTTGGAAACCTGGGGAAAACGCAGAGTGAGAGTTCAGGGATCTAGAGACAGAAAACTGCCGACTGTTGGCATTTATGGTGCTCAAGTGAAATTATGAGTCGTTGAGTAGACAACTCTGACAAGGACAACGGACGCGGACGATGATGGAGCAGGATGCAGAATGCAGAAAGCAGGATGCAGGACGAGTAACAACACAGGGAATGGCAATAGGGAGCTGCTAGTGCACAGGGAAAACACAGAACAGGGATCAAACGGAGGTAGCAGCAACACGAGCGTTGAAGACGATGACGTGAATGTCCACGTTGTATACGAGGATGAACTTAAAGAAATATTTTATGACATCCACAATCCAATTTTAACAAATATAGCAAATAGCAGAATAAAGCAAGTAAGAAGCAGGACCAATGTCATAATCTTCCTTGTAAATATTATTCGATACAAAAATATAATTTAATGCCAAACTTAACAATAAATTCTAAGCAAAAGGTAAATAATCCCTATTTGCTTCAGTGTCGCTGCTGTAACCTGTCATATGCATATCTACCGGGATGGCGGGCACCTAGTTCAGGTAACTGTAGGACGAGTGCAGGACGAGACTGACAACTGGAATTGCCAGGAGGTGAACGTGGGCCAAGAAATGAGAAAATATAACAGGCAGACAGCCGGCTGGGGGGACGTAACGTAACAAATGTTGCCAGCCAACGATGGGTTTTTCCAAAGGTGGGTTTTCTTTCGCCTTTAGATGAAGAGAAATGTGCAGCTTATAAAATGCGAAACGCAGTGAGAACGAACGAAAGTCAGTGGGTTGCATGGGTATTTTCTTTTTATTGTTCTTGCTTTTGTCTCAAATGTGTGTGTGTGTGTGCGTAAGGCCTTGAGAAATGTTTACCGTAAGCTCAGACCCAGAATCACCTTCCATTTTCCATTTTCCACCACTTCAGTGCTCTCACAATGTCTACCTTATTCTTGATGAAACGGAAATTGCCATTTTCTTGCTAATATTTTTACTTCTTGGGAAACGTAATCAAACTGAAAAAATAAGCATTTATCTGTTGTTGATTTTTCTGGGTAGAAGGGAAGGCCGGAGTGATTTTCAAAGAGAAATTACAAAAGGAATTCATTACAAATAAATATTACATTTTTCATAGAGACCACACTGCGTATGCTTCTTTTATCCCATATTTCAAGCAGAGCAATGTGTTGTTTGGTTTTAAAGAATTTTTTAAGGGGAAACAACGGGAACTGCTTTTTATTTTCAGTAAGAGAGATGCATCAACGTTGGCCAACATTGCAATGGAATCTGGTTCTTAGTCCCAGACACGTTCCAAAGCATCATTCCTGGCGTTTGTCATACCACGGGCCTGTATCTGAGCCTGATTCTCAGTTGCAGGTAGAAAAAAGCTAACGTAAAACTCTACAAAAGCGGTGTTTGTTCTCCTTACCTTCTGTTTTTTTACTTTTTTTTTGTCAAGGAAGAGGGAAAACAACGACAAAAAATTTGGTACAAAAAATGGCTAACCGAAACTGAAACCTTTTGTGCCGTCGAAAACTGTTCTGCGGTTGCTCACCCTCCTCGGACTGCTCTGGACTAGGACTAGAGTCCAAAAAGTCCACAGTCTAGACATTGCCATTTCCGTTTAACGTGACTGTGTTTTCAGAGAGGACAAAATGGAAGGCGGAGTGAAAACAAGGCGACGGCTTCCATTATCATCATTTTCGCCTTTAATTTGCGCGGCTTTTGCTCACTTTTGGCTCTTGTCCTCACCTTTTTTTTTTTTGTTCTCCCAACAGCCATTTGCATATTGATAAAAAAAAAACGGACTAAAAGGGGTTGCCATTTTTTCAGAAGTTTGTCTTGTGTTCACCGTTTGTTATTACAAAAAAATTCTATTTATTAATGTTATTTTCCCTTTGCCTTTCATATTTTCGCTTTGTTTACCTATATCGCTGTCGCTCTGGGCTAATTCACTTAGTCGCTCGCTGGGCCTGGCCTAAAAGGTTTTCCAACCACAAAATCCTGCATCATATACAAACTCTCCCCTGTTCGCTGCCCTTTTTTATTTATTTTTAGTTTATCTCTCCAGCCTCGCCCACGGTGTACTTTTTGTTTATGACGTGTCAATGATATGAATTTAATCGATAAGCCACGCGAGAACGGAAACTGGTAAAAACCGCAGCAAAGCCGGCAGCAAACGATAAGCTTCTCGTCCTCTCCAAACTGTATGCCATTTGTGTGCTGTGCTGTGGCTTTTTTAACCATTTCGAAATATGGTGAAAACAATTTATAATTTAAGCAAAATACAAATGTATTGTTGCAGCCAAACAGACTAATGAAATAAATATGAAGAGGATAATGTGCTCATATAATCATTCTTGGGTATGTTTGCAGTTTAGCAATTATCTCGGAATCTAGGAACGGGATCAGTCTGAAACTTTGGCTACTTAAAGGTTGTGAATTTATCTTTCGGAAACAATATGGATTACTAGCGGGTTTGGGTGTTTTGAGTTAATAATAAATTCGAATACGAAATACGAATTTCATTGGATATTTCGTTTAAAATTTATTAAGACTAAATACCAATCTAAAATATATTAAAAACAAAAAATGCAAAGCCTCTTGTTTCTGGCCTGCAATTAATTCATACCTCGAATGGGACTGTCAGGTAACCCTACATTCACGAGCTGACTCTGAATCGTGAATTGGTTGTGGAAAAAAAATCATATATTATAGGCGATTTTTGCAATGTTTACCAAGTTGCAATGCCTGTCAGAGTGAGAGAACAAGCTAGTGAGCGACCCAGAAGGGCAACTGTGGAAGCGGAAGGGATATCGAGTGAAAACAAATTCAATTGCAAATTGAATTTTTATTGAATGTTGGCGGCGGCGGCGTCGCTTGCTAAAACAAAAACACAAAATAAAAAAAAAGAAACCCAAAAAATAAAGAACGAATCCCGATCGGTTCCAGGCATCGACGGTGGCTTGTTCTCGATTTGTGTTTTGCTATTTTTTCTTTTCAGTTTGAACTTTTTTTTCTGCTGCTTTGACATTTTTGTAATTTTTTTCTCCCTTTTTTGCCAAGTTGCCTATGCTCATATGAAAGTTGTGCTGTTCCTGCTGCTGCTGCTGTCCGCTGTCGGGGCTTTCCCCCAAAGTCAATAGCAGGAAATTCAATTTTCCCAGGCAAACTAAAGTCTGGGAAAGTTTCTTCCTTTGCCACTTTATGCTGTTGTTCCTTCAACCCCCGTTCTGCATATTTTATATATGGGTGAAGTGAGGAATCTCTCTTGGCTGGAAAATCTAATATGCAAGCTCAGGCTCGAAGCGGGTTTCATGCCTCCAGATGGAAGAGAGAACTTTGCAATATGTTTTGCTCACTATATATAGATAAATATATATGTATATAGAGTAGTGGTGGCCTTCCTCTGGCCTTATCAAAGGCACATTTTGTTCATTGTTTTTATCGGGCGACACAGGAAATGTTATAGAAATTTTGCGCTTATCAGGGCAAATACACAAGCGCAACCCAACAACCCAAAGGCACTTTTTGCCTGACACAATTTCCAACTGCGATGTTGACGAGTTTTGTGTTTTGTTATAATTAAAAACCAGCCGAGTTCGACAAATTAGAAGCAAGAGCAAGTGACTTTTGTTCAAAGAGAAAATATAGAAAAAGGTTTTCCGGGAACTTAGCTGCCTGATGATTCTGTGTCCGTACTGCTGTTGACTTTTTCAGTTTAAAAGGAGATTGAACTTACCTGGAAATAGAAAAAAAGAGTAATTAAGTTAGTTATTTTTGAAAAAATTAGACGTATAAGACCCCCCACAAAATGTTTGGCTTTAAAATGCAGAAATAAATACCATTTCAAAGATATTATTAGATAATTTAATAACTCAATTAAGTAGTAATTAGCTTGGCCAGAAGGAAAATGGACATTGCCTTTAAATAAAGCCCCCGGGAAGCCCTAGAACGTAATAAAATAATGCCCCTTTTAAGTACCGCATCCAACGAAGATGCCATGGCCAACTCCTAATGAAAAAATAATTAAAAGCAATGACAATTTGCTTTTATTTTCTGCCTTTTTGCGGGGGCAGCTCTCCATCCAAATAGGCCAGACAGAGCGAGACTGCTGGGACACAAATCCCCAAACACGTCGCTCACATTTCAATTTACGCATGAAAATGTCATTTCCGACAAGACCAAATTTGCATGCAGGAATCCGGGCTAAAAAAGGGGGCGGCGGCATTGCGAAAAAAAAACGAGGCTATCCTCTCATCTTAGACACGCCCCCTTTCCTCCCACCCTCTCACAGCTTTACGCACGCCAGAAAAAAGTGTAATAAAATTAAGAATTCCAAGCTGCCGTGACAAATATTTTTCTTCTTCATGTTTTCCACGTTTTCTTCTCCTATTTTTTTTTTTTGTGCTCTACGCAATGAATGGGAAATGGACAAGCGTGGAAAAACGAGGGGGGTTTGAGCGGAAATGGAGAAAAAATAAAGGGGGGTAGACAGGGAACGAGCAAATGAGTGACAGGCTTCGAGGAGGAGGTGTGGGAAAACAGTGACGTTGAGTGCCAATTTCGAGCTGGAGAACCAGCATCCATGCCATTCCATTCCATTCCCTCATAGTTACACAATCACCACCACCCATGGTGAGAGTATATTAAGCCATAAAATTAGTGCGACCCTGGGTTGTCAAGGGCGTGGGTGAGGGGAGGTGGAAATGAGCAAAAAGGGGGTCGCTACGTGCGTCGCATTATAGGACAACAACAACAGCAGCAGCCGAAGAAGCAGTCTAGCTCCAGTGGAAATTTGTTTATTTTGATGATGTATCGCATAATTAGGGGGAAAGAAAAAAGATCATGAGAGGAAATATTAATCTATTGAGATGATGTCTGTATAAGGGTGGCATTATAAGGGAGCTAATCCAGCTTTAACCCGATTGAGTAGAGTTTTTCCTTAATAAGAACCAGCATTATATTATATTACTTTCATTTAAAGAGAAAATGTGTTTTTTTAAAGCCAGAAATTTAATAATTGAAGTTAAAGTCACACCAACTTCATTTCTCCAAACCCACAATTTACCATTCTAACCTCATTAAGCCCCTCTTCGTTACTAATACCCATTTAATTGGCTTCAAATTTCTCAGGATCCTTTTGAGATGGAAATCTGAAAAAGCTGCAACGCAACCCTCATCACAGTGGCAACTGATTAGAATACCAATAACAAGGCGGTTCGGTGTTTCTGTCGAAATAACAAACGAAAAGCAGTTGAAGATGCTCGCCCATCAAGATGATATACACCCCAAAACACACTCACACACTCACACACACAGTCATTGAGCGCCTAATCCAGTGATAAGCATCTCACTGGCAGACATCAGTCAGCTCGTCGAAAATCATCAAATTAGTATGCAAAAGACATGGGGCCAGATGGTCGGCGTTGTTCTTGCGACTTTACGAGATGCCACTGAGATGCTTGACAACGAGATGGAAAATAAATGAGTTTTCTTATCATAATCACGAAATTATGAGCACTGCTTATGAATAACTTGCAGGAGGGATTGCCAAGGGGCAGGGGATTGAGAGATGTAGAGCCAGAGAAAATGTTAATCAGGTCAGATCATTTTTGGCCTGATGATGATGATGCAACAACAAGACGCGAAAAGATGGCAGAGACAAACATGGCCAGAAGGGAGCAGAACTGAACAGAACAGAACCGAACACAGCCCACACAGCATTTGTCAATTTAAATGAGACGTAAACACTTTTCGCCAATTTTTATGATTAATTAAGTGTCCACATTAATTGCAGTCGAACATGAAGCCTGCACAAGCAACATCACAAGGAGGCGGCTGCTGCGGATGGCCCCAACAATTTGATGCCAGGAAAAATGGCACCGAAACAAATTGCAAAGCAATCGCAGGCAGCGGCATCTGTTTTACAACAAATATAGATGTTGGGGATATATCCGTTAGTGCGTATAAATTATGGCCCAATCTATATCTGGCCATTTTCAGGTAGCCATAGCTATACGTTCACCTTCCTCGGTGGATGCTGCTGCTCTGAGCCTGATTAACTGTACGAAATGGCAAGACAATAATAAATTACGGAACAAATTTATACGGCCACGTTCGGAGCATATTAATAGGGTCAGAGAGACAGAGAGCATATAAAAAGGCAACCAAAAACATCAAAAACTAATGAAATGATGAGCAAAAAACACCGAAAATCTGGGAAGAATAAATAAACATGACAGATGGAATTGAGAAGGAGAAGGATGGACGCAAAAGTAAATAAAAATGTTATTAACTGAAAGTGTAATGTTGTTTGGAATCATCAGCGTTATTATGCTGGCCATTAATAAAGACTGTCGAAAGGGACAAAATGAAATGATTTTGACGGCTACAGCTTGCTTTTTTATGTTTGTCGGGATATCAAGACCGAATTTAATCAATTATGGTTTATTATATAAGCTTTATTGTGCGACTTACAACAAAATTTATGTCTGAATGTGACAAAACTGTATCATTTCTGTCCCGAATTATACATAATTTGTATATATTTAATATGTTTAAGAATTAACAATGCAAATACATCAGGATTTGTCTAGAAGAACATGAAAAATTGGGGGAGCCAAATAGCAAAATGACAGCTGCAGTACGGTAAATGTCTCGAAAAATGCCCAATCGGGCGAAACAACCAACAACAGCAGTTGCCATTTGCCGCTCATAATTTATGACAATTATTATTGCATTATATGATATATTAGAGGAGCGAAGTCTAGCAAAGAGATTGATGCAGATGCAGATACAAATGCAGAAACAGTGAGAGCGAGGTGACTCGGCTTAATTATAATTAGAAACAAAATTGCTCATGACTGCAATAAATGTTTCAATTATTTATAATCTTTATGCCAGTGTGTTGGAGACGTTAGAAAGCCTGTCTGTGTAAGCATTGCGCTTTAAATTATGTTAAATTTCCCTCTTTTGAAAGTTGTGTTAAATATAGGAAAACAACTGACTTTTATTTGTGGCATAAATCATGTTAATTAGCCGCAGCGATCGCGCGAGATAAAGTCTCTTCACCGCTCTTAGCGGATTTATAAGGGCAACTCCATTAGCATTTCGGGCTGGAACAATTAAAGTGCCTAAAACTTTTAATGATGGACAATTTATTAAGTGCCCTGCCCCGCCCTGCCTTGAAATAAACCAAATCTCTTCCTCTTGAATCAATCCATTTGCTTGCTTGCGGATCCCATAAATAAGTTCTGCACAAATTTATCTTTCAAGAGCAAACAAAAACAATTTGAGCAACTATTTACAAACATTAGCAGGAGAACTGGAAGGTAATGGTTTGAACATTTGTTGATTTGTGAGTCTTTATCCTCCTTCTACATCCACAAAAACCACGCTAAATGTACATATACCAAGTTTGTCTGAACGGAATTTTGCTGTGTGTGTGCGTTGTTCAACGCAAATTACGCAAAAATTTAATTGCAATTAAATTGAAATTATATCAGTAATTATGCATATGAAAGTAGTAAACAAATAGCAACACAATAATTACGCGTTGGTAAACAAAAGTGATTGGGGTTCAGGCAACACACAGACTGAGCGGACTGAGAAAAACCGTCTATGGAAATAGCCAGAAAATATTGTTTGGAAATCCGGGCAAAGTGTAAACAAAATTGCTGAACCAAAAAGTCGGCAAACCAAATTTGTATGAACAGAGTTGGTAAATAAGCAGGAATAGTAGTTATATATGTTTGTATTCAAGCATTGTACATGTTGGGAATTTATTGGATTTTTTGTTGGTTCTGTTAGTTTATGCGATGGCCTAAATGATAGTACTTATTTGTGTATTTAGTTCTTTGGTAATTTACATTTTTAATAAATCCACAAAACATATTAAAGAATATTAACCATTCCTTGTGAAAAATTAACATTTTAACTTGTTAATAAACCAAATAAACAGTTCAAGTCATAAATCAATGAAATTAGTTTCCCAAAATGTTTCAATAAACATGAGAAATTCTATTTTACCTGTTTTCAAATTTCTCTCTAGCATCTGTGCATAGGTGAGTCTTCGTTTTGTTTGCTTTTCAGTATAACGTCACATATAAAACGCAAAGTAAATACCGACAGCCACACCCATCAAATTAATCAAACAGCTGGCTTGGGGAAAGGAAAAAGGAAAACTAACCGCTAAAACAACAACAAGATTTTAATTTTTGGCACACACTTGATGCTAGCCACCGCAACTAACGACAATGAAAGCCCAAGCGATGCGCAGCGAAAATGCTAATTAATGTGATTATGTGGCCATTTAATGTTTGAACAATTGTTTAACGATTAGTCAGGCGTGAGCGAAAAATACCGGGTAGAGAAATCATGACAAAGGCGAAGACACATGTTTGTCACAGAGCAAAGTAGAACCAGAAGACCAACAAAAAAAGGGGCAGCCCACTGATACAGGGCGCCGACTTGATGATTAATTGTTGTGCCAGGGAACAAAAATAAGAAAAAAAAGCAAAGTGCAGAGGAAATCTCTGGCAATTTAATGCCAAAAAGTTTACATCGCAAAAATTGCACATACGCCCCATGGGGCTCTTACAAGCAGATTGAAAGTTTGCCTTCTGCAACAAGATTATTTTCTATGCTCTTAAAAAGGGTATCTTTATTATGATTATGAAGATGGTTATTTTACATGTGTTTAAAGTCTCCTACAAAATGTTCTGAATATATTTCTGTTAATTTCCGCCTTTAAAGTCTCCTAAGGAATGTTATGGGTGTCAATTTTCCCTAGCTTTTTTCGCGTTAAACTTTGTTAATTAATAATATAAGTCAAGCTTAAAAATGATTGTAAGAAATTACTTCTTGGTTCTACTACATTTAAATGTATTTAAAGTCTTTTTGAAAATGTATAAATTTACCTTTTCCCTTGAGTTTCTTAAAACTGCTTATAAATAATTTATATATACAACGAAATGTAAAGAAATTAGGATATTAAATTAGAAAAATAATTTCCCATTTAAATCTGTCCATAAATAATGATAACTCGTATGGAAACCTGCAAGGGTATATAAACTACGGCTTGCTGAATCCTTGTCCCAACTCAATTTTTCTTCTGATTTATTTTTCCAAGCTGCTAGAGGTGTTGAAAGTGCGGCAAGTTACGCACATTTGCACCTCCTAACTACCCAGGCAAAAAAAAAAGAATAGAAAAGAATAAAATGGTATGGGGGTAAAAAAAGAAGCGAGCCAAGTTTCCTCTTATCCCCAGAATGGCAACCCGTTAAACAGCCGCAGCCGCAGCCGCTGCCAGGGAGAAGGTTGGCCAAATGTTTTCACTGATAAGCACAGACACGCCTCGAAAGAGGGGACCAAACTCCAGCCACTTCACCCATCATACCACCCACTTTTTTCCGCTGGAAAAACCACCTGCCCGGGCAGAAAGGCTAAACTGACAGCTATAGAGACATTAATGTGACGAGGGTTCTGGGGTTTGGGGTTTGTTCGCACGAGAAAAACTTGCAGCATCGCGCCAAGCAAATCAGTTCATGCCGGTGCAAAAAAAAAAAAAGAGGAAAAATCTGTGCAAGCACACACAGTTACACACAGGTTCCCTTTCTTTATTTTCCCCCGTCTAGCCAGGGCGGTCGCTGGATGGTTATATGAAACGTCAGGTACGTACGTACGCGAGGCAACTTAAAGTCGCAAAGATTTATCTCACAGCAAATAGAGCAAATAGCTTCTGTACTGTAATAAAATGTTAGCTGGCCCTGTCCTCTAACATATTATAGCTGCAATTTTGTATACTTTTTCTGCTGGAAAATTTTTAAATATACTTTTAAACAGAAAATAAAGATTAAAGTGAACTGCAACAATAATCTACTTTTTCAATGGGAAATTCCCTACCTCATTTCCTACCTACCTATTTAACACTTTCTTCTCCGAGAAAAAGCCGCAATATTTTTACTATCAATATACAAATATATACTTTCTGATTCATTTGCATTGTGGCGTATATTTCATAGGTATTTTGTGCCTTATAATATAATACCCAGAACTTGTTTTCTCTGTCGCATAAATAGCACTAGACCGAATTGTCTGTGGTTTGGTTGGGTTTGGGTAAATATGTTTACCCAGCAATTGGCGCTGACATTGCGGCAAAGATAAAGAAAACTCAACTGGCGAGAGGAGTGCGACGAACGGTGTGATAACAATGTTTGTCAATTGCGGCTACACACACAGAAATAACACTAGACTTCGTTCCACTCTCTCTCTCTCTGCCGACCCGACACCCTCCTGCAATACAATACATAGAAATTAACTTTTGCTGTTGAAAGATTTTCACTCAGAGATTTCCTGCTCGAAAACTTTCTATGCGAGCTCTGAAGAGCTCTTCAATTATGGAATTGTCCCGGAAAAAAGGTAAACAACAACATGACGTTTGTGGGTGATAAAAAAAAATAGGAAAGAAAAACGAACGATGGAAATAGTAGAGGGCCCTCTAATTGATTTCGAAGAGATATCGCCTGACAATGGCAATCAATTGTCATTATGTTGGCCCCCGACCGGAGGCTAATTGAAAGTTGTCGGTGCTCTGTGACAAAATAATCAATCGATCTTTAAAAGAGCAGAGCGGAAAGGCCATAAAAGGGCACACACAGTTCCCGTCATAAATAATTCAACATTTACAAGATACTCTGTGTTTCAAATGTAAAAAAAAAGGAAGAAAACAAAACGAAAGGAAAGCCGGAAAACCATATGAAATATATTCACGAGATGTGCCACCAAAATCAGGGTAATCCTTCAGCAGCCACCAGGCAAGGACTCTTTGGACCACCCTCGCCGTATACTTTAATTCCACACACACACAGACAGATATCGGTGGATGGATATATATATTAAATTTCGATTTTGCAACCCAACAACCCAACACAAACGCTTTGGGAGCGTGAGCACGTGCGCTAACCTTTGACATATGAGCATGGCGAAACCATCAAACATATTTTATGTATTAAGGATATGCGAGACGACAACGACGACGGCGACCCTTCGCCATCTCTTTCTCCGCACAGACAAGCAATAAACTCGGGACAAACATATATGTTCATACATACATATATGCTGCAAAATATATATAAAAAACACGTTAACCAAAATAAGTTCGCAAGGGTGAACGAAAGAGCGAGCCTGCCAACAAGAAATCACGTAACACGACTGCAAGGACACACAGGACACACAGAGAGTCTCTCTCCCCGTCTCTCTGGGGAAATCAAAACAGATCAAAATGTCATCTTTAAGAGCTTAAATTTGTATGGAATTGCCGTCTGGCGAAACCCCAACAAACCAAGCTGCGTAAACAAAGGTATTTTCTCACATTACCCGATGCTTTCCCACACAAAATATCATCTAGGACTGCGAGGGTACCTTTTTTAGTGCTTATTATATCAAAGTGTTTACCTGATTTGGTTGACTGATTTGTCCTGAATCACTCATAAAATTGAATGGATTTAGGATAGTGAGTATTAACTGTGGAATACTTTAGGGTTCTGGCAGTGAATTGAGGTTTTTCTAGGAGGAATTTGTAAAAACTCACAATATTATTTACCAATTGGGAAATATGTATAAAGCTTCTTAAGTAAGATTTTGTATTTAAACAAGTTTTCTTGTTATCTTCTTATTCTTTGTATGACCTACAGTCTGATGCCTGCTTTCCAATCATTACTTTTCCAGTTAATTAGACAGACTAGTTTACAGTCAAACCGGCCAGAAAAACACGGCTAAAACTCCTATATTTTCATGGTCTTGAATTTGCTGTAAAAAATCTAACGAAGATATTTCGTTTCAAACCGCTTTTGCAGGTTGCAAGCATATGAAAGAAACGAAACTGTGTTAACAGCCATAAAAAGACAGTTCAATGCATCAATTCAATATTATATGGCCAAGAAAAAGCAAAGACAACTTCATTGGCTGTTAAACAAAAAAATCTATAAAAAAAGAGTGACAAAAAGAGGTGTAGAGGCGGTTAGAAAGAAGAGATTCAAAGGCCACCAAAGACTCAATAAACACATAGTAAATGGATGTGAATGCAACGAAGAAGACCGAACAAACAAATCTGAATTGAATGAGTGAAATTTTATATGTCTCCGACAGTGTGGTGGGCGAACCATCCTCCCTCACTTTTTAGTCGCCTCTCTTTCCACCAGAGAATCCCCCCATTTGGACTCGACTGCATCACGCCCGTTCACTTTACAATAATAAGCCAAAAGCAAATGCTGTGATTTCAGAATCCCAGAGATCCCTCTTACGCTCTTTGTCTGCTCCCCTTGGTTGAGCACCCTCTTTTCAGACCGGACGCACATCATCATCATTCTCCATCCCATGTGGAGAGGGTGACAAAACCTAATAAAATTTAATTAAACTCAATCAAAATCCATTTAAGGCGGCACAAAACAGAAAAAATAAACGAGGATGGCCACTGAAAGAAAAAGAGGGGAAGAGGGACCACGGACTGACCACTCATGGCATTATACATGTCATACGGCCACACTAATTGAATGCTACTTCTTTTTTTGTGCATTTCTGCAAATGGAAATGATGTCAGCAATTGATAGGAAAGGATTCATGATGCTTACAGAAACCATTTAATTAAAACAGCACCTATCTGTCTTTGAAGATGCAAAGCATTGAAAATATCACATAACACAACTGTACTTTGAGCAAGCTACTCAGTCTTAGGTACTTACAGTCACACTAATTAAAAACAGAAATAAGGTCAGCACTTGAGAGGAAACCATTTTTATTATACTGGCAAAGAGATTTAATTAAAACAGAACCTTTTTATCGTTTGAAGATGCAACGCATTCACTGGAACTATTACCGAATACAACCGTACCTGAGGAAGCTACCCAATCCTTGGCCACACTAATTCAGGGTACTTTGCTGCAGTTAAACGGTAACATTTTCAAGTAGACGGATGCTAACTTGAACTGATATATCTCATACCTGAGACTGAGTTACCCAGACAAGAGCTGATTAACTCAAAGAAGGACTGTGGACATGACAAGCTGCATTCAATTAAAATTGGCAATTGTCTAGAGCAAATCAATGGGTAGTCTAATAATGAAGCTCTGTATCTACCTCTCATCCCGGTCTCAGACTCAGTCTCAGTCCCCTTTATAACCCATTTAACCCTTGAGTGGGTGAATGGGTGACAAGCGACAACAATGTCGACCAATTTGAATTCAAAACGTTGCCTCTGTTTGGTTGGGTTAATTCAATTTATCAGCTGAGCCCCACAAAACGATGAATATGAGAAGTGAGCTTGTTAGGTTGAGAGGTTCAGAGGAAACCAGGAGAGGGGGTTAAAAGGTCAATTTATGCGGCCAAACGCACTCATAAATACTAGAGACGGGAAATATTGCCCAAATTAGATGACCGTATTTCAGCCAATTCCATTTTGAATGACTTCCTACCAACAAAATAAAATCCAATTACTACAAATTCCATTCTGTTTGTCATTAAAAAGCCTCAAAATTCTCCAGACTCTCGTATGTGTATATGATATATAAATACACACACACATTTGGGCATTTTCCAAATATATATCTCGTAATTTTCAACAATGTGTAAATTGCCTGCCATGCAAGCCAAATAGAAAATATTTTTCTATCATCAAGATCTAAACAGAAGAAAAAAGGAATTGGCCGAAATAAAAGTCCAAAAAATTTCTCTATAGCAAATATCAGGAAAAATGAATACACATATGCAGCGTGAAGAGTGGAAAAAAATTGTGAAAATATTCTTCCAAATTATAAATAAATTTTTACCTCAGCCCCGAGGAGCACTAGCAGCGAACTGGCCGGCGTGCAGGTGTGTGCGGTGATGAGATATTTTTAGCAGACACTGTTGACTGCGCACCACTCGCCCGATTTCGCTCTGGCCATCATCCCATCCCCCCAAGTATTCCGTCTGCTTAGTGAGTAATTAAACTAGAAAATAATAAGTGGAGGCGGAGAAGGGTGGAGGATGGAGGAGAGCAGCAGCAGCATCGGGGAAAATACGGAACGACGGACCGTCTGTCATTTCACTTAAGTAGATATTAATTATACAGAAAAACTGAACTGAAAAGCTAAAGGAAAATCAAAACAAAAAAGAATGGATATTGAAAAAATATTGGCCAGGTGTTGAAGGGAAACCTTAATACCCTTTATAATTTGCCTAATTAAATAACTAAACAAATTAAATTAATTTTATACAAATTACAAGGCACACCAGCCTAAGAACATTACTTTATTATTTAAATGCTTTAATCACTTAGGACTTAATCACACTTAAAAATACTTGTGACTAAGGCCAAACTGGTTGCTAAAATCCAAATACCCAGCACAAAAAAAAATTTACAGAAATACTCAGCCTCGGCTGCACTCTTACGGCGTATGTTAATAATAATAATAATTATAAACATTTTTATAAGCCGTTCGTTAATGGTGTAATATATGGTAAAGGGAAAATATATAGTACAAGGTGCTTTACAGCCTTGAGCTCATTGTTTAATCACTCGCACAATAAACATTAATAACTTAGTACAAATAAACACTTTATGGTAATTAAGACTTGAAATTCTTATTGAGGCCGTAAATGTATTATTCGATAATTTTGTTTACAGCCAATTAAAAATGTATCGAAGAAGGCAACGGAAAGATATATAAAAATATCTGGAAAGGCATTAAAATGCACAGAATTCCTTTCTCTGAGTTTTAAACCCTCAGGAAGTTTCCCAAATTAAAGGAAATGTAATCTCTCTAAGTAGATTCCCCCAAAATGCATTTGATAGTGTAATAAAAACCGAAAATAAAAACCATTACACATGTGCTGCTTCGGTGGATGGAGTTGAGTGTATACAGAAGGTGTTCGTTCTCGATGCCCCTCTCGTTTGATGAATAAAACTTACCTGCAAAGAAAAGAAGGGAAATAAAAAATTAGATATTAAAAATTTATTTCAGATGCAACAAGAGACAATAACAATAAGAAAACAACAACAGCAAACAACCAAGACGGCGGCAAGAGTGCCAGTTGAGAGCATTTCAAAATTTTCGTAAGTTCAAAAATGTAATAAAAATAAGAAATTTATGAAGAATTTAGTAAGTGAGGAGAGCGAGCGGGCGAGTGGAGAGCGAGTGCCTCAAAAGAATTTATGACTGTAAAAATGTTTATTGCTTCTGTATTTTTCCTGTTTTTTTTTTCCTCCCCACCGACTTTTCATTGTGTGGGCGATGGCAGGGATGTATATCCCGGTATCTAAATTGTTGCACTGGCTGCCACTTGACAGGTATTCTCCAAGGAGGAACTCAGAGACGGCCTGGCCAGACCAGGTCCGGAGAGTCAACCTGTCACTTTGAATAATGTTCGTGGGCCTCATAAATTGGGCACCGCGTGTGATATGTCCATGTTCCTCCGCCTTCTTCACGGGGTTCTCCTCTCTAATGAGCTCAACCCTCCCAAAAAGTAAGGCGCAATTTTCCACACTTTTTTTATGTTGTTGTTTCCTCAATCCCCGGCAAAATTCAAATACTTAAATGAGAAAAAACAAATGAAAGAAAATTTTCCCTTGATGAAAGGAGAGCATTTGATGAAAGTGTCAAAATTAACGCGGCCATGTCACATGCATAAAACATCATAACGAACGGGGTGGGCCTTCCAGGGGGAGAACAAGGAAAACGAGCCCTTAGCACCGGCTTAATCCTTCAAGAGCTGATCCTGATGGAATGACAGGAGTAGCCCAAAGGAGAGCTTTGGCCTACGGGATGATAGGTAAATACTACGCAGATTTTATGATAATTGAAGTACGGATACCCTTTTTATAGTTTTTAATATGAAAATTAATAAAAAAACAATAAGTATATTATACAAATTATGAGACAATCTTCATTATAATCGTTCTATTTCAGAAATTACGAATCTTTCAACGCAATTAATATATTTTTTAAAGTACTGAGTTAACCCTTGTTAAAATTCTACAAATTTTTTTTCCTTTTCCCAAAATATATTCCAAAAAACCCCCAATTTCCAAAATTTGATTTAAATGTTAATCGAAATTCAAATCGAACCCGAGAACCCTCCCAAAGCATCCAACCTACCCGAATAGAAAGAGCAACACAACAACTTTTTGTGCTCCCACCATCTCGTGGCCGTATATATATATATATACGTATATATTTTTTAATCAAAATTCTCTTAAATAATTAAAATGCAAATTGTGCGAGCATAAAATAACAAAAACAACAGCTCCAATGGCAGCAGCAAATAAACAGAGTCACAGACACAGCGGCACACCGAGCTGCTGACAGGACACACGCAGGGACAAAGGAACCAAAGGGACAGGACGGACGACCAACAAAACAACAACTCGGAAAAAATCCACCCACGACAGGGGAATGATATGATGACAATCCTGCCGCAGCCACAGCCGCTTCTGCTGCTGCTGTTGCTCCTGCTGCTGATGATGATGATGCCTGGTTTTTGGGCTGGGGGCTTTAAGAGGGTTTTGTGGAAGGATGACGACGACTTTGACAGTTCTTTGTGGTATTTTCAACGCTGACTGACAAGACGGAAGGGCTAGGCGGGGGGGCTAGAGGTAGAACCCTTAAAGTGTTAACGATGATAAAGTTGGGTGAAAACTGTTGTGTTTCGTTAGGACATGCCCCCTCCTGAATCACAGGATCTCCACAAAACAGTGCAAGTTAATTTATTAAAGTTTGAGATTGGAACATGAAAGGATTCGATGGGTTAGGTGTTTCTATTAAGGTAATAATTATAAAAGACAGTACTACAGATACAACTCCCTTATTCCCAAAAGATAACTATTTTCAAATAACTTATAGAATACAGATACTATCCATGTATATCCTTTAAGGGGATGCTCACTACTATCTTGACCCCGTCTGTATCTATTTGCCATCTCTTTTCGTTGGCATCTCACGCACACGCACACGTGTTAAATTCATGACACAAGCTGCGCATCCTTAAAAAGGGTTGCCCCCCAAAAAAAGGGGCGGGAGGAGGCAAGGGATCTCCCGAGTGCACGTGGGTTCTGTGTGCGTCGCGTGTGTGTTCATTAAGCTGCTTATTATGTTTGCACTTAAAAATTCATATGTGACTATGGCAACCCCACAAACAAATTGGTCGTGTCCTTTCAGGACCCTTTCCCCCCCACTTTCTCCTCCTCTACCCAACCCAAAAGCCCAACTTATTGGCATACTTAAGGAGGACTACCATGCTTCATTAAACTGAGCCGAGGATTTGAAATTTTCAGCTGAGACCATCACCACCATTACCAGCTATGAATGGCCACCAGGCCCTCATCCTTCTCCACCCTCATCTTTATTTGTTGCCACTCATTTTTTATACCCCACATATCCGAGTGTGCGTGTGTCGCGGTGTCTCTGTTTTTTGTGTTTTGCATATTAATTTATTGGCAGGAACCGGGAAAATTAACAACTTGTAAAACACCAAATGTAATTAAGTATACGCCATGTGGCGCAATGCAAAATGAAAAAAAGCATTCTTTTTCGGCTGCTCTGATTCTGAAATTCTGTCGAAATTATATAAATATTAAATAAGCAGTTTAAACGGGGTCAAGTTGGGTAATATTTTGAATGTATTTCGTTTTTTGGACAGGTGAATGGGGTTCGTTCTGATGAAATGCCTTTGCGGTGTGCCAAATATTACAAAAATAAATAAAGTACCTTGCAAGAGACCTAAAAAACACGACAGTGGAACTGTAAAGTTACAAAAAGCCAAACCACAAAGTATTTCATAAAGTTAACAAAAGAGAAAGCCCCTAGAAAGAATACCAAGTTAATAGCCTTGTAAAATAAATTAAGTTATTACTTCATTTAATTTTAGCTAGTTTTTGTTACAACTTTATTCTAAAACTACTTTAAAGTAGTTCACTTTAAAAATTCTACGCTGAGTATAAAATTATCCAACGCCATAAAAACCGGCAAAAAATAGTAGCAAATAGCCGGAAAAGTGGGAACAAAGAAACTGCGAGGAAAATGATGAACAGGACTGGAAATTCATAGCCAAGGATACGCGATGGGAGGGGAACGGTGAGTGAGAAGACTGACGAACTTGAGAGGAGGTAAGTAAATAAAAGGAGGGACACGACCCCGCTCAAGTTCATTTAAGCGAAAATGTAATTTTATGCTTTTTAATTGAGCGAATATGCGTGGAAACATGTGGCGCCGGAAATAGGTGAAAGGACGAAGGACGTAGGACGATAAAGTGAGCAATGGACCCGAGTTCCAGCCGTTGAGAGACGGCGCCAGCATTCGCCTTGATGAGTTTGCGCCGCACTCAAGCGAAATAATCAACCGGCGAGGAGAGAGATAGAAAGAGAGATGCGAATAGAGATAGAAATAATCCTGGTTTTAGCCCCATGCAGGTGTTATGCTGTGACACACACCTACAGCCCACACTCAGCCCATGGATACTGGTTTTCAAGCATCCTAGCACTTTAATGTATTTAAACAACTAAAAGCACGGCGGCTGCTGTAGGTGTTGCTAGCTTTGGCTTGATGAAAAGCAATAAAAATGCAACATTATTAATCATCATCAATCAATGTCATCCATCAAAATGCGTGGCATGGGGGTGGTGGCATCCCCTTCCACTTTTTATCCATCATCTTCTGGCTTTGTTCTCCGCTTTTCTGCTGAATTCACCACAATCTCCATCCTGCTCTTTTGTTCTTCATGCTGCGCTGTCCATTATCGTCATCAACGCCTTTTTACCTAAAACACCAGACACACGTCCAGACAACGCTGAGGGAAATGCAAAATGGGGAAAGAGAAACTGATAGAAGCTTAAGGGGCCATTAAAGCACTTAATTCAGGATTTAAATTGCCTAATTTTTGATGCTAATATCATTCAGGATTTTAATTTAAATTAAAGCAGAACCTTCTACTTTGGAAAGTAAAAATGCTAAGCTTAAACTAGTTTATGAAATGTAGTCAGGTCAAAGAGTCGTAGTAACAATAACCCTAATTATGAAAAATATTCGCCGCTTTCTAACTAAAATATAAAACCCTTTCCCAGACCAAGACTTTAGAAAGGTTAACCCCGACCTGACCCATATATAAGTTGTATATCTGACATCTTGTACTTAGAGCAGTAGTTGGGGGAAAGGTTTAGCTCAGTTCCGTTCAGACCCCTTCCCTTCGAAAGTTAAACTACCTTCTTTTTCGCTTCTTCCTTCCCTTGTTTCAATTTTGTTCGGAGTTCAGTGAACCCTTCTCGCCAAGTCAACGACCAAAAGAAAGGCACACCGACTAAAAACATGTAAAACCAGATGCAGAGAAAGGGGCCGGAGCCGAGCCCAAGCAGTGGCGAAAGAACAAGAATAATAAGAACCATAGTGATAATGATATCATATGGATATAAACGGCGAGGCACAATGGATAAATATGAATGAAAAGAACTGAACTTGATTCAACTTGCGGCGGTTAACTAGCATATTTTTCACATTTCTTGTTTTGCTCTGGCTTTGTTTCAGTTCATAGCAAGTGTTTTGTATCGTCTTTTGTATTTTGTTTTTGAATTTTAATTTTCCCCTCATTTGTTGTTCTTTTTTTGGGCTAGATTACATCACACCAAGTGCCTGCTTTTGTCTTTGTCTTTGTTTGGCTTTGCACTTTGGGGGCTCATTTAAATTTATCAAGCGTATTTTTTCGGACCCCCCCAGCACCGGCGTCTCTCTTTCACACTTGCCGTGAATTTAATTAACAAACTCGAGAAGAGGGTGACCTCTTCAAGTCTGGCTGCCATTTTCCCGCCCCGCTATCGCTGTCTCCTTCAATATAGTGAACTTCCTCCTGACTCTACGAAGAAAAGTCTGCTCATAAACTTTGCGGCACTTCTCCCCCTACTTGTTCGCTTTTCTTTCTTTTTTCTCCCAGAATTTTCGTGAGTAGCTTGAATAGCAATTGACATACAAAATACTTTTGAGTGTCATGCTACCTTTACAGGTAACTTACCATCCGCCTTTCCCCCAACTTCTTTATGTTCTCTCTTCTTTTTCCGCCTTCTTGTTTTCTTCGTATTGCACCCATTGTTTTGTAGACGAAAAATTTAACTTTACTGCAATGCTTTTAGGGTTTGGCAGGAAAGAAAAAACTTTATTCAACTTTTAAGGCAGACAGACATGGGGGAAATAGGAATAGTAATCAACTTTAGGGGAGTGGAAAATTTTTTAAAAACTATAATAAACTAATCAGAAAATCTCAAAAAATTTAGAAACTCAGCAATCTGGCAGCTCTTTATAAGAATCGTAAGGTAATCCGGTAACACCGTATTAAAACTATTCCGATTAAATAATTTTAATAATTAATTCTTAAATATTGTCATCAAAAGTAATTACAATACTACTAAACTAAATATAAAACTTAAAATAGTTGCGATATGGCAACTATTTATGAGAATCGTAAGGTATCTGGAAAAATTTTAAATTGAAAATATCAGAGAATCAACCAATCTGGCAACACTTAATTCAAACTGCACCAAAAACCCAAATAAATTAAGCAAATCATTTTGCATTTAGCGATAAATGCTACCAGCAAACGGAATTCGGAAGTAAAGCGGCATAACGAAACACATTTTAATTGCCTTCTAAATCGAGTTGAATCAATACATTCCATTTGCTTCTCAAAGAAAATTTGAATATTATTTGGGGGTCAAGTTCGGTGGTAGAAAACTAAGATGTAGATGCTGACAGAGAATGACTCAATGGAATTTAAAATATCAAAGAAGAATGGAAACTGTGTAGATGCATCTCGAAATGAATACGATGAATACATAATTGTTTAATCTGTTAACAAGGCAAATGACTGCTAATAGTTTAGTAATCTAGCCAGGCAATCTTTAGTATTAATTTCAAAGAAAATCTGTATGTTATATGTAACTTTACCTTTTGCTTTCTTAAAAATTTAACTTTCTAGTCTTTAACTTGTTTAAAACTCATACACTTTCCTTAAAGTTGAAATAGCCCCGGGGGACGCATTTTGTCTTCCTTCTTAAAGCCTCATTAGATCTGGAGTAGTTTTTTGTGGCAACACAAACAAACAAACAAGAGGGCTTTCTTTCAATGCCAATTTCAGTGGCAGCGTAACAAAGGAAAACGCAAACCCAAACGCAGATGCCAAAATTCGACACACAACAATGGCAGCAATCTTAACCCACTTTTCCTTAGCCACAATGTCTAAGCTTCGGATGCAGGCACAGACAATAATACACCAGAAAACTATGAGTAAGTACATTTTTCGTCGCATTTCTCTCATCTTTCGGATTATCATCATCATCAGCATTATTATTATAAGCAAAGCATCTCATATCTCGCTCGAAACTCATGACAAAAGTGTCAAATTAGACAGACAGACAAGCAGAATTATGTTGTTAGGATGGTATATATATACGCACACTCACACACGCCCACACGGTGACCGCCTTTTTTCTGTTTGGCGACAACTCTACGCTATCTACCTGGTGAAAATTCCAAAACGAAAATGTAGTATATACATATATACGATTTTTTTTTTTTTTTTGGCAAGCTAAAAATGAGACAGCGCAATATTTATTTTCGTTTCCGAACTATATTCGTTTTTGTCGCGTTGTTTTTGCTGTCTCATTTCGATTTTTCACACTTTACTCGCTGACAGATAGTGTTGATATATTTTTGAGGGGGAAATCTACAGAAAGGGGGTCGGCTGTGAGCTGGCTTTTGGATGTCAAATGGTTTTAAAAATGAATCCATGGCACAAGAATGAGTAATGGGTAAAAAGATTGATCTTTAGTTTTTGTAAAGAGAAACATTCAAGTTGGTTTGAGAATATATATTTTGAGTTGTATTATAATTAATAATATCTGAGGTAATAGGTTAATAACTTTATAAGTTTTCATTTTTCATTCAATTTTAAATTTTTTAATTCAATTTCTGCTAAAATTGGAATCAAAGAGTTGAAAGTGTGATTTCTTGTTTGAAATTAAATACAAACAAAATCAGATGCCATAAGGGAATTCAATCCCTTTATTTTTCGGCACAATTTGGTCAATTTTCATTACCCTAGAATGCAGCAATGCCTGTCTAAAGTCCTCTTGGATAATCCCGGCTGACATTGTCAACTTAAATACAGCTTGGGGTCAGTGTGAAGTGAGAGCTGACAGGGCTTCAGGAATTTTCGAGAGGCATGGAGGAGAGGAAACTTGGTTACGCTTGGCCCTTTTGACTGACAGTTTCAATTTGCACTAACTTTGAGTCAAGAAAGGGGTGCACAGCGCAGTTCACCTTCTCACCTTTGTTCCGAACCGTTCCCTACCCATAAAGGTGACGCCTTTCTTCGGGTATTAAGGTCAAAAAGCGTTAAACCAAAACAACAACAAAGCCAGGTAACTGAAAGGATAGACGAGAAGCTGAACGCAAAAAGTCCAACAGATTTGCTGCAACAACCGCAAAAAGCACAAAGGCATGAACAAGAACCAATGAGAGCGGGAGAGAGGAGTCGGGGATATATAGAGAAGCTACAGGAGCTATAGAATCAGGTCAGGCCAACTTGGAACAAAAATGTGCAATGCCGTAAAGGCCAAGCGAAAATAATTGGCCAAAAAAGGAGAGATTGAGGCTAAAAGGCAGAGGGAAAAACAAACAAACAAGATTTTGGCTTATGCACTTTTGACTTAAATGAAAGAAAGAAAGCTACAAAACAAACCCAGACAATCTCTGCTGGGGAAAAGGCAAAGAACCAAAACCAAAAAGCAAAGAAGTTCATTCTTCTCTGTCTTTGGTTCACCGTTATGTTGACCGCTTTACTTAACGGTACTATCGAAGACAGGGGGGTTCTGCGCGTCTTCGTGCTGGAGGTTCTGGAGAACCGGTTTCATTTCGTCGCTTCTTCAGCATTGACACCCATTTGAAGAGAAGAGAAGACTCCGACCGGTTCTTCCGAACTCCCCGCAGTCTTCTCTTCGCACACGTTGCGAATTCTTAATTTCTAGTCTTTTTTATTTCTTCTCCAGTCTTCGAGTTCTTCAAGCTTTCCAAATGAATGACAGTGCGGTGAGATTAGGATCGACAGACAAACGTTAATGAGTGTGGGTTTCGCGTATGTTTTTTAAAGCAAAATTTGTCAAACTGGAGCAACTGGTGGCTGAGATTGTTATCAATAACATTCACATTGGACTTGGCGTTTTATATATACATAAATAAACATCATTAAAGAAACAAATTAGGAGAAATCTGCAAGGTAATTATATATGAGATTCGTGAGATAGCAGACAACTAGATTGTGCTCTAGGTACCTTTTCTAAGAGGTATTTTAAGTAACTCTCCATACTTTTCTGCATAAATTCACCATCCTCTGATGGATCGCTGGCCACTCATCTCGTGTTCGTATTAAACTAATTCGATTAATATCAAAATAATAATTAGCCGCGATTATCGTTCATTATCATGACTCTACACAACAACAGTTGCCTAGTGAATGATGATCCATAATTCTTATGTAGATTGCTTTTGAGGCGTTCTAAAGCAAGGCAATTTACATAATCGTGCCTTGTGTCGGTCAACCGGAAATTGGCCAACCCACGAGGAGAGCAATAAACATTTTAGATCGCTCGACCAACTTGGTCGCTTCCGTTTGATTACCGTTGCTTATTAATTCTCTTATGGTGTTTCTTTTTTTTCCAAAGTTGGATTTGTTAGCCATACAGTCCGTTTCATTGTATATTTCTCTTTGGTGCTTGCGGTAGAGATACCAACAAATCAAATTAACAGAAGAAACAAAACAAAAAATGAAATCCAAAGCCAAAGCCAACGATATAAAAATTGATTCTAATTAAAAAATAAAAATATTGTGAAATATGTGAAGCAAGCTTAAGGCGAGGGTTGCCCCATATGTTGGAAAAATGTGACTGTTAGTTAACGTCTATTAAAATTATGAAATTAACTTTAATTATGTAGCAACTAGAGTAAAATAATTGCTAATATAATGATGAGTACATCACTTCAATTTAATGGAAATTAACCAGATGATAATTTAGTAATTATAGCTTTTTTTTTAACTTTTGTAAAAGATAGTAGAGTGTAAAAACAATTTTAAATTCTTGTTTTATAAATGATCAGTAACAAAATTTAACTGATTTACTGTTGTAATCAAATTATTTTACAACAAAAATTATTCCTTACTGTTGAGTAAATATTTTTTTGAATATATATTTCTTGATAACGTAATTTCTCCAGACGATATAAGCTTTTTCATAAAATGACACACGTTTCTGGCTTGGGTTTATTTACGATCTTGACATTTTCCATTCAGGTCTAACTTGCTATAGATTAAGATTTCGGTTATGACTATTTCTCAATCGGAGTACGCAAGGAGGGACTGGATTTGGGACTAGACTAGTCTAGTTAATTAGTTAGTTGAATGGCGTGTTGTGTCTGTTTTATGACTCTTTGACTGACTTCGCAATAAAAGGAATTATATAATTTTAACGGCTTCTTTCGGTCTTCGCTTCTTGATTTTTGGTTAGCAATACTTATACCATTTTACGCTGCGATAATCCGTTGCGGGTGAAAGCTTAATGTGTGTCTGAATTGTTTTTAATTGCATTTTTTATTTTTGCAACACCATTCATTTGTTCATTTGAATTGATCTATCCATCTTGTATATATTTTTTGCTGGCTGCTACAAATTCTTTCACAAGCTATCAAATCAAAAGCTGTCCGACTTGTTTTCAAAGTCAAAAAGATAAATTAGCAACTTGTTTTACTAATATTGTATTTTTTATGGTGTCTGTTATTGTTTTGCTTTTGTTTCTCGATACGACAACAATCCTTCAAAAGGCCGGCTGTGCTAAAATCTTATACTCGAATCTATCTTCTTTGGCTGCGACATTTGTTATGCAAATTATCTATTGGATTTGAGGCCTATCTATAGGGTTGCTACATATATTGAATCGATAGAAACCAAACACAAAAAGTCTGCTGGCTTAAATTTAGTTGGCAACTGACTAAGTTGAATTTTCCTAATCAAATAAATTTCACATTTAATAGGTTTATGCTCAGCGAATACAGAAATAGGTGTGGTGTAAAAATAAACTCAAAATAGAAACAGAAAAAAACAATGCTTGCGAAATACTTAATTGGTCGGGCGAGTGAAATATGGGGTATATCTTTTGCATATATCATAAACTTAGTAAATTTCTACCATCTCATATACCCTTCTCTTTCCAGGGTATCTCTTCTATAGACCCGATGACGCGACATTTGCCTGCTATAGATGAAAATGTCGCCACCCATGAGACTTGATGACTAACCTCATGCCACATCATATAAATACCTCCATATATTCTGGATGTATTAATTGCTTTTACCGAAATACACACACATGTCCTTGAAAAAATACTATTTATCTTAAGCAACGCCAAAATTTATGGCACTCTTTGCTAAACAGAATCCGTTAGATATTATATATATATATCTCAGTGTTCACCTGGCTTGAGGATTCTGCTCTGTTTATGGTCTGCCATTAATTGCCTAAACAAAATTCCGTACAGCCGGCATTCAAGTTTAGTAAATACAATTTAATTGGTAATATCCACCACCGACCTGTACTCACTCCCACCACTATTGCAAATGACGCACTTGGCCAAAAGATTTTTGTTTAGCACAAAAATAAGCAGGCCAACAATTATATAATACAATCATCTCAGCAATTGTTAATAAATAAAAGCCAATTTGAGTGGTTAATGTGGGAAGGGGAAGCCATCTGGGATTCAGATCATTTATACATCACCAAGAAGGTTAGGGGGATTCAAGGGGGGATTGGATAGCCAGAGATTTCCCTCCGAAACAAGTTACGTACATTGTCACCTACCTGCAAAGAGAAAGAAGAGGCAAAGAACGAGGGTGAGAAATGGTTGTGGAAAATGCAATTTCAGATATGTTGACAAATAAATACGGTTAGAGGTATCAAGATTTATAACGACACACAACTGGGAGAATTTGTTCACACAATAAATCGTAGAGTTTTGGGAACTGGAGTAGTAGCTTTTGGCTTCAGCTTGCTTTTAAAATACATATAAACTAATTTAATGATTATAAATCAATTAATTGTAATTTGTTTCCCTGAATATATTTCTATATAGTAAATTTGTAGGGAAGCTGTAATCTATAAATTGTTGAGTAAACAATTTCCCAAGATCCTTTTCATTTTATTTCATTTCGAGCAGCTCTTCCTAGAATATTTCCCAGGTTCTCAGCAAAAATCCAAGTCTAGCTTTTTGAAATATTCATAAAACACTGTTGTAACATCTCAAAGGCCAACTAAAAAATTTCCATTCTCCTTAAAAACAAAGGAAAACTTGTACTTTGTTTGACTCTTCCGCGGAATATCTGCCGCCCAAAGAACCCTAGAAGAAGCCAGCTCAAAGGCGAGGCCAGGCTGCACAAGCTCGGCTCTTTCTGAGCAGGTTGTCAACTTCAATTTGGCTGCTTCTCATAAATATTGACGCGAAAATTGTCGCTTGCGTTTTTGGTGGAAGTGGGTGGAGGCAAACAACGGGGTTATTAAAAAATTCATGGCTTGTAAAATGCTGAAAATCCGGGCAATGGAAAATTTAAAATGCCTATAAAGGGAATACGGGGAGAAGAGGGGCGAAGCCAAACACGGACGAAATGAAAATTGGCCGGCAAAGCGGCTTATAGAACGGTGGAGGAGGAGGAGAAGGATGAAGAACAGAAACCAATGCCGCTTGCCCTGTGGCCTTTTCCGACCGCAATGCTGGCGACGTAGGGAAAATCCAGGAAAGAACGTAGAGCCAGCGGGCCCGTGCGGTTTTGTGGGTGGGTCGAAGGGATCAGGGGCTGAGGCTGAGGCTGGGCTGAAAACATTGGCTGCGTTTGACGTCCACTCGAAAATATCATTTACATATTCGCGGAGGAGTCGGTCGCTGTTGTTGCTCAGCGGGAAATACATGAAAAGCTTTTACATTTTTGATAGCCCCCCGCTTTCATCTACAACAGAAAAAAAAAAAACCTGCCTGTTTTTCCCGCTGATCCCTAGCACCCCTTTTTCCCTTTTCCATTGACTTGTTATCCTTTGATTTCTCCCATCAGTTTGTTTGTTAAGTTTTTTCTCAAATTAAATTTAATTTCCATGTTCGGAGTTCTTGATCATATTAATTTTTCATTTATTTAAGCCTTTCGGCTTTTACAATTTGACCAAAAGTTAAATTCTTTCGTTTTGTATGCTTACTTTCTGAATACATTTCAATTTCGCTGATGTTTGTTTGTAAACTGCAGCTTTTTGGGCAGCAGCTTTGATTTCTTTTTTTCTCTTTTTCTGGCTTTACCCTTATAATTTGGCTTAATTTTTGTTTATTTATTTTGCCTCCCGCAGGCTAGGAAAGATATTCGGTTATGGCCAAAAACATAACAAAGAAGAGGGAAAGGGGAATAATGTTTGTGCAGGCACATCTGTGCACTTTTTGCCTTTGGTTTGCTTTGCTCTTCTTTCTCGATGCCTTTTTGTTTATGTTTTAATTACGTTTTTCGTGGTTGATTTATGCTCATAAAATGGTGTGGGCGGGAAAATGGAAATGGAGAAGGGAATGGGTTGGGGGCAAATGCGGTAATAGAGTGTGGACCCAGTTTCTGTCTCTGGTTGGCCTTGAAAGGAAATTGGGTTATCCGGAGATTATACCATAATTGGTGATGAATGGAAATGGGTAAAAGCGAGCTGGAGGGCTCTGGGAAATTAAGTTGAGGAATTCAAAATAATACAAATAATAAATAAGTATTTGTAAAATATCTCCCGTACGATTTAATATATTTAACTTTTCCTCAAATACTTTAGTAAATACTTTTCTTTTCCCCGAAAATCTCAACTTTCTCACCTCCTTTGTTGTCGCCAAAAAACAGATTCCTTTATTCTCGATTCCCTTCGGTCTTTCGTCCTGCAATGCGCTTTCCATCCACTGGAGATGATAAATGACCAGCTATCCATCTAACTATCCAACCAACCGTCAGTATATCCATGGACACATGCATCTAACCGAGTAATATCTGTGTGTATCTATCTGGGCTATCTTTTGTGTGTATTGTTATTGCCTTTCGGTTTGAATATTTCCGCTATACGGAGCCGTACTTATGTACATGTATCCATCTATGTATAATATGGCCATCGAACGTTTTTCGTTCCTAGCCTGCAACTTGTCAGTTTCTGCACAAAGACCATCAATTTATTTAGTTTTATTATCTGCACACGCAGTGCGGCGAGTTCATAGAATGGGGCAAGGCGACGGGGGGGTTGATGGTGGTGATGTGGGGGGGTCTTCCTATTTTCCCGAACGGGAAGTTCTTTCTATATTGGCTCAGAGGTTCTCTTTTATTTTTGCTAGCCATTTTTTTGTTGTTCTTGTTGCCCGCACTCTTCGCTTTCGCCCTTTTGTTTACGCTCTGCACGCAATGCATATCACAGAATACTAAACAAAAAAGGCAGAAAGAGAGAGAAAAGAAAAAAAAATACAATTTTTTTTTGTTGCAAGTGTCGTCCCATACTCCGAAAAAAAGAGACAAATAGTTTGAAATTTAAGGTAATAGACTGAAAGATACCACGTATTTACTTTTATAGTAAAATAAGTTAACCATTAAGCAGAGATGGGCATAAAAGAGGTCTTTATTTCAATCAAAAGTGCCCTCTCGATGAATTCTTACAATAAAATCTATAATTTAATAATGAGCTTGGAAAGTAACATTAAAACTCCTTGCGGGCCTTTTCTTATGTTTCTAAAGAATTCAACGAACCAAAGTACTTTAAAGGAAATTTACATTATATTGAATTAGTTTCTACCTTTTTTTTATAGTTTAATAACAATTTTCAAAAGTAACTTTAAAACTTTAGAAGTCTTTTAGGTTTCGATATTGAAAATTTGGTTTTGGATCTTGCATACAATGAAACCACCTTAAACATAAACACACGTTTATAATTTATTTGATTTGCATTTAAATAATAATCACAATACTATAAGTAACATTACTACTCTATTGGCACCTTTAAAACCAAAGAAAAATGTTATATTTTCTTCAAAAAATAAAGCTTACAATCGCCAGACAATCCCTGACCGAACCCCATATACCCTACAAGTCATGGTGTCGAAAAAAACAATGGAGTGAAAAAAAGAATATCTTGACACTTTATCGTTAGCCAAAAACTAGCGCAGCGTAAACAAAAGACAAGCGATGGGCGAAAATGTGGAGGCAGGCACAACATGACACGATGGGCGGTGGGAGATGGGGGCGTGGCAGGGCAGGGCAGGGCACCGTGTAAGGTTTTGGCATTTTCGCGCTTGGCGTTAAATTCCCCTGACAGCTATAAAATTGCATTTTAGAGCAGCGCAGCGACGAGAAGTCAAAGGAAAGAAAGGGAACGAAAAGAAGAGGCACGCAGCAGCGGATACAATGTATCTATGTATCTAATAAATAGTTATTGCCGAATTGCAACAGCAACAAGAACGCCGAGAATAACAAAATTGATATTCCCTCGAGTTTGGAAGAGCAGGGAAACGCAAAAGTGCGACATCATTATATAAATTGTGCGGTGGCCAAAGTGAGCATCATATGTTTCCTATCTGTATCTATCAGATACACTCGGAATGCTTGGCGTTTTTTTTTTTTCTAAGTTTGAAGTGATTTCACACACATGTTTTCCCCAAAGCAACTTTTCCGAATTTTCTCCCTCCTCCTCTGTCAACATGACCACAAAATGTTTCACAGCTGTGCGCAGGGAAAAGCATGGGGGGAAAAAGAAAATGTCCAAGAGTGAGGGGGAGTTTCTCTTGGTTATTTGTCATTGATGGAGAGATGGGTATCGGGGGAGTTGGGCTGTGCTGGGGTTTGAGAGCTTACGGGGGGGAAAAACAAACAGAAACTCTCGTGCACGTGACACGGAAATCATATTTATCTGATGCACAACTGGAAAATTTATTCTAGCAGCGCAAAAAATGCGTCTCAAATAATCTTTTAATGTGGGTAAAATGAAAATTTCATTGATTGAATATTTATTAAGGAATTAAAAGTTCTTTCACATTGCGTAATTGTTATGAACGACTGGCAAACCCGATTAATTTCGCGCTCAAGTGAAACGATCGGATTTATGGCACAAACTCTTTAGTTCTACATATTTTGAAACTATTATCCATATAAGCTAAGCTCAACATATACTGAAATATTGTACTTATAAAAACATTTCTATAACCCTTCGATTTTTCCCCATCCTTGCTTGGTTTCTATTTCAATATTCCTTGCACAAATTGTTGCGATTGCCATCTTTTGAGTAAGTGAATTTTTATGAGGCATCATCAAGTCCTCTCTATTCTGTCAACCATGAGGGGAAGTTCACCCACAGGCCTGCCTGTAGCCCCTGCGATAACAGTTCCCTGACACGTGTCTAGGCCACGTGTGTCAGCCCTGAAAGGGTTAGAAACTCCTCATTTTATTTTATTTAATTTTTTTGTGGTGGCTCTTCCACTTATGTCGAGATTACACGCTTGTCAGCGGAGGCGTTCCGCCCGCAAAATATGTCGAAAAGGGTTTTCAGGGTGGTGACGACAGCAGCAGGAGTAGCAGCAGAAGGACTCTTGGTGGTTGACTGATAAAATGAGCAATATGTTAGAGTTTGCTGGATTTAGATAAGTGGTGGTGTGTGTGGAGGGAGAGGAGTATGTTTGCTTTAAAAAAAAAGAGTTTAAATATTGTTTGTTTTTCTGCTTTTTAAAATAAAATTTGTCAGTTTGTGATAGCTATTTCTTTGTTTGTTTTACTTAGTTTTTATTTATTTGTACTTGTTGCTATTTATTTGGTAGGTAAACATAGTGAATAAACATTTAATTAAAATTTGTTTTTTTTTTAGATAATTAGTTTGACGATTTCATTTAATTATTATTTTATCTCTTTATAATATTGGGTTTTTTATAACGTGTATTTATTTAGTTACCAAGCATTACAATAAATATAAATTCTTTTAATCTTTTATCCTGACAAGATACATATATCTTACTTAGTTTTCGTAAACTACTTTTGTAAAAAATCAGCTGTCCTACTTTATGATCTAAACTAAATAATACTATATTTCTAGACTCATTTCAATCCCCTTAGTTTTATAATCCCCAAATATAACCATTTTTAGGTCATTTATACTTTTTTTTTGGCAGCTCATTCAACTTTGCTCATCTTTAGAAGTGTTCAAGTGCAACTTAGATGAACTCAACTTTTTGATTACACATTTTTCTTCGTTTTTTTCATTTTTGGGTGCCAAAAACAAATTGCCAACATTGCTCCACTCTATTCAAAAGTTCTTCATCATTTTCTAGCCATTTTTTGCTCATTTTTATATTCACTTTTGGCTCTAAACGATTATGAATGCGAATGGAAATTTAGCCCGGCAGCTGTGAGAGAGAGGAAGGACGAGCTGAATTTGGAGGAGAAGGACGTCGGGTCTATTACAAAAGGCTCTAGGCTCTTGGCTACTAAGCGCCTGATGAAGTAGATTCAACGGAGGCAGCCACAGAGGCAGCAGCATAATTTGCTTAAATAATTTGTAAGTGCAAAGTTATGAATTGCTTGGATGAGCACCAGCTGCCAGAGGATTATGGGCATGCTTTTGCTCCTGCTTCCCCCAAAAGACTTCTCCCCCTTTTTCCCGGGGAAATGCATTTAGCCGCAAATCGTTTTCCCCATCGGCAAATGCACACACAAAAATCTTGCTCGCTCGAACATAAAATGTTAATTGTTTGTTTTTCCCTCAGTTTGTCGGACCAGTCCCCATTTTCCATGCGAAAATGAGGAAATGAAGCTTAGAATTTGCAGAATGGGCACACAAATACAGGCGGACAAAGAAAAACTGGGTTAAATGCTTAATGATCTCATGATCATGCTGGGAATGGGAATGGAAACGGGTTAGAATGAGAGCTGCAGTAATTGAAAATGGAAAATTGCAACACAGCACGTAAAGCTCTATTCTCTTTTTTCTGTTTGGAGTTTTCCGCCATAAATAATAGTACATGGATACGGTTGCGGATACTCCACAAATAAGTACTGGGTGAAAGTTTCCCCCGTGATGTTTTTCCACAAATTTAATGCAATGAAATGGGATTTTCATTGCGAGTGCTCACCAAGTGGGTAACTCTGCTGGTTTCTTGTCAATTTCCCCTCGCCATTTATGAGTTATGACAATTTCTCTCCCTCTCTCCCTGGCTCTTTGACACAGTTTGTCTGTGTGAGTTTTTCCATAATTGTTCTTACGTGACATATTTATATGTAGAAAGCAAGAAAGAGGAGCGTTGTCTTCCAGATACTTTGACACTTTTCAAACGCTCTTCACAACGAAGGCGGCGGCACGTTTGGACATAGGCTGAAGTTGACTTTCTGTCAGTTTTGTAGGCAGGCAGCGCACACGAGCATATGTAACTGTCAGATACTTTGGGCCCATACACGGTGCACGTAGTCGGGATGTACTTCCCAGAAGCAGAAGGAGAAGGAGAAGTCCGCATGCTCGGTGTACCTGGCACGTTTGGGCCAAATGTATCTGCCAGATAGTTGTCACACAAGGAGCACTATCCAAAAGATGCATACTTATGCTAGCCATTTCCCTTTGACATCTGAGGGTGTTATGAGTTACTAACAATATTAAATATGTTAAGAATAGTATTTTGGATACTCCATAAAGTGTGCATTTAAGTTACTTTTACTTCTAATCTTAGGTTGGCTTCAAGACCTATAATTCTTACCAGCATATAATGCTTGCTTAAAGCCCTATATACCTTTCCCATAATTTCCAACTAAACGCCTAAGCAATTACTTATTTTCGTCCCACTTTACCTCGCCAGAAACAATGCCAAGGCACAAATAATTGATTGCCGATCCAAAGTATCCAGTAGATACTTAAATATCCAGCTCCGTATAACAAATTGTAGTTATGCCCTGACTTATGGGTTAACTACCAATCAATGCAATGTGCCCACTAGCACAAGATACAAAGAAAATAAAGCAAACACGTAGAAGACACACACACAACATCTCGGTGAAAACCAAAATCAAATCCAAAACGCACTTAACTCAATATGGCTAACTTTTGGCCCCTGAATCTGTGGGCAAAGCCAAAGCCAAGCCGAAGCAAACCATATCTGCACTCCCAATCCATATCCATTCCGTAACTCCCCCTCCGCATCGACATCATTCAAATACTCGTAGCTAACAAATTGCACTGTCGAATGCAATATTTTTGCTTTTAGCCATAATACCTTTTACATATGCTACGACAGATGGCAGAGAAGAGCATTTTAAGCTGCCATCCTCCACCCACAGAGACTCCGGGCTTTGGCCAGGGCTCGTGCTCTGCATCCGCCTTTACTTCGTGGCTGCTTACCCCTTATCAACCACCTTTGGTACACAGAAAATAAATAAATAATAATGGAAAAAATATATTATTTTATTAAACTAGGTATAGTGTTTTTCTTAGGCTTATTCTGTAATTTCTAAAAACACACTCTCATCACAGTTCAAAATCCAAACTTGTACTATATTTCTTGCTGTGCACTCCTTCCACAGGCAAAAGGTAAGTAACTTGCATGCCAGGCAGCCACAAGAGTCAGTTAGTGAGATGGCTGGAAGAGATGCTGGGGTTCACGGGGGGAACTTGTTAGCATGAGATGTGTCTCGGACCAAAGGAGCAGCAGCATCGAAGGAGGATGCAGGCGGGAATACGGGGATGAGAGCGATGCTAAAGTGATAAATCCTTGCGGCTTTTTATTTCCACCAAAGCGGCGTCGTCTCCAGTATCTGTGTATCTGGGAGTGTGCGCCTGTGTGGGTGTGACGTGCCACGCCCCCCTTTTGCAGCACGCATTGCATTACAGGCATAATAATTCTTACTGACAGCTCTTGGGTTCTTCCTCGGTCTGTGCCATTCTTTCTTTCATTTTTTCCCCCTATTTATTTTTTCTTTTCTCTCTTTTTCTACAAACATTCAAAGCATTAAATTTCCACACTTAGCGCCCAATTAAAGGCAAAAGGAATCAAACCCAGGCAACGTCCATAATGTACAACAGAAAAAGGGATACAACCTTATTTTTTTTTTTCGTTGGTCCTCTGATCATATACCAGAGAAATTTACGCCTCGTTAATTTCAATTTAAGTGCAGACAATTTAAAATACAACCGAAAAAAACGTATACAATAAAATCAGCACCAAAATGTGTGAGAGAGGGGAGAGATGGGAGGAAAAAAATAAAC